>JBBPBQ010000004.1:12592156-12613648 GCA_037974755.1 Cicer yamashitae
GAGAGGGGAGGAGTTTTTTTTTTTTTTTTGGGAGATCAATAAAAAAGGTTTTTAATTTGAATGTTTTGAAACATGAGATGATTGATAGAAAAATATACTAATTCAAAACAAAAGCAAATACTCATCAGAAGAGCAAATCATAATAGTGAAACAAACATCCAATTTGTGTGTGGTAACTATCTCTAAACTCTATTATTTATGCAACAGCTTTATATTCTTGATGATTATACCTTTCAAAATAAAAATAAAAAAAGTCTGAATCCATTTTATCACTACTTTAATTCTTTTTGTTTTGTTTGGCTTTTCTTATTCTCTTATGTTTTCTTCAAACTATAAAAAATCAGTACATGCAAAATAAGAACAAACTCAAACCCATTTTTATCAGAAAACGAAAAAGAATAGATAAAAGAAGAACACTCAAACCTTCGTACTGTCACCGTCGCCGCCGGAACGAAAACCGTGCCTTTTGGAGCGGCCGCACCCTCCTCCTCGTTCTTTTCTCCTTCTCACGGCCTCATCTTTGTACCTTTCCATCTCTTCCTCCTTCTTTTTTTCTTTCCTTCTTTGTTTTTATTTTCTCCCTGTTTGCGTTTCTACAAACACACGGCCGCCCCAACTTCTATTTTGAAATGCACACTTAGGGTTTTGAAACACAGCTGCCCCAGCTCCTATCATTTTACCCTTTCTTAAGTTTTGTTTTTTGTTTTTTTGTGTTATCTTGAAGTTAGGTTAACTTGGACCTAACATAAAAATAAAAATAAAAACCTTTTTGTTTGAGATTTCAGCCCATTTAGTTTCTTCTTTTTTTTCAGAAATTTAATTTGCTTCATAACTAAATATCAATTTTCATAAAAAAAAAAACACAAATAAATATTTCATTAAAGATTAATTAGATGTGACATCTTTTTAATCTTTGAGTTGTTAGGACACAAGTGGTACAACATGATAGTTCTAAAACTCTCTTTTTATTTTATTTTATTTATTTATTTATTATTTTTTAATAAATTAATATAAAAAGGCTTATAAATTTATTTAATTAGATGTGATATTTTTTATTTTTTATCTTTGAGTTATTAGGACACAAGTTGGACAACTTGGCGGTTCTAAATCTCATCTTCATAGATAAATTAATAAATTAACACTCATAAACAAATTAATCAATAAAAATTATTATTAAAGGTTAACTAGAAATGACATTTTTTAATCCATGAGTAGCGGAACATAATTTATACAACCTGATAATTCTAAAACTTATTTTTCAATAAATAAATATAAAATCAACTTTTTAAATTTGATTAATTACATGTGATCTTTTTTTAATCTTTGAGTTGTTGAGACGCAAGTTGTACTACTTGGTGGTTTTAAAACTCAATTTTAAAATCGAAAATAATAAAGTATTCTTAAGAGGATTAAATTAGATGTGACATCTTTTTTACTCCGTGAGTTTTTGGGACACGAGTTGTACAACTTGATCGTCATAAAACTCGCATTTTAAAATAATTACTCAAATCAAACAAACTCATTTTTTGTCAAAATATTTTTTTATATATATATAAAAACAAGTTTTTTTTTTTAAAAAAACAATCAATACACCAACATTTTCTACCCAAGAACTACGTAGCTTTGATTTCTCCGTCGCACTGGGAGATAGGTTGGAGCAAGATCACGTTCTTGTCAAGTACATTAATCAAAATTTCTTTTTTTTTGCCGTTTATTTCTTAAGCACACATTTATTCCAAAATCATATTAAAAAATAATAATAATTGTTATTCATATTTAATAATAAGGAGAAATAAATATACTTAAGTTAATATTAATTTTGCACAATTAATTATACGTAACTGTTTTTTAACGGATGTCGTAGGGTGCTAAGACCTTCCCTTCCCTACTCATAATCGACTCCCGAACTCAAAATAAAATTTGGTTTCATATACCTTTTTATTTTTATTTTTAAGGGTTTTCCAATATTTTTTTCTATTTTAAAATAAATTTTGGTGGCGACTCCATTGAATTTGAGAAACACTCGAAATTTTAGGCTGCGACATTTATAGTGCATCGAGCACAAACAACTATCAATTCATATCTCAGCTCGAATTATGTGGATCTAAATGAGGAAGTACAGACCATGTCAAGAACTCAATGGGATTGTCCTCCGGCTGGTTGGTATAAATTGAACGTGGATGCTGCAGGCCAACCGACGAAAGCTGCTGGGGTCTTTACGCGGTGAATAGATATGAAAATGGTGTTGTAATGGCAGCTAACATTTTAAAACATACGTAAAACGTATTCATTTTAATGTAATTATTTTTTAAAAACATTAATAAAATTAATAATTTTAATATATGTGGTTAGTCAATACAAAATTATAACTATTGTATTTGATTTCGTACAAAAATTCTATGTACTCTTATAGTCTTTATTTGGGTTTATAGGAACTTTTCTTACGATAAAATCAATTAAACGTCATTTGATATTTTATTTTAGTTAAATATTTATTATAATTTTTTATATTGTTGACAAATGTTCTCTTATTTAATATATAAAGTATTTCACAAATTATTATTTAGTAGTTGTTGTCACTCATAACAAAATAATACTTTTGAAAAATAAAACATTTTATAAATAAAACATCAATCTAATTAATGATCGTGTTTGATCACTACTAGAAAAAGCGCTTTTAGAGACCACTTTTTCGGTCACTAAATGGAGAAAATCGGTCACTAAATTCAATAGCAACCGATTTAGTGACCAATTTAAATCAGTTGGTAAACTGCTAGTCGCTAACTGTTGCGACCAAATCAGCGACCGAATTTAGTGACTGATTTAGTTACCGAATTTAGTGACCGATTTAGTGACCGAATTTAGTGACCGATTTAGTTACCGAATTTTGTGACCGAGTTAGTGACCGAATTTTGTGACTGAATTAGTGACTAAACTTTGAGACTGATTTAACAACCACTTTGAATTAATTTTCTATGTCATTAGCGACCGATTTAGAGACAAAATTTGTGACATAAAATATTATTTTTATTAAATATTTGGTCACCAATTCCGTCTCTAAATATTACCGTTTTTTTTAAAATACATTACTTTAATGTTCAAAAGAACAATAAAAACAATTTTTAATTTGTTTTCAATATCTAAAAAATTCATACACCAAAATCATTTAAAAGCATTAATCATTTCAATGTATATAACCAAACAACATAATATATTTTAGTAATATTTTTAAGTACTCAAAATAATACAAATAAAATTTTAGTTTAAACATAATATATTTAGTCATAACAAATTGCAACATATTAGTTCTTTAGATTAACTTATCACTATCCATCTAACTCTTCATCATCTTGATCACGAGCATTATTATCACCAATCTCATCATCAAAATCACCAGCATCATGATCACCAATCTCATCATCGTTATCACCAATCCCATCTTCATGAATTTGATCTCTAGTATATGGCATGGGTTTAAAGTTCAAGCTACTCATCAGTTGTTTTATCAAGTGGTTGTTGCGCTCAACTGCTCTGTTTATATTAGCCAATTCCTCTCGAAGTTCATCTCTTTCATTTCTCATTTCTTCAAATTCATGTCTTTGAACCCACTCTGTTGATGAAGAACATGGCCCATGATAATATGGTCTCCCTAATAATACAGTAGATTCCATTCCGAGACCATATACTCGTCCTCTTTTTATTCCTGCAACCTCACACCACACATCTAATTCTTTTGGTGGAGGAGTTCCTTGTGAAGTTGATTCTGGGGTCAATTCTTCCAACCTACGTTTAAATTTTTCCTGTCAACATAGATATAAAGCTAATTAATATTTTAAAACACTATTCCGATCTTACATGAAGATAAAAAAAAAATCAACATACAAAAATAAATAATATACACTTTAAAGTTGAAAGCTCTTACATGAACATATTCCGATCTTTTATCAACCCAAGTTTTATCCTTGCCACGTTTATGGGTGTGGAGAAACAAATCTGAATGACTAGGAGGGATGCCATTCAAATCCGTCTAACAACATAAAAAAACTCAACATTAAAAACTTGTAAACATAATATTAATTTGCACAATAGAAATGAAATTTACAAAACAAAATTACAAGAATTAATTTGCAAAACAAAAATGAAATTTACACAACAAAATTTAACACAACATAATTATATTGTGTAAAAGTTAAACAACCACACATACATTGAACTACACACTCATTGTTTCCAATTTGATTAGTGCATGTATTTGATTACAATTACATATTAAATCATATATAAAAGTTAAAATATAGAAAAAGATAGGAAACTTAACCAAATTAACTCTATGCTGGGATGTGGTGATAGAGCCACAGGTGTGAAGAGACCCTCCAAAACCTCCACAGTCAGATGCTCGGTTTGTTTTTGCTTGTATGCTATTCTTTTTGAATCCTTGAGTTCCCCAATGATCACATAAGGAATTCCAAACATCCTGACCAATCCACCTCAGTCTGTTCATTGAGCTATGAACCTTGTTTAGATTATTTTTCATTACTATTGCACCTCGCATTTCAAAGTTCTTTCTAGCCCACACATCATCTGGTGGACAAATATTAAATCTATTCTGTGTATATATAAACAATCAGTAGGTTAGCATGTGGTAATATTTTTTAAAAGACATAAGACATTATTATTTAAAATATAAATGAGAGAATAAATAACACATTGTTGTTCTAGTTTTAAACATATTAACCCTTGAAACAATATACCTTAAATTCTTCAAACCACAAGTCTCTCGTATTAATGTCTATTTTTTTCCATGATGGCCATGGCTTGCTAAAATTACTCTTGATGATATCTCCAATCCCATTTGCTGCAGGATGCGAAGGCAAAAATCTACAAACAATACATATTAGTAGTTATGAAGTTTATATAATATACTTAAATAACTAAAAATATATGTATATATTTACCCTTGTCCGTCAAGGTATAAAGTTCGTTTGCCACCATTGCTTTGTGTCTCAGATGCAATAACAGTTTCATTGGATCTAGGGCTATGCACTCCTTCAGAATGAGATGGTTGTGAATTAGATGGTGAATCTACCCCTCGTATCGAAGGTGGAGGTGTCACATGGGATGTCCGAGGTAGAGGTGTAACTTGAGATGTCCAAGGTGATGGGGTAGTAGAAGATGTCCTAGAATTCCTTAAGGGAAGAGAAATATGAGGAAGTGCAACATTAGACGTCCTAGAAGGTGCACCATGAGAACTAGAAGAAGGTGCAACATAAGATGTCCTAGGAGGATGTGCAACATGAGATATACTAGGAGGATGTGCATTATGAGATGTCACAAGAGGAGGTGCATCATGAGATGACCTAAGTGATGGAGTAGTAGTATGAGATACTGCTGAAGGTTGTACAAAAGGAGGATTTGCATTTGAACGTTTGGAATGTTGTTTTAATTGACGAGTCTTGAGAGCTTTTTCTTTTCCTTTGTCTTTATCTGCCATCTACAATTAATAAAAAAAAATACAATTAAAAATGTTTATAGCATAAACACAACAACAAAGTATAGTAATAAATCTTCATCACCTCCACAAAATGAAAAATATTTAAATTTAATAATCACTATCTCTACCATCATCATTATCATTATCATCATTATGAAACTTATAGTGGTTTTCAAAATCATTTTCTGCATCAAATTCGTCTGAATCTATGTTGTCATCCTCCTCTTCTTCCTCCTCTTGGTCTTTTGCAGCCTCAATATCCATTTCAACTTCCTCATTTTCCCCTTCATCTCTCAAATTATCAAGTAGCTCATCATTTGCAGCAAAAGCTACATTTGTTGTGGTAGATGTTGAATCTTGATATGCAACTTCTAATGTATATCGATCGTCGACTGTGCCTCTAGGTTTGGTTTTAATGGCAACCCACCAATCAACTTTTTCTTTTAATTTTTCTGGGTAAGGTACATAATACACCTGAATAACATTTGTTGCAAATATGAAAGGATCATAATTTGAATATCTTCTACGACGATGAACCTCCACAATGCCATATTGGTGTTGAATCTTCATGCCAGTGTTGGCAACAATATCAAACCATTCACAGTTAAATAAAACTAATTGCTTGGTTGGTTCTCCTAGGTATTCAACTTGCAAAATCTCTTTAACAACACCATAATAGTAATTTTCTTCAACTCCTTCATCGTCACCCTTGACACAACACCATAAGGAAGAGGAAGGCAAGCAAAACAAACTCCTTTTTCTCTGGCAGTATTTTTGGTATATAGAGATAGCATAACATTTTCAACCACTTTGCTCTTTTCTTCTCATTTTATTAAACTTCAACAGGCAAAACGTTAGTAAATGCACTGTATCATTGAATTCAACTATCTCACCATCTTGATTAATCTACTAAACAGAAGTAACATATGACATCAAATCAACAATAATGCATCTATCTTGAAAGAGAGATACATGTCAATATAAAACCATTTATGGAATAGGCGAGAGTGGATGTTTCCTTTTAACATGCTTATTAATTAAGAGAAGTTTTTGAGTTTATGACTAAAGCAAAATAAAACAGAACAAAGAATATCAGTAACCAGACAGAAGTTTCAAATGAATTTAGGCTTTAAACATACAATAAAATAAAAAAATTAGTCAATGGCATGATTTACTACCGCACCTCGTAGGTCAGAGTACCGCCAGAAGAATCTGGATGACGGAGTGTAACATTTGAAATTACACCCGTAGCAGATAATATGCATATAGCTCGGGGACCTTGCTGAGAAAATGATATTACTTTATTTGTAATATCCTGCAAAAACCAAAGAGTATAGCAAGATAACATTATTAAATATCTTAGAAACTAACAGCATCATAAATATATACATTGATTAATAAGGTATGAATAAACGAGGGGGAACGAAACGCGAAAAGTGAATATTCCGATCAGCACGATAATCTGCCAACAATCTTGAATTTCCATTTTGATTTGCAGACCCCATTAATAGAAGAAACAAAAAGTCTCATATAATTGTCATCCCCATAATTATGAATAAATAAACTATAAACCTTCTGAACAACAATAAATGACACATTTTTCATTAGATTCCAAATTCAAAATGAACAAACAGAGAAATCTACACAGAATGTATAGTTTTAGACTTAACCAGTAAAACATCCGAAAAATGAAGTTGGGTGTATATGCAAGTAATTTGGACCCTCAAGGATAAGATAACAAAATTATTAAGAGATACATTCATGATTCAACGCACGCTAATATGAACTACATGAAGCTAAGTCGACACTGCAAACATGCCATTGACTAATTTTTTATTTTATTGTATGTTTAAAGCCTAAATTCATTTGAAACTTCTGTCTGGTTACTGATATTCTTTGTTCTGTTTTATTTTGCTTTAGTCATAAACTCAAAAACTTCTCTTAATTAATAAGCATGTTAAAAGGAAATCCTAATCATATGATAACATTTAGTTGCCTAACGTGTCTTATGATAACATTACTTTAGTTGCCTAAGCATGTTAAAACTTCTCTTAATTTTCACCTTATCATATGATAACATTACTTTGTAACGCCTAACGTGTCTGTGTCATACAATTGAGTTCTCTCATTGTAATTAAAAAATAGTTAGATTTTAATCCCCTCTTATATAGCACAGCAGCCATAAACAAAAGAAATCCTAAATTGCATAGTAGATTC
The DNA here is from genome assembly GCA_037974755.1 of Cicer yamashitae. Taxonomy (NCBI): domain Eukaryota; kingdom Viridiplantae; phylum Streptophyta; class Magnoliopsida; order Fabales; family Fabaceae; genus Cicer; species Cicer yamashitae. The sequence goes on from JBBPBQ010000004.1 coordinate 12,599,865, forward strand.
TATCTAGATAAATTAAAAAGCCCAATAAAATGCAAAATCAGTATGCAAAATCAAAAAATTAGAAAATAAATTCCTTACCTTCTGGTTCACGATAGCCGACGATAGCCGACGAGACGACAAACAATCAGAGCTTCACGTCGTAGTTGAGTAGCTTCACGTTGTAGTTGCGGAGCTTCACGTCGTAGTTACGGAACTTCACGTCTTAGTTGCAGAGGTTGAAGAGAATCGGTTGGCTTCACGTCGTAGTTGCGGAGGTTGGTTTGAGAGAATCGGTTGGCTTCACGTCGTGTTGAGAAAGAAAGGTTGAGTTTCTGGGTTGAGAAGGAATGGGTGTGTTTTTGGGTTGGGAAAGAAAAGGGGTTTTAGGGTTTTTGGAGTAAATTGAAACAGAAGGAGGAAGGAGGACAAGTGTGGGACAATTAGTTATTACAAAAGAAAACTTCTCCTTTTTTTTTAATTAATTATTAATAATAAATTAATAAAGAAAACTGATTCTTATTTTTTATTTCTTTTTTTTATGTAATTAAAAAATAAATTATGTAATTAAAAACTATTTTAATTAATAAAGAAAACTAAATTATGTAATTAAAAAATAGTTAGCGACTAAATTATGTAATTAAAAAATAAATTATGTAATTAAAAACTATTTTGATTAATAAAGAAAACTAAATTATGTAATTAAAAAATAATTAGCGACTGAAATTTTGGTCGCAAATATTTAGTTGCTATTTCAGTCTCTAAATTTTGTTAGCGACCGATTTAGTGACGAAATAATATTTAGATTCAAGGTTCAAATTTTCAGTCTTTATTTCGGTCGCTAGTGTGAAAGGCAAATTTTTTATTAGGAATAATTAGCGACTGAAGTTTTGGTCGCTAAAATTCAGTTGCTATTTCAGTCTCTAAATTTCGTTAGTGACCGATTTAGTGACGAAAAAATATTTAGTTTTTAGGTTCAAAATTTCGGTCTCTATTTTGGTCGCTAGTGTGACTGAAAATATTCGGTCTCTAAATCGGTCACTATAGGCGAAATTTCTAGTAGTGGATTTATTTAATTTTCAGAATATATATATATACACACACACACACAACGTAGTTGAATGTATGATATAAATTTTTCTGAATGGAAGGGTCTTAAACAACGTTTTGCTAACAAGGTAGAAGAGTTTCTCAGTTTTTCAAGAGTGCAGAAAAGTGTCAAAGATCAAGGGGAGATGAGATGTCCATGGTGTTTATGTCAATGTAGGCATTTTAAGAGTGAAGATGAAATAAGACTGCATTTACATGAAGATGGATTCATGCCTAACTACTATGTTTGGACTAATCATGCAGAAGAGTCACTAACAGCACCTAGTACTAGTATTAATGTGGAAAATAACGTAGGTCCTTCATGCAGTATTGACATGTTAGGTGTAGATTATTATAATTATCAACACTTTGAGCTGATGAACGCAGATGGTGTTCGGCTTAATTTGCCATTTAATGAAGATCAATACGAAGACATTGATGGACTTCCAAATGAAGAGGGTTAGATATTTTATGGTCTTTTGAAATAGACAAACAAACCGTTGTTCGAAGGATCTCCAAACTCAAAGTTATCGATGTCTATTAGACTTTTAGGTCTAAAGTCTCAGTTTCATGTTCTTGATTCAGGTTTAGATCTGGTGACTAAAATGATGTTAGATGAAACACCTGTTAAAGATGGTTTGCCGCAAAGTTATTGCAATGTTAAATGGTGTAATGTCGAAGTTAGGATAAGGTGTCAAGAGGATTGATTGTTATGTTTAAGGTTGCATATTGTATTATGACAACCAATTTATAAATGGTGTCAATCTAGTTGAATGTCAGTTTTGTCAACAATCAAGGAATCACCAACGGAATAACTCTAGAGCAAGTAGGGGGAAACCAATTCCAAGAAAGGTCATGTTTTATCTACCTATTGTATCAAGATTGCAGAGAATGTTTGCATCAATGAAAATTATAGGAAAGATAACGTGACATTAAAAGAATAAAAGAAATTCAGGTGAGTTGCAACATCCATCTTATAGTCAAGCATGGAAACACTTTGATCAAATGCATCCTAATTTTGCTTAAATCCACACAATATTAGACTTCGTTTATCCTCATATGGATTTACACCATATATGCAAGCACCATCTACTCTTTATTCTTGTTGCCAGGTTATTTTTACTCCATACAATCATCCTCTTGATATGTGTATGTTTAAACCTTACATGTTATTGGTTGGCGGGATACTAGGTCATTCTAATCCTACAACTGGTATTGATATTTATTTACATTATTTGGTTGATGATTTGAATAGGTTGTGAAGTGGTGTCTTGAAATATGATATTGCTCGAAAACAAAATTTTATGATGAGTTGCTTTGATGTGTACCATTAATGATTTCTCTGCTTATGAGAGGTTGTCACGATGGGAGACACAAAAATTTGCTTGTCCTATTTGCGTGGAAGACACAAAAGCATTTACATTAAAATTTGGTGGGAAGACATTGTTGTTTGACTCGCATTGTAAGTTATTACCTGTTGATCACACATTTAAACGAACTAAAGTTGCATTTATCAAGGGCTATGCATAAACTCTAGGATCATTAAATTGACATCGAAACAAATTTGGAATAATGTAAAAGATTTCCCAAAGGTACAAGTTGTTGATAGTGGGCCTCTAAACCACAAGGTTACAAACAATGACATAATTGGACAAAAAGATGTTTTTTTGGGATATTCTCTTTTGGAAAGATAATCTTTTGAGACGCAAACTCGATGTTATGCATATCGAGAAAATTTTCTTTTACAACATATTTAACATTGTGATGAATATGAAAGGCAAAACAAAATATAATGACAAAGCTAGGAAAAACGTGTCTTTATTGCATACGGCCATATATTGTTGTTGATGAAGCAGAAAAGCAAGACTCTAAAACCTTGTGCGAATTACACTTTATTTGTTGAAGAAGCCAAATCCATTTGTCTTTGAATCAAATAGTTGAAGACACCTAACAATTATTGTTCTAATTTAGCATGATGCGCCAATGTAGAAAATGGGAGGATGCATGGGATGGAAAGTAATTGTCATGTTTTTTAGAGTGTTTACTTCCTATTGCCTTTAGTGCTATGTCGATACATGTATTGAACCCACTTATTGAAGTGAGTCAATATTTCAAGAATGTGTTCTACAACGCTCAGAGACGAAGATCTCATCAAGATGAAAAATGACATTCCGATTATTAAAATAAATCTCAATGTGAATACAAACTCACAAGCAAACGAAATTAGCATAAAATTTAACTGAAAAAACATGATTAAGATAAATCTTGTTGCATAAAAGTTAAATAACATACTCAAATGTTATAGGGTTAAATAAATTTTTTATCCCTATAAATATACAATATTTTATTTTTAATAACTCTAAAAATTTTCTTCAAAAAATGGTGCCTCAAATGTTTTCTATCAACAATTTTAGTCCATATTTTTAACTCAACTCATGTGTATTATTTGAATTTTTGAATGATTTTTTGCTAACATATTTAGAACTTTATAAAAGTATCCCCTATAAAATTAATAACTCTTAAACAAAAGAAAAATTAAATTTGAATATAAGCACTAAAAGCTAAAAAAATCATATTTAATTCATCCCTTGTTAAAAAATTCTAAATTTTTGTGGGAGAGATTTTTATAATATTCTAAAAATGCATGCAAAACCTCATTCAAAAGTTCATATGATACATGTGAATTGATTTAAAATCAGGAACCAAAATTATTGATGAAAATTATTTGAAGAAAAAATTTAGAGAGACAAAAGACGAAATATGATATATTTATAGTGACCAAAATCTTATTTAACCCAATATTCACTACAAGAATAACATCAATTTGTGGCCAACATAAAAGAGATTTTGTGCCTAAAAAAAGCCTCACAAATTATTGTTCAAAAACACCATCACAAATACTAAAACTCAAATTAGTTGTTATTAGTGGTTGAAAAAGCTCTCACAAATCAAAAATATTTATTTTGGCTGATTGTAACTTTTGTGGCGGCAAAAAATGTTAAAAAAAATGTTGGAGGAAAAAATTTATTTGAATTTGTGGCGGCCTTGACCCTTACAACATGTTTGATTGATTTGAGATGTCAGTAGATATTTGTGGCAGCATATACCTTCACAAAATTATTACTTTTAGACATTACTGACAGTATTTGCCACCACAAAATGCACTTTCATTTCTAACGACACAAGCCGCCACAAAAACGTCTTACTAATCCGTTGATATTTGTGGCAGCTTGGGCTGCCACAAATGCACTCTTGCCCCGCCACAAATTTTCTCTTTTCTCATTATGTATATTATTACACCATTCTTTCTCTTATTTGTTACTTCTAACTTCTTTCTACCTTCTTTCTACAAATATTTTTCTTCGGCTTCTATTTTAAAACAATTGAAATGTTTATTGCAGTAGATTAATTTCTTACTTCTCTCATGAGTTTTAGTAAGTGTTTACTTTATGTTTTGTTTTTTATTGTTAATTTTTTTATTTGAAATTATTTATTTAATTTTTATTTTTAGTGTAGTGTTATTGTATTGATTTCGAAGTTGTTATTTCTTTTTAAGTTTCAAGTCATACACTACCCTACATTAAGTTAGTATCTAATGCATTTTAAATATAGATCATCATTTTATATATTTAATGTTGAAAAAAAATTTAAATGGTTATAAAGTATTTTTATAACGTTAATATTTTATTATAGAATATCGAATATATTATTCTTAAAATTGATTATAATATTATTTTTAAAGTTTAATTTTAGTAAGATTTGTTAAAAAAAGTGTTAGTAAAATATTTATTTTGTAAAATTGTTACTCTAATTAAAATTTAGTTATTTTTTAAAATGTTATCTTTTTTATGGTAGATATTTTTTTATTATGATTTATAATGTTAGCAAAATATTATTTTATTAAAAAATTGTAACTTTTTTAGTAACTAAATAATACTTATAAAAAAGTAAGCAAATTTATAATATTGACCTAATTATGAAATATGTAATTATATATATATATATATATATATATATATAATATTTTTATAATAAAATTACAAATTTATTATATTGATCTAATTATGAAATATATAATGTTTTTATAATGTTAGTAAGGTTCATATTTTAAAATGTTAGCAAATTTGACAAAAACTACAAACTATTTTGTTTACATACATATGAAAAATAAAATAAAATTTTGAAACAATTGTAAAAATTATAATTTTAATTATTTATTTTAAAACTATCAGTAAAATTAATAATATTAATATTTCTTGTTAATTGTTACAAGTTGAATTCGTACAAATATTTTGTTGACTAATCAAGCATTGTGGTTCCAAATCTACCTCTTGATCTTGTATTTGGTTATGGCCTGTTTGTCAAAGTTTTTCTACAATGCCATAAATGTAAGAGGTTGGGAAATCCCCCTATAAATAGATGATGCCAAGGTGAAGAAGTTCATTCCACATCATAGTAGTAACACCAATAAGCATTGGAGTTTGGTGGGAGAGAGAAGAAAAAGAGTTTCTTTTAGTGTTAATATTTTTCTATTTTTAAGAGAGAGCATAATTGCTCTCTTGTTGTATGTATAGAGAAGTCCTGTAATATATTCTACATTAATAAAAATTCTCTATTTTTGTCATGTAATTTTTTATCCTTATTTGTTGAAGATTTTTCACATAAATACTATTTGTTCAATTCCTCTTTTGTCGTCTCTTACTTTAGCTGTGTGCTATTATTTTGTTACTCTATCCCAACAAGAACAAATGACTTTAAATCAATGTTCTTTCATTACAGTCTGAAGAAATAAGTGAATATAGAAAACAAACATAGAGTAAATTGATTGGTTAAAATATTGCTTTGGTGAAGATCAATTAAGAATTTTTTTGAACTTTTGGTTATAGAAATTTTGGGTTATGGATTTTTTTGGGTACGTGGGTAAAACTTTTTTAGTTGAAGATGAAGAAGATCACGATTAGTAGGGTTTTGTTTTTATTCAAATTCATTTTTAAAAAAATAATAATTACATGGAATAAAAATAAAAAAATGGTGACATTAATGCCAAGTCAATGGCACATCATTGAATCACATTAGACGGAAAAATTCTACTCTCTAATTAATTTAGTAGAAACCTTCACTATCTCCTCGTGGATGAAAATAAGAAGATAATAGATATTTTTTTGCACTTTTTAAAACATAAAGAATTTAAATTTTTTTGCACTTTTTAAAACATAAAGAATTTAAATGATGAAAAAAAATGACGGATTTGTTATGACTAAGTTTATTTATTCAGAACATCTCACACAACAAAGTGAATAAAAGTAAAATATCTCTTTTGATAATTATTAATTATCAAAAACATTTTTTTTAGCTATTATTATATTACATAGTAAGTGATCCATTGTACTTTTTAATTAATAATAGTCTATACCAGAATCATAGTGAACAAAACTCTACCCACCTTCTACAAAGAGTTGTAGAGAGTCGACACAATCATGTGCTAGTAAGATAGACAAAACAACACCCTACAACCATGAGCACATGAGCACATGGCCATGCCATAACAACAGGCATTACAACCAAATACAATCAAAACAACAGATGCAACACCGGAACCAGCACTAGATTACAATACACATTTAAGATAATACACAGTACTGCTTATATTACACAGAAAACAGAACAATAGGGATACTAAAGCATTTTGAATCCCCATGTCTTGCATATTGTCTTGTCAATGAAGCAACGTCTTGCATATATTTGGTTCGCAATTTGAGATGGATGGACATCAAAAAATAGACGAGTGTTTCTGTTTGGACAAGTAACATTATAAGGATAGCATTTGAGATCACCATATATATCATTTGGGCAGCAAGGTTTCCATGTTTCTACTATCCCTGCAAAGAAAACCAGTTATTCAATTAAGTGTGTCAATAAATAATTTTAAAATGGAAGGTTCAACCTCCGAACCAGGAACCGCCTTGGTTCTACCGATTTTAAGCAGTTGAACCATAATTCAGAAGTCTCGCTTATTTGATATAGTTTGAAATTTAAAACATTTGTCCCAATAATGCAAACAAAACCATTATAAGTCACTGTTTTAGTAACCATTCGAAATTCTTCTTACCATATTTGTATCCGGTTTCCCTAAGATCCAAAAGGAACTGGTAGAGATCTGAATGCATAAAGGTAAAGTCAATAAGCCGAGACTGCAGCTTTAGGAGAACATTAGTCAAACGATTGTTGTAAGAGAAAATTGCCCTGTTTATCTTCATATTACATTTTCCTCTTGGTTTTGATTTGGCAGCTATCATTGGAAAGCACCCTGCTGCTGGAATGTTATTCACAAAAAACTTTCTAGCTCCTAGGCTGTAAATTTTCTGCAAGAAACAAGTGATTGAACAAATGAAAGAAATTTCATATGCCCCAATTCAACGGTGGACCCAGAAACTTTTCACAATTGAGGTTAGAAAATTATCTATAATATATTTATAAAAGAAAAATATTTTTTGTTTTTACAAATTAAAATTTTGTGACACTATAACACCTAAAAATAATCTATAATATGCAGGGCTATTTTTCTTTTTTAAGATATGATAGTATTTTTTATCATTCTAAGTATTTTTTTGGAATAGAATATATAATTGTAAGTATTTAGTATTAAATGTATGATAAAATTAACAAGATATAATTACTATCAATTAGAAGAATATACGATAAAAATTGCTACAAGTAACAACAATTTCTTATTTAAGGGGTAAAATAAAATTATTAGACAGTTTTGTGGGGGCAAGAGCCCCCAAACCAATATCAATAGATCCCCCGTTGCCCCTAAAGGTGCTTTGGCCCAACATACTTTTTTTATTTATAACTACCTTTTAGTGGTTGTTATAACTACCTTTGCCCAAGTTAGTTATAGTTAGTAAAGCTAGTTTGGTTTTGCATACTATAAATAAAACTGAAAAATTGTAGCAGCTGTGTTGTTGTTTTTTAAAGAATGATTGAGAGAAAGGCATTTGCAATTCATGATTCATAGAAGGTCAGAAAGAAGATTGAGTGAAAAACAGAGATTGTGAGAAAGGAGAAAACTAGTGAAGACTAGGTGAACAATCTTGAAGGAACTTGATCTTGTAATTTCAAATTCATAGTGAATTATCTTGCTTGCTTGCCCGTGACGTAGGTCTCATCAATAGAGGCCGAACACGTAAATCTGGGTGTTATTCTTCCTTACCTCTCTTTAATATTCGTTTACTTTGATTGCAGAACTGTTTTTACAAAACTGCAGAAAACGGAGAACGATAATCAATCTCTGTTTTCTGGTTTTCTATTTTTCTAGTTTTTTGCATAACATTCTCCGTTTTCATTTTTTCTCTGCAATTGTTAGTTTTCTACTTTGTTGGTTAACTCTTGTTGCAGATCCCAATATTGTTTTTACAATTGGCGCCGTATATGGGAAAGGGAGCAACAATGGTTGGAACCACAAAGTTTGATATTGATAACTTTAATGGTTCAAATGACTTTGGCCTGTGGAAGATAAAGATGCATGCTGTTCTGGTACAACAAGGTTTGGTGAACATGTTGAAGAGTGAATCAGCTCTTCCTGCAACAATGTCAACTCAAGAAAAGGAAGAACTGATTGAAAAAGCAAAGAGTACTATTATCTTGTGTCTTGGAGACAAAGCTATGAGGGAAGTTGCAAGGGAACCAACAACAGCTGCCTTATGGCTTAAACTCGAATCTCTCTACATGACTAAATCAGTTTCAAATAGGCTCTTCTTGAAACAGCAATTGTTCTCATTTAAAATGGATGAAGAGAAACCTGTTACAACACAACTTGCTGATTTCAACAAGATTCTTGATGATTTAGAAAATTTAGAAGTCAAGCTAGATGATGAAGACAAAGCTCTAATCTTGCTTAGAGCCTTGCCAAGTTCATATGAACACTTCAAGGATGCTATTATGTTTGGAAGAGAACAAACAATTACTCTTGAAGAAGTGCATACATCTATCCGAACAAAGGAAAGCTATAAAAAACTTGAAACCAAGAATGATAGTCTTGCTGAAAGTATGAATGTGACCAGAGGAAGAACTAACAAGAAAGGATCAAATGGGAATAAATACAGGTCCAATTCAAGAACTAAATCTAAAGGGAAGTATAAATGCTTCCATTGCCACAAGAAAGGACATTTCAAGATAGATTTCCCTGAAAGAAATGAATCAAGAAACTCTCAAGATTCAGGAAATGTTGCGCTTGTTGATGCTGGTTATGAATCTGCAGAGGCATTGATGATTTCAAATTTTGAAGGTGAAAAGAATTAGGTATTAGACTCAGGATGTACTTTCCACATGTGTCCAATAAAGGATTATTTTGAATCAATAGACCTTCGTGATGGTGGAATTTTTTTGCTTGGCAACAACAAATCATGTAAGGTGCAAGGCAAAGGATCAATCAGATTCAGAATGTTCAATGGAAAGGAGTTATTGCTGAATGATGTAAGGTACATACCTGAATTAAAAAGAAATTTAATTTCTGTTGGTATGTTTGACATTTTAGGATATTCCACAAACATAAAGAATGGTATCATGACTATTATTAATAAAGATGATATCATTGTTAAAGGCATTAAAATAAATGGTTTATACATTTTAGAGGGTTCTACCATAATTGCACAAGCTTCGGTTGCTAGTTCTAATTTGCATTCATCTACTAGAATATGGCATATGAGGTTAGGACATGTAAGTGAAAAAAGGTTTAATTGAGTTATCAAAACAGAATTTGCTTAATGGTGATAAAATTGAAAAATTGGAATTTTGTGATCATTGTATTCTAGGAAAGTCTAAGAGGACCAGTTTTGGTGTTGGCCAACACAAAACCTCTAGACCTTTTGAATATGTTCATTCTGATTTGTGGGGTCCTTCAAGGACAAAACTCATGCTGGTTGTTCTTACTTCTTAACCATCATTGATGATTATTCTAGGAAAGTATGGATTTATGCCATTAAAAATAAAAGTGGCACTTTTATGAAATTTAAAGAATGGCATATGCAAATTGGAACTCAAAAGGAAACTAAGCTGAAATGTTTAAGAACTGACAATGGCCTAGAGTATCTTTCAGAGCAGTTTAATAAGTATTGCAGGGACTTAGGTATTCAAAGACATAGAACAGTTGCAGGCACCCCTCAACAAAATGGCATTGCTAAAAGGATGAACAGAACAATCTTGGAAAGGGTCAGATGTATGATCTTGAGTGCAGGGCTACCTAAAACATTCTGGGGAGAAGCTGCAGTTACAGCAGTGTATTTGATAAATAGATTCCCTTCATCAGCTATTGGATTTAAGACACCAATTGAGATGTGGAATGGCAAACCAGCTGACTACTCAAATCTGAAGGTATTTGGTTCTTTAGCATTTGCTCACACAAGGCAAGATAAATTGGATCCTAGAGCAATCAAATGTGTTTTTATTGGATATCCTAAAGGAATAAAAGGTTACAAGTTGTGGAGAATTGATCAAGGTATGCCCAAGTGCATCATATCAAGAGATGTAGTGTTTGATGAAACAAGAATGCCCATGATTGACAAAGAACATTCTCCGTTCCAGTTCTGCAGAAACGCAGAACATTCTCCGTTTCAGTGCTGCAAAAACAAAGAACATTGCAGAAACGCAGAACGTTCTCTGTTTGAGAGTGCTTCAAACAGCAATACTGAGAGTGTCACCTGAAGATCAAGAGATTTATCATGAAGACATACCTGATACATCACTTGATGACAATGCAGCAACAGAATCAGATTTGGCCAATTACAACTTGGTAAGGGATAGAGAAAGAAGGGTCATAAAACCTCCAATCAGATATGGTGAAGAAGATTTGATTTGTTATGCTTTAAGTGTTGCTGAAGATCTTCAAAGAGATGAACCAAGCAACTACAAAGAAGCCATTAACAGTGAAGACAAGGAAGCTTGGATGACAGCTATGAATGAAGAGATGCAGTCATTAGAAAAGAATCAAACCTGGACTTTAGTTGACATTCCTAAGTGTCAAAGGGTAATTGGATCAAAATGGGTGTTCAAGAGAAAGGAAGGCATTCAAGGAAAAGAGAAGATAAGGTTCAAAGCTAGATTAGTTGCAAAGGGATTTTCTCAGCTTGAAGGAATAGATTTCAATGAAGTATTTGCACCAGTTGTAAAACATTGTTCAATCAGAATTCTGCTTTCAATTGTAACTCAACAAGACTTGGAATTAGAGCAGCTGGATGTCAAAACAGCATTTCTACATGGTGATCCTGAAAAAACCATCTATATGCAGCAAGCTGAAGGATTTGCTAATGGCAGCAACAAGGTTTGTCTTCTTAAAAAGTCATTGTATGGCCTAAAGCAAAGTTCTAGACAATGGTACATGAAATTTGATGATTTCACGATAAGAATTGGTTTCCAAGATGTAGTTTTGACAGTTGTGTTTACATTCTGAAAGAGGAAATTCAAGAACGTTCTCCAGCTCAAGAACATTCTCCAGTCTTAAAGGAAGGTCAAAAATGATATCCAACTTACCTATTACTCTATGTGGATGACATTTTTCTTGCAAGCTCAAGTAAAGACCAGATTAAAAGGCTCAAAGCTGATCTTAGTAATGAGTTTGAGATGAAAGAACTCGGAGAAGCCAAGAGGATCTTAGGAATGGATATAAAGAGAAACAGAATGAACGGGGAACTATTTCTTTCTCAGGCTGCCTACTTGAAGAAAGTTGTCACTAAATATAGAATGCATGAAGCAAGACATGTTACTACTCCTTTGGGACAACATTTCAAATTGTCTATGCAAGACTCACCTAAGACAGATGAGGAAAGACAAAGAATGAGTATAATTCCTTATGCTAGTGGAGTTGGCAGCATAATGTATGGGATGATCTGCAGCAGGCTAGATTTAGCTTATGCTAAGAATGTTGTCAGCAAATTTATGACTAATCCAGGAGCACTACATTTGTCAGCACTCAAGTGGATTATGAGGTACTTAAATGGCTCACTAACAGCAGGTTTAAAGTTCAAAAAGACTCATCATGACAAGGAACCAATCAAAGGATATGTGGACTCGGATTATGCAGGAAACATGGACACTAGGAAATCAATTTTTGGTTATGTTTTCACTTTATATGGGACTGCAATAAGTTGGAGAGCAATAGATGAAAGCTGAATTCATACTTTATATGGACTCATCATGTTTTCACTTTCTACAACTCAAGCTGAATTCATTGCGCTTACTGAAGGTGTTAAAGAAGCTTTATAGATGAAAAGACTTATTGGTGAACTAGGAATAAATCAGAATTGTGTTTCAATTTATTGTGATAGTCACATTGCTATACACTTATCCAAACATCGGGTGTATCATAATAACTCTAAACATATTGATGTTAAGTATCATTTCATAAGAGATGTGATCGATTCAAAGCAGGTTTCGGTTGAGAAAATTGCAGCTGAGGACAACCCAGCTGATGCATTCACCAAATCACTTTCACAAGCTAAGTTCAAGCTTTTCTTGGACATAGTTGGCTTAAACAAAGAGTAAGGTTGAAGCAATGGCAGCAAGGACAATGATGGAATGATTCTGATATTGAGTCAAGGTGGAGAAATGTGAATATGTGCCTCAAATCATCTAACTAAAGTTAGTTAAGCTTTAGTGGTTGTTATAACTACCTTTGGCCAAATTAGTTATGACAAGTTAGTTATAGTTAGTAAAGCTAGTTTGGTTTTGCATACTATAAACAAAGCTGAAAAATTGTAGCAGCTGTGTTGTTGTTTTTTAAAGAATGATTGAGAGAAAGGCATATGCAATTCATGATTCATAGAAGGTCAGAAAGAAGATTGAGTGAAAAAGAGAGATTGTGAGAAAGGAGAAAACTAGTGAAGACTAGGTGAACAATCTTGAAGGAACTTGATCTTGTAATTTCAAATTCATAGTGAATTGTCTTGCTTGCTTGCCCGTGACATAGGTCTCATCAATTGAGGCCGAACACGTAAATTTGGGTGTTATTCTTCCTTACCTCTCTTTAATTTTCGTTTACTTTGATTGCTGAACTATTTTTACAAAACTGCAGAAAACGGAGAACGATAATCAATCTTCGTTTCTGGTTTTTTGCATAACATTCTCCGCTTTCGTTTTTTCTCTGCAATTGTTAGTTTTCTATTTTGTTGGTTAACTCTTGTTACAGATCCCAATATTGTTTTTACAGTTTTGTGGGGGCAATAGCCCCCAAACCAATATCAATAGATCCCCCGTTGCCCCTAAAGGTGCTTTGGCCCAACATACTTTTTTTTATTTTTAAACTACTTTATATATGAATATTTAATTTGTATAGATAAACATACAACGTAAAGATATTTTACATTGTCATTTAATTGTAATCGTTAGATCTTCAAAACTGTTTAACTTTTAATATCAGAGTAAGTATTAAATTTTACGAAATGAATACTTACCTACATATAGGTTATATGTTTTTTTGGTAAAATGTTTGTATAGAAGCTACAGTTTTATGAAAATTTCTTTTATTTAACACTATTAAAATTAAGATACATGAATTTTTAAATATTATAAATAAAAGTTAATATATAATCATATCAAAGTAAATGATAAAATACTTTATAAAAGTTATGTTATGAATTGAATGTTTAATAATAAAATGTCAAATCTTTTATTTATATATATATATATATATATATATATATAATTATAATGTATTATATATGTAT
>JBBPBQ010000004.1:12630622-12672505 GCA_037974755.1 Cicer yamashitae
CTTTCAATGAAATGAGGCACACATATATTATAAATTTTCAAAAAGGCTTTTATTTTTTTTTCTCACCAGTTGGATAATTCTATTGCCAAATATATATATATATATATATATATATATATATATATATTAAACTTTACTTATCTCTCAGTCGAACTCTAAATTGACATGATTAGAACTATTGTATGAGTTCTATAAATGAGTTATGTGTATAAGAATTTGAAATTAAGTTGGACTTTGAGTAGAAACTATATATGAAAATATTTGTCTTATTCCACTATGATTATACACATAATTTTTTTTTTTTAAATTTTAAGTGATTACATGTCATTGAGTTGTTATATGTATTTCTTGAATGTGTGAAATATTTTAAATGTTTATTTATATGTTAACTTTTGCAAAACATGTACAGTAATTATTGATAGGATTTAAATATTTTTTTAAGAGAGTAACAATAGTAGAATATTATTTGAGAAGTTAGTTGAATTTGAAAGTATATATGATATATATGTTAATTGATTCAACTAAATGTAGTAAGTTGTTGTTGACTAAATTCACATGCTTAGTTTTATCTATAAACGATAATGATTAATCATGATATTTTCTTCATATTTGAGTTGTTGAATGTAATGTGTTTAATTGATTTGTTGTGTCATATTACCTTATCATGCTACGATTCTTGACATGTTATGCTTAAATGAGTAGTGAATGCCGTAAATTTATTTATAGACTAAGTTTGAATCCTGATGGTGTTTAGTTAGATATTAGTTCTCCTGTTGATCACTACAAATTTTGAGAACGAAATTTCTTTAACGAGCAGAGAATTGTAACACCCAAAGTTTTATAATAAATATTTTATTAGTAAAATAGGATTTTAAATAATTAATTTGGTGTTAAAATTATTTTAGAATATATATTGATTAATTTAATGATTAATTTTTTTATATATGTGCTTTCTATGATGTGTTAATCTTGTACATATTTGACTAAATAAGTGATATAAATAACAAATATTATATTTTATATACTTTGCTAAAAATAAGAGTATTTTAGTGTACATATTTAAAAATAAAATAAGATTTTAGACGATTTTACGTGTACATATGTGTTCGTAATTAATGTGATATTTTTTTGTGCGTTTGATTAATGTTAAATGTGCATTTAATTATTTTGAAACATATATGATTTTAATTCTTTATTTTATAAGTAATTATCTTGGGATAGTAGTAATGTTGTGTTTGATTTCCTTTAACTTTATATTCTTGTTATGATATTGTGATTTTATATATTCTTATTATGATTTAGTAATTAATATAAAATGTTGATGTCATATTTATTTAATTTATAATTTTGACTATTCTCTAATGATGGTAGTATTTTATTGTGAGTATTTTGAATATGAGAGTTTCAGTTATTAGTTATATGTATTTTTTTTAAAAGGTTAGGTATTTTAATTACCCTAGTTTATCATATATTAGTTCTGAAATATTAGTAATGTTTTAAAAATTTAATGATGTTTGGAGGAATATTAAAAATGAGATTCAATAATTATTAATTTTGTTTTAGCAAAATATAAATAATAATAATAAAACATAAAATAAATATGGGGGCCAATGGCCTTGGTGCATGTGTGTGAAGGGATTTAAATCTCTAATATATATAACAAAAAAAAAAAAAAAGAAAGATAGGAAGGAGTAACATAAAGTAAGAAAGTAGGACCGTCGTTTGACACCAATGATCGATAATTGTTTCATAAAACTTTTTCCATTTTTGTTCAAATTTCAGTACGTTGTTTCATTGATTTGATTAGTCAATTAAACACACTTTCTCCAATTTTTAACCATCCCGATTTCTCCATTTGTAGAATTCGTTATTTTGCATTGTTCTTCTTCATCGTAAGTCCGATTTAAGTGAAATCAATGCCTAAACGACTGTGTGAACAGTGGCTATATTATCCACTGATAATTTTTCGATTAAGGGTAAGTTTACTTGACTCAATTTTGAAATTGACCTTTTAGAGTGTGTTCTCATAATTTATTTTTGACGTTTACCGATAAACTGCGAGTTAGATCAATTAAAGGACAAAGAGTCAAAGAACAAAAGTTTTTTTTTTCTTGTGGAGTCGTATTCATGTGTGAAAGCGTCGAAATAAGGTAAGGAGTGAGAGATCGTTTGAAGTCATGAGTATAATATATTGTGAGATGAACATGAAATTCGTATTTCCCAACGATTAATCCGGGGCTCGCCGTGTACGGCAATAGACCTTTGAGGGATAAATTAATTAATGTGTAAATATGAAAATTGTGAGATTAAAATGTGGAATATAAATATTTATAAGGTATTGATTGATTTAATTTTGTTAAATGTGTGGTATTTGATATTATTGTGATATTGGGTGTCGAATGAATTTGAGTGTTTGATTAGATGCTTTTATGTGATATGATAATAAAAGATGGATGCATTGTATGATATAAGTTTATGTGATGTGATGATAAAAGATGGATGAATTGTGATAAGTTTATGTGATAATGATGATGTATGATTGATGATAGTGATGTTATAAATTTGTGATAAGTTTATGTGATGATGATGATGTATGATTGATGATGTTATAAATTTGTGATGGGTTTATGTGATGATTATGTATGATTAATGATAATGATGTTATAAATTTGTGATGAGAATATTGAAGTAACCCCGTAGTTAATGAAATAATGGTGATTCCAACTTGTGCTTGATATGATGGTCTTAATTGAGTATTATAGGTCAACGATGGGAGAAACTAGATGTTATTTCTTCGAAGTGGAGATTATCTTGTCATCATATAGGTAGGGCCGGACAAGCCTAGTGATGTTGGAAAAGTACAACTGAATGAACCTGATCGTGGAGGTCTACTATTGATCCTTAAGGCAATATTGTTATACCTTGGAGGTACTCGGGTGAAGAATTTCTAGGTGACTTGGAGGTAGCCCTCCAAAATTTGGAAGCTACCATGCAACACATATTTACCTCGACTGTTGCGTATATGTGTCTCGGATTAAGTTGAGGGGATATGTGAGGACAAGGTCAATTTGAATTGTACGTCCACCCACGTGGTGGCATAGTATCAAGCCTCCTAACCAAGTACTTCATAGTTAGAATGGTATCAAATTGTGAAGAAGTAGAGTCTAAGCTCATGCATAACATTGCATTTTCTTTGTGAGTAATTTGTTTCAAAAGTAATAATAGTTTCTCTTATATGATTAGATGCATATTGTAATGAGATAATGATTTTACTTGAGTGACTTTGATGTTATAATATGACATTATTTCCTTGAATATTTTGATATATCACGATGTGTTATGATACAGTCTATTATGATTATTTGTGTGTTCTTCTTATTTATATTATACTATCAACATGATTTTGAAACTCACCTCCTTTGTTGTTTGTGTTTGGCTGACTTGGCCTTGCGTTTGTGAAATCGCAGTTATTACAGGTTAATGAGTCTTGAAGTTCAAGTTTGGAAGAAGTCGTGCTCTGATAGGTGATACCGGGAATGAGAGTTACAAATTGTATTTTACATATTTAATTAGAAACGACTTTTTGTATGAAATTCTTATAAGTACTAGTAAGTTTTTGTTTTTTAATTAAAAAATTATAGTTATATCAAGTTTATGGAAATTGCAATGTTTTATTGGAGGAAAAACTTTAAAGTGTTCCATTTGTATTTTGAGAAATGTGATATCCTAAATAACTCATAAAAGTTTATTTTCCTTTGAAAGAGTTTTTATTTATCCACTGCAATTTTTTTATAAAAAAATGATATAAATTATTATATATATTATTCTCGGATTTAGAGTGTCACATTAGTAGTATCAGTCATTCTTTATTTGATGAATTTGATGTTGTTGGAGATGAAAATATGAGTTTATTTGAATATTTGAGTTATGAATTCGATGAAATTTGCATTATATAGAAGATGATAATTAATTTAATGGATTTTGTTTGAAAATTTTGATGAATTTTTTAAATTTTTATTAAAAAAAAGGATAACATTGTTGACATTTTAAAACATAAAAGATCAAATTGTCACTTAAAATTAAAATAAATGATCAAATAAGAAAAAACAAAATAAAAAATTAAAATATTAACTGAAATTAAGTTAAAGGATCGGGAGTGTTACTTAACTTATTTGTTTTATATTTTAGTTTTATAATTGTAATAATCATTTTATTCTAGTTCAAAGTATTAGTTGCCTTTTGTCGACAACTAATACTTGTCGGGGACGGATCTACTCATTACAAATGGACAGCTGAACCCACATCTTTTTATTTTATTTTAAATTAACTAATAATTACAAATTTTCATCTTTTGACACCCAACCTCAAATATAGTGATGTCCCCACCAGTCCTATTAACGACATTCAATGTATTAGACGTAATCACTATAGTACAGTTGTATCAAAATTACATACGTGTTCCCAAGTGTTTATTTTCTTAATAATTTTGTGGATTAAATTAAACAACTATATATATATATATATTTATAGACTAAATTAATTAACTAAAGAAATATATAATTATTAAAATGATTAACAAAAATATATTTATGTATTTTTTATGTAATTTTAATATATTTTAGGATAATTGTTGAAAATAAAAAACATATTACTCATTCAATTCTGTATTTATTTTTAAAGTTAGTATTAGCGAAACCTATATGCCAATTGAAAGAAGTTTTTGTTATGAATTTTATGAAGAATCAAATGTATAAGGAGTACGAATTTTTGAATGATTGTCTAATCACATATATAAAAAATAAAATATTTAATAGTATTGAAAATGAAAGATCTTACAATACTTTTAAATTATGAACACATAGAGAGTAATTATAATTTTTAGGTATTAATTAAGGTGAATATCTTCAATTTTTTTATGTACAATTATATATTTTTATAATTTATAATTTTTTGTTTAATGATGATGTCATCATTTTTACCAGTTATTCATTTTTTTTTTAAGGTTGAATAAAAGATATGTTTAATTTTATCAATATGAGATATATACATTCACCAACACAAATATTTAATAATAGTTTAAAACTTACCTCATTTAATTGAAAAACCAAAGCTTGAATAGTAACTAAAAATAAGAATAAAATAGAAATATAACTTACATAAAATTCCAACAAACAACTTATCTCTACTTTATAACTCATATTAGGGTTGACCATGGATCTATGCAGACAGACCAATTGATCAACTGCACAAAGTCAAATTTTTTTAAGAGAATTATAGTGTTTCAAAAATATTACTAAGAGATAAAAGTTTATTCTATATTATAATGTTAAAAAACCAAAAAGACATAGAATTCTGAAATAGAATCACATTTTAGAAAGAAAAAAAAAAGTATAGATTTTTTGACAAAAAAATAAAATAAAAAAAAAATCAGATTTTTAATGTTATTGTTGTTATTTATAAGTTTTTGTTTTATTTTGTGTTATTTACAATTTCAATAAAGAATGTTTCTTTTTGAGATTTTAGTATTTTATTCATTAAGGATCTAATTTTTAAAATTAAAACAGAACCTCCAAAATATTTGAGACGATCATAACTCATGCTCTATACATTACATATTAATAGAGTAAAAATCTTATCGGGACATGTGTATGTTTCTGAAAAATATGAGTAAATGTCTGTATTTCTTGTGTGTCTCAAACAAGATCACACACCTTCTATTTATAATGATGCTGCAATAATTAGCCTAGGATGTTGCACCATCAATAAATAATTAAAACATACACTGAATTTTAACGCCCTCAAGCTAAAGCTTACTATGTTTTACACTTGTTACATCAAAACATTTTATCACAAAATGAAAATGAAACTAAGTTTGACAACTGTTGGACTAATTTGAAAAAAGAAGGCACCATCAATAATTCATGTGTGAAAGAGTCACCACTGGATTGATCATCGATAGGAATAAAATGCGCCACTAATATGATTCATATGTGGGAATAGAATCATCACCGAATTTTTCATAAATGGGAATAAAAAACGCCACTAATATGATTCACATGTGAAAATAGAGTCACCACCAGATTAATCGTCGGTGGAAATAAAGTGATTATCTAAGAAAATCGTACCTTATTCTTGAAACTAAGTTCTGACAGCAACAAATACAGTGTGAAAGGGTGAGTTGAAAGATGAGAGGTTGCTGAAAAATCACCAAATCATGAAAAGACCTGTAGAAGGTGGCCAGAGACAGGTGCATGCGCTTTCATACACGGATTTGGTGGAGGCGCGTGGGACACACGCATGGAGAAGATGGATGCGCATGACGGTGCATACAGTGTCAGTTGGCGATAGGAAAAGCACTGTCGTGCTCGCCGAAGGATGCACGATGATGTTTGTTGGTTTTGGATGATGGGTCTCTTTGGAAAAGGATAGTACTACGGAAACGTGTTGGTTATGGTGCAGCTGTAAAATTACAGAGTTGTTAATGGTGGCACAACACTAGAAAGATAATGTGCGGTGGCGGCGGTATAGTGGTAGTGGTGTGCTTGGTTATTAGAAAGGGCGTCATAGTTGACAACAATAGACGACTGTATGTGACCAAAAATTAAAAAACTATAAGGTGGTGCTGCCGGCGAAAGATGCCGCCGTCGACAGCGGTAGTGAAACATAGAGATGAGTCACATAATCAGAACCTACTATGATACCATGAAATATATGAGTGAATGTGTGTGTTTCATATGCGTCTCAAACAAGATCATACATCTTCTATTTATAATGATGCTACAATAATTACATTCAATGTCTAAAAAGTTGTATTAACTAAGACTATTAACAATTAGTCTAAGATATTGTATAGTTAATAAATAATTAAAACATACACTAAATTTTAACCGTTTATAAAAAGGGTCCACTTAAAGTTTAGATATGAATGTTCTACTGTACCAAATTCTTACACTTATAGTTGAAATTTACTTTATTTATTGGTAAAGTTAATATTTAGCGGGAAATTAAAAAAATCAATGTATCACTTATATAAAAATCTTATAAATAACATATCATGACACATACTTGGGAACATAGATTTTGACACAATACTGAATCAAACGCGTATACTAATATTGACTTTGCACATTTTCTGACGAAAAAAACGTGACTAAGCACATAAAAAACAGAGGCCCATGCTATCTCTTTTCTTCCACATTCCCTCCTTTTTTTCTTTCTTTCTCATTCACTGCACTGATAAAAGTTGAATCGAAACATTCCTTCTTTCCTCTTTTTCTCTTCAATTATTCTATTTTAATTTTGGTTAAACTTTGAAATTGAGAGAAAGAAAATGATTTAAGAGGAAGTAGAAAAACAATAGGATAAAAATCACATATTTAAGGACGTAACTCTCAATACAATCTTATCAACTTCCTTGTAAAATAAATTCTCATTTCCTTCTTTCTCCACAAATTTGAGTTGCAAATCTTGTTTTTCTCCTTCCCTTAAAAAACAAAGTATGGATTATAGTGTGGGTCTCATTTTTACAGTTAATGTCTTTAAAAAAAATAATCAAAAAATCCTCACAAATAATTTGTTGGGTATGAACGAAATTAAATTTATGACTTTCATAAAAAAATAAATTATGGTAGGTGTGATAGGTTTCTGATTGTTGTTAATAGTTTTTAAATCGTTGGTTAACGAAATACATTATACGGTTAATGTGTTTGTCCTATGCAACATAGTTTATTATAGATATAATTTTGGGTTGAAAGTTTTGTCTTTCTCTTTCATTTAAACCAACATATTATGGATTAGAGCCTGAATCCAATCTTTACCGTAAAATTATTTCAAAAATCTTGTCATAATAAACTTTGTAGGAATGAATGAAAATGATATTTCTGATTATGTGATTAATGGTCTGCTAATTGTTGATTAATGAAGTGTATTGGGTGGTTAATGAGTTAACCATGTACTCTGTGTATCAATTAACTATGACATATCATTAACCATAAAGTTTAACCATATTAATATGATTAATAATGTATTAGCACTTGGTTAATGGAGTATTACGGGTGATTAACGAGTAAATTATGTACTACATGTGTATCCATTAACCAACTAAGATACACCATTAACTAGATACGTGAACCTTGTTAACCAAATCTGAAGTGCCAAAATAAATCATTATCCCACTCATTTATGTTGTACTTTTGTTGTGACTTGTTATTTTCTATTTTTGCAAGCTAAAATATGAAAAAATTTAATTGAGTTATTTCTGTAGTTTTTGATTCGCACATGATCCTCAATTGGAACTTCATAGATACTGCAAATAATATTGTGGATTGTGGTAGTATTGATGATGAATGTATAGAAGATGATAACGTTAATGACAATGATGATGCATGTTTTTTATTTCGATAAGTAGAAAATTTATTTACAGAAATCTAACGCAGCATCATATATAGTGAGCAACAAACACTCTACCCACGTTCTATAAGGGATACAGAGAGTCCACACAATCATGTGCTAGCACGATAGACAAAACCTCACACAACTCTTAGACACCAAAGAAAGCACATGAAACATGGCCAATTACAAAAATAAAGAGGCATTGCAATCTGGTACAGAGGAATAATTCATATCCTACACAAAACTAGTGCTAAACCAATACTGCTATAAGAAACATTGAGCACACCATGTACACTAGTTTAGAAGCACAGCGCCAACATCACCCATTCACCCCACTCAAAAAGCTAGCAGCAACACCGTTTGAGTTGATTGCACAATCTGCCCAAAATTAGTGATGACTAAGGGGATATTTGGGTCTAACCTCTATATAAATTGCTACTGCAGAGGACATTTGAATATAAAAATAATCTCCCGAACCATAATGAGAACAACTATGTAATGTTGTCCGCCCATTCTCATATTCAAAATGTAGGAAGAAAAATCTTGTTCAACTCAATCACACCAAAGCTAGCATCAGCTTCACGGACAGCAGCGAGGCCCAACAGAAACAAAGGATAACAAACATCTTCGCAATAACCAATTAACTCCTCGAAACAGTTCGTCCCATACATTGAATTTAGCTTCATGGATGAACTTCTTCCCTTGTTGGTAGGAGAGTTCAGTTGGAATAGTCTCACTTACCATGTAGTTAGCAAAATCTGCGAACCATGGTGAGCTGGTAATGGCAATGATGTTCTCATCCACAAATTGATCCTAAATTGATCTAACAGTTTCATCTTCTTCCACCTTCTCCAACTGCGAAAGGTGATCAACAACAATATTCTCTAAATCTTTCTTATCTTGAATCTCAATGGCAAACTCTTGTAATAACAAAGTCCACCTGAGAAGTCTTGGCTTAGATTCCTGCTTAACAAACAAATACCTCAAAGCAGCATGGTCAGTGTAAATAATAACTTTCAATCCTAATAAATAAGATTGAAATCTATCAATAGCATAAACTACAGCCAACCAATCCAGTGCAGTGACAATGAGGGCATTTATCAACTTATTTTTTAAGGAGTTAAATGCATTCAAACAATCCTCATTGGATTTGAAAGGTGTGTCTTTCACAAGCAAGTCCGTAAGAGGTTTCACAATCTTTGAAAAATCTTTTAAGAACCTCCTACAAATCTAGTATGACCTAAAAAACTTATAATGCCTTTTTCGTTAGTAGGTGGGGGAAGTTTTTTAATAACTTCGACTTTGACCTTTGTCAACCTCAATCCCTTTGTCGGAGATTCAGTGGCCTACCATAATTCCCTCTGACATTTTTTCCAATTTATGACCAAGTTGGATTTTTCACAATTTTCTAATACAAGAGATACATTATGCAAACATTGACAAACCAAAAACAGAAAAGTCGTCCATATAAACTTCAATATGTTTTTCAATCATATAAAAGAATATGGACTTCATGCACCTTTGAAATGTAGCGGGTGATTTACATAATCCAAAAGGCAGTTGTCGATAAGCAAACACCCATAAAGACATGTAAAGGCCTTTTTCTCTTGATCCTATGGTGCAACTACAATCTGATTCTATCTGGAATAACCATCTAGAAAACCATAGTAATCATATCCTACTAACGTCTTCAGCATCTGATCGATCAAAAGAAAGCGAAAAGTGATATTTCCTCGTAGCAGTGACCGACCTCTTATATTTGATACAGACTCTTCACCCTCTAACTGTTTAAGTACGGATCAACTGGTTCTTCTCATTCATGATGTAGTAGTCTTGCTCTTTTTAGGGACAACTTGGACAGGAAACACCCAAAAGCTATGTGAAATATGATAGATGAGATCAACTTCGAGGAGCTTTACCACTTCCTTCCTAATCACCTATTTCATTGCTGAATTCAATCTTCTTTGGGGTTGTACGACCAGTTTTTGATTATGCTTCATCAAGATCTTATGCATGCAAAAGATAGGACTTATTCCCTTCAAATTCTCAATGGACCAACCGATGGCACCTTTATACTCTTGCAAAATTCTCAACAATGTTTCTTTTTGTAACTCACTCAAGCTCGCACTAATGACAGTTGGGTTCTCATTTCTCTCAACAAGGAACAAATATTTCAAGTGAGGTAGAAGTCACTTGAGCTCAATCACAAGTATCTTTTTCTTTTTCTCAACAAACTCTTCTTCTTTCCCTTTCAACTCTTCTCATCTATTATGGAAGTAGAAGGAAAAAGATGGTGATGCTTCTAACATGACTAAAACATCTTTCACTATTGGGTCTTCAGTATCTTTAACAACATCATGGGACAAGCATAAATCCCTTTCTAAAGGCAAAATATGTACTTGATGTGCAACTGTTTCTTCAACTAGTGAATCAAGAATCTCAATTTTGTTGTATCCTTCTCTTTCTTTTGAATGCTCTATGGCTTTGAAAATATTGAATGTCATCATTTCGTCATTTGTTTTCAAAGCTAAGGTGCCATCCTATAAGATCCGCAATTTATTTATAGCAAGAATTGGGGTTTATTGTCTATTTGTGCCTTATGTTGTTTATTTTTCGTCTGTTTACCGTTTAGATTGTCTATTTGTTTGTAAAATTTGTTGTAATTGTGTTTGGTTAGCAAATTGATCTATGCAAAATTGTTCGGATGTTTTCCTTGATTTTAAACGACTAAGTGAACGTCTTGTTATTGTCGAAATTTCAAAAAATGATTTTCTAATGATTTTTATGAA
Organism: Cicer yamashitae; assembly: GCA_037974755.1. NCBI lineage: Eukaryota > Viridiplantae > Streptophyta > Magnoliopsida > Fabales > Fabaceae > Cicer > Cicer yamashitae. The sequence continues at coordinate 12,641,803 of JBBPBQ010000004.1, forward strand.
AACGGGCAAGATATACCCTCTGTTTAAATTTTAACGGACTCTCAATGCCACCAATATTTTAAACGTGAGCTTTATATATCGAATGTAATGAGAATCGGATCTCATTATATTTTTTTAAGCAATGGAACAAAAATCTCTTCGAATAAAAATTTTGTCGAGAAATTTTGAAAAGTTTTAATTAGTAGAACTATTATATAATTTTTTCTGTTACCGAGAAATGTATATGGGAGCAAAATGCAACTTGATTAAGAACAAACTCGGAGACTGGGCGAGATGATGTGACTTAAAGTCACAAAATATCTAGATATTTTTCTAGGATATTAATATTTTAATGAGGGGTTAGTGAAAATATCTAGATATTTTCTTACTATATGGTAAGACTTTGTAAGAACCAAAATGAGTCAGTTCATTCTATCTCATTTTGTGTGGGGACTAGAATGATTGGTTAGAAAGATGTTTGGAAAATATTTTTGGAGACTCAGTTAAAATTATTTGTTGGAAAATAATTTAATCGAATTACAAAATAATCACGATCGACATATATTTTACAACGTTGCGTGTGATTGTTAAATTCATGTAGTCAAGATGGGACGAGGGTATATAATTCTATTAAAGTAGATTGAGAAGTGAGTGATGTGTGTAAGAGTTATTAGATGGTGTAATGTTGGACTTTAGCAAAATATCTAGATATTTTTCTTCTTTTGATCACATGTGCTAAAACATTCATGGGTGGTTTTTTTGGTGATAGTCAGAGTTAAGTGAATGAAATTTTTGTGCCCACTTAATGTAATTTTTTCCCCCCACGTTCACTTCACTCCATTTTTGCTTTCTCTTACTCAAAGAACAAAAAAAAAAACAAAGAGCTCTCATTTCTCTCTACTACTTGTTAGAACCAAGTTAGTTTGAAGAACTATGACCCTTATTTTTTTGATGAAAACAAAATCAGTTTGTGGGAACAATTTAATGCACTAATATTTTGATTAAGTGTGAATGTCTCAGATCAAGTGAATTATATAGATTCTTATGTCATATCCTCTGATGATTGGAAGATGACAAAAGAACAACAAGACTTTGCTTCACTCTTTTGTTCTGATTCTGATGCAAGCGCTTTGACACGCGCCTCTAGTGACGGGAGCGACGCTTTGTCTTGGCTGACTCCGATAACGCAAGCAATGTTCTGGTTCTGGTGACTTTGGAAATACGTGATATGTTCTATTTCAGTTGCCTCAAGTGAACGCAACCATGCTTTATTCGTCTGTCTCTGATAAGCTTGACAAGCAAGTGATCGTCCGCCTCTAATAATCACATCATCACTTCAAGCATCTGATTGTCTGACTCTGTTTTATGTTTTATGCTCTGAAAGAAGTCAATGCTCTAATGAAAGTCAATGCTCTGACAAAAGTCAATGCTATGATGAAAATCAATGCTCTAAAGAAGACAAAGCAATTGTGCATCCTCTAATGAACTTCCTAAATTTGTTACTTGTTTGAAAGTCCTTAAGACATGCTCTAATAATCGTATCCTTTGTTTCCCAACCGTTTCACCAAGATACATTGAATCCATTTCAAGGTTTTGTTTTGAAAAGTTTCTATGGCAAATCAATCACAAAAGATACGATACGAAACTTCATGAATAAAGCTCATTTCTTGCAATTAGGACAACAACCAAAAACTCTAATCAATCTCTATAAAAGGACATGCACTCCTCTTTGAAAGAAAAGAAACACACAAGCTTTAAGCACATCTGCACTCTTGCTCGTAATCATTCTCTTTCTTTTTAATGCCGAGTAAAGTTTTTGAAAGAACAAATTTGTAAAGACTCTTCTGCGAGAGCTCTTTTAGAAAACCTAAAACTTTTCTTTTGAAACCTAGCCCAATCGTGGTTGTCTTCCTGAACAATATGATTGTACTAAATTAGAAGGTTGAGAAGACTTGAACACAATTAGAAGGTTCAGTGAAAGTGTTATTATGTGGTGAACTAGTGGATTAAATCCTTCAGGTTGAAGGGACTGGACGTAGCTATCGTGTTGGTGGTGGACCGGGATAAATCGTTTCTGTGTTTCTATTATGTTCTTGCTCATGTGTCCCGCCCTCTCTACTATAGATTAGTCACGTTAAAAAGTTTTTAAAAAGAGACACAATTCAAACCTCTTTTTCTTGTGTTTCTCGTTCTACATTACTCACTCGCTAGTAAGAACACAAAAATATTTATAAAATATACCTTCTTCCATCCAAATTCATCTATCTTTTGAACAAGGTTTGTGAATCAAAGTCTATCCTCTCATTCTCCTCTTTCTATTGATGTAAATTTTATTGTGAAACAATTTTATTTCCTCTTTTCTTTTCCTTATGGCCGTGAGGCCATATATGCATGAGGGATGTCTTTTTTTTTTTTTTTTCCATTTTTCTGTTGCAAAAGCTTTAGATCCAAGTCTTGTACTAGTAGATCTAAAAGAAAAATTTGATTTGGTGGACTTTTAGGTTTTGAAAAAGAAATATAGTTGGAGTTTTGAAAATTTCTTTTGTTAATATTGTGAATCTATAAGTTGTGATAATAGATCTAAAAGAAAGTTTTAATTTTTATCATTTTAAGTTTTTTTTTAAAAAATGAACTATGTTAAAATGTTGTTACTCTTTTGTTAATGTTCTAGATCTACTTATATTAAATGATCTAAAGAAATATTTATTTTAGAACATTATGGACGTTTATATAAAATTTAGTTTTATACTAGGATGATTTTTCCTTCACAAATATGATAGATCCATGAGAAGAATTTGCAACAGAAACATCAAATTTGCAACAGTTTGAATTTTTTCTAAAAAAAATGAATTTATGTTGGAAACGTTGATCTTTAACTTTTTTTGTTTTTAAAAGGTTAGGATTTGAGATTTCAAAATTCTTCTTATGTGCAAAAGAGGTTGTGATCTTGGTTTTAAAAAGAGGGTTGAAAACCTAAAGAACTTTTGTTTAAAATGTTGTTGAAAATTTTAAGGTTTTGGAAATGTTAACAAAAATATTGAAGTTGGAACTTTAGAAAAAAAAACTTAAGGAAAGAAAAGAGACAAAAAGAAAGTCATAATCTTTTAGAGAAAAAACCTTGGAAATAATCATGACAAGTTGTATTTTAAAACAAGTGTTTAGTTGATTTATCTTGTAAAGGATTTAAGTGTTGAAAACTTTTTGTGATCATTAATTCTTAAATTAATTTTACTAATAAATCTTCTAGTGAATAAAATGGAAAAAATCCTAGAAATGTTTTAGAAAGTGGTAAAGATTGAAATGTTTAAGTAACTTGTTATTTTAAAAGGATAAAATCCAAATTTGTTTTAGTTATGTCAAATAAAATTTTCAAAGGTAATCAAGTTGAAAAGCCAAACTCTAATTGGTTTGGATAGTGGCCGAGCCAAGGGTTCATTTGGGTGTTGTTTTAAAATCTTGTACTAATTAAGTCGATTGATTGGATTAAGATACAAAAAATATTGTGAGGTGTTGTTGGAATCGTCAGATAGGTTATGATGGCGTAGCATATGTTGCTTGTGTAATAAAATGTGTAGTTTATACCTATTTTGGTGGTATTACTTGGTGTTTGATAATTGGTGTTATTACTTGGTGTTTATGTCATTATTCTTGAATGCTTACTTGAATAGTACATTAGTGTCCTTATACAGTAATGAATATGATTATGCATAATTGACTTATGACATGGTGATTATGGTGTGATGCATTGTTGATCATATATGTGGAAGCAAATATATATGTTCAAGCATACATAGTAAGGTGACGTTCATAATTGGTTGCAGTCACAGTGGCATCCATAATTGATTGGAGCGACATTGGTGTGTTCATAACAGGTACTGGAGTCGTCAATTTCCTTGGAGACTTCACAATTGTAGATCATGCTAGATGTTGATCCATGTAAGACCCATAGAAAATTAATTCATAATTAAGTATTTTTAGTTATGTTTTGTTTGTTGCAGATTCTGTTACTTCCTTTTTATATATAAATAAAAGTAAAAAATTATATTTTCACGACTGAAATTTTATTAATTAGTCCATGTGTAAAAATAGTTGAAATCCGAGACTGAAAAAATTTCAGCATCTGAAATCAACACGCAGTTTTGCCGCTTTCAAATTTTATAATATCTTCGATTTCGTTGAAATTTCTTATTCAAGTTCTAGGGTGGTTAGATATTTGACTTATGTTTGAGCAACATTTTATGAGTGAAGAATACTAAATTGATTATTTTAATAATTAAATCAATTTTGTCGAAAAATAAATAAATAATAATCGACAAATATTTTATAATTCGTAACTTATAGTTAGATTTATTTTTGAGTTGAGTTGTGATAAGAGTAGATATATTTTTTTTTTGTCTAAAGTAGATTTTGAAATGAATGATGTGGTGTGATTATGACAATGTGTCATAAAGGATAACTAGAGTTTAACCCGCGCGCGTTGCGCGGGTGTCTTGAGATTTATTTTCAAAAAATTAGTAAACATTAGAAATTATATGGTATATATAATTTATAAGTCTCCTTTAGAATTAATCATTTATAAGCCTCATTTTTCTTTTTGCTTTGTGAACTAATACTCTTATTAAACAAACCTTGTATCTTAGTAGCATAAATGCAATGACTTAGATATCAAACCAAACACAATAGTTGTATTTACAATTTTATTTTACACAGTTTTATTTGTAAATATCATCTCAAAATAATAATAGTTAATTAGATGTATGAATTATAGGGAAGGAGTGGACAGTAAGGTGCTAGTCACATCACAAAAGAATAATTTGAAAAAAATATTAAAAGGGACATTAGCATATAAAAAATTTACAAGGCAACTAAATAAATTAAAAAATGGTTGAATGATTTGAATTGATAGTAGTAATTACTTTTCTTTCTACGATAATAGACTATCTTAAAGAAAAAAGTTTGATCTAAAACAAATATATAACATAAGTGTAGCTTAAAAAAGACACTAATTAAATTCGATTATGAAAATATGTGCATTTAGAATAGAATAATTCTGGAACCTGGTAGAAACTTTGTTTTCATTGTGTTAGTGTGAAAAACAACATCATTCTTCAAAATAATTACTTCCTCCATCTCAATTTAAATATCTCATTTGAGGTGTGTACAATTCTTTAGAAAATGATTAGTTGATTTGATTTCAATGATAAAATGTTTCATTTACTCAAATATTTTTATTAATTGCAGTTAGTGGAAAAAAGTAATTAATGTTGTATTGGCATTGTAAAATGATAAATAATTTGAGACAAAACAAAAATGGCAAATGAGACATTTAAAATGAGATGGAGGAAATAATTGTTTTCTCATAAACTTGACTTGTCAGAATGAAATAACAATTTACAAATTTGTGACAAATCTAAAATATTCGGTTAAAACCTAATTTGTAGCCTCCACCTGTTTATCTCTAGCTCACATGCCGCTTGTGTCGGGTCTTTATTGTTGAGTTATATGAGACAAAAGCAACAAATATAATGTCACTCATGATACAATTATAACGCAAAAGGAAATATTGAAATTTGATTTGGAGAAGGTAAAGTTAAAAACATGGATTAGAGGTTTCAAATTATCCTGTAGAGAAATGCATTGTCATTATTGTTCCTTAATTGCTGTGAGAACTTTCATTTTTCAAGAATTGTGTAAATTCCAACCATTGTCTAATTGATTTATTGCGCTAAATAAAATATGCATTGTAACAATGAATCTACTTTGAATGTTGAAAATTAGGAACTATCAACACCTTATGGTTTAAAAAAAATGAAGAGCAAATGACCTAATAAGAAGTGACTGAAAGGAGGCAAAACGTACATATAATTGACATCGACATAAATTAAATAAATTAGATTTTTTGTATTAGTGATATCGTATATTAAAGATAACATAAAAATAATGTAACTAAATAGATGGCCATGAAGGAGAAAAATATAGCAAAGTCAATTACTCAAATGAATATAAACATCAGTTCTATTTCATCAAACACCATAAAAGCAATTTTGTTATACTCAAATAGGAGAGGAAGTAGCTTAAACAATGATTCATGTCTCGAGGTTGTGGTATCGTGTCTTCTTGAATCTTGGTTCAGTCAAGGAAAAAAGGATAGATATTTGGACTTATATTGAAAATAGTTATGGAATAAATTCACATTTAATAAATGATAAATAGATAATAGAGAAATGTTTATTGCATTATGAGCTATTATTAACTTTTTTTATTGTTGAAATTTTTTTTTGTTGAAGAAATGAAATGTAATAGATGAAATGAAATTGTGTACTATATGAAGAATAAAAAGAGAAGATATTCTAGCTATGACAACTAAGCAAATAAGTGAGGTGACATAAATAAAGTTATGTGACATAAAATGTGATTAGGCGTGAGATGAATGATTTGAGAGTCTACTTTAAAATATTATAATAGATTATGAGAGTTTATAATTAAATTTGAGTGAGAAATTTTTGTCGTAGGAATTTTTTAGATTAACTCATATTTTTTTATTAGGAAAAACTTGGGGACCAAATAGCCATATTTAGTAAAACCAAAATTTGAGTGATTTCTCCATTCTCCTTTCTCTCTCACTGTAGCCTCTCCCTTCTTTCTCTCATCCACTCTTGTTTTGTTTTCTTCTTGTGTTGGTGAGTGAGTTTTGAAGAAAAAAAATGAATTTTTCAACCAAATTCAAGTGAGATATTTGAGAAGATCTTGAAAGGAGAAAGCTTGGACCTTAGCTTGTGGTCCTTTTGAACTCAATAAAGGTTATAACAAACATCTTTCCCTCTCTTTCTCCTTATAGGTCGTGACTAACTTAGTGTTGGTGGGTGTGGTGTTATTTTCCTTGTATGTTTTTGAGATCTATGTCAAATGATGATGAATATGCTTGTGTGAGTCTTTTTGAAAAAAGAATTGATCTTTTAGTTTTAGGGTTTGTATAGAAAGGCTTTATTTTTTCTTTGAAGAAAGTTCGATTGTTAAGTGTGGTTGTAAGAAAAGGATAATTTTTCCTTCATCTCTTAAGTTACATGTCTGTTTCTTCAAGTGTATCAAAGTGAGAATTGGAGTGGGCAAAAATAAATAAATAAATTATATCCTCCTCTCCTCTTCTAAAACCGTGTTGTGTGTATATATTTTAGGGGAAAGATTCAAAATTTCTTCCTTTCATGGTTTTACTTAGTGATAAAAATGTTTTAGTTGAGCTATGTGAAAAACTAGGAAAAAGCCCCTATTTTTTTTATAGGCCTAACAAAAAACCTTGAGGGTTGTGATTTCCTTTTTGTTGTGTTTTTACAAAACATTGATGTGTCTGCAAAGGAAATGGTATGGTTGGTATTGTTTTTTCACTCTAAGTTATGAGTTGAGGAATGAAAAATTCGACTAAGTTAGTGATTTTTAAATCAATTTAAAACTTGAAATTTTTACATTTAGTAAGTAACTTTTTTTTTAAAAAAAAATTATTATTATTGTTATTATTATTATTAAAGTTGCAAACACGAGAAGGGGGTTGAGTTGTATTTGTCTATATTGGATTCTTTTTAATTATTTATTCAAAAACGGGTTCGGATTTGGTGATTTTAACTAAAACAAAGGAAATAGCAATCAGACTTAAGTAATCAGAGGCAACAATAAAGTAAAGAGTTCATAAGTAAAGTGACATAAACAGATTTATCCTGGTTCACCACCAACTTGGTACTACATCCAGTCCCTTCACTTAGAAGGATTTAACAACTAATTCAAATCCTTGAATTACATAGCACGTGGCCCTACAAGTTAGTCTTCTCAAAACAACCTTACACCTATACACTTTTTCAGACAAACAAACACCTTGACCCTACAAGTATAGTCTTCTCCACACAACCTGAAAACCACATATTGTTGAAGGCAACTACACCTTGACCCTACAAGTCAAGTCTTCTCAACACAATCTAAAAACTACAGATTGCTTGAGGAACACTAAAGCCACTATCGGATTGGATTGTTTTTTGCTCCTACTAAGCAACTTGTTAAAATTGATTTCTCACACTAAATCACATAGAAAATATTTTGTTGAGCAAGTGTTTCTATCAATTTTTTTTTCTTCTGAATTGTATGGATTTCGAAGATTATGAGTTCGTGCTTTTTTCTTCAGCCTTGAGTATCTATTTATAGAATAGATTAGGGCTTCACTTTTGTCCTTGTAAAATCTGGATCATGTCTTTCTTATGACAAATTCTGAATGTATCTTCTTGTAAACAAATTATGAGTGTATCTTCTTATGAATAATTCTGAGTGTTTCTTCTTATGAATAATTCTGAGTGTTTCTTCTTATGAATAATTCTGAGTGTTTCTTCTTGTGAATAATTCTTAGTGTATCTTGTGAACAAATTCTGAGTACATATTCTTGTAAGCAAATTCTGAGCATATCTTCTTGTGAACAAATATTTTGACCATATCTTCTTGTGAACAATATTTTGACCATATCTTCTTGTGAACAATATTTTGAATATATCTTCTTGTGAACAATATTTTGGCCATATCTTCTTGTGGACCATATTTTGACCATATCTTCTAGTGAACAATATTTTGGCCATATCTTCTTGTGAACAATATTTTGACCATATCTTCTTGTGAACAATATTTTGACCATATCTTCTTGTGAACAATGTTTTGACCATATCTTCTTGTGAACAATATTTTGACTATAACTTCTTGGAAAAAATATTTTGACTATGTCTTCTGTGGAACAATATTTTGGCCATATCATCTTTTCACCTTCTTCAAAGATTTCCTTCAATTATAAATTTGAATCGTATCTAATTTCTGATCGTGTTTAAAATCTTATTAAAACGAATTTTCCTTCATACTCTTGATTGATTGGAGCAGGAATGTATTCGGGCTTGTTCTTGAATATTCATAAATTCTTATTTGGCTAAATCTTTTCTTCATAATGAATTCTTTCAATTAGAGCCGTTGACTTTTCATCAGAGCTATTGACTTTTTTGGTGGAGTGAGATATTGAATTTCTTGGATAATAAAAGTCGGAGGTAGAATTGCGTGACTTAGAACTAGTGGCATTGGGCAAATCACATTGTTGAATCATCATTGTCAATGCAACATTAGAGGCAACATTTTGAGTGTGTTGCAACTTTTGATTAGCGAAATATGGGCTTTGAATGTATTTCTTGAACAATCTCTTCAGCATTAATGATAGCATGATATAAACTCTTTAGAGGCATGCTGAGTTTGTGCACATCAAAGGCACGTAAAGACTTCATAGGCATGCTTCAAATTCAGTCTTCAGATGCAGTCTTCAGACCGAGTTATCAGAGGCAATCTTCAGACCCGAACTTCAAAGCCAAACATCAAAGGCAGTCTTCGTAACCTTAAGAGGCACGTTGCTTTCAGAGGTAGACGCATATGCCTTTTGTGTTCCTCTGGTGACTTCCTTTGGTCCCTTTCTCTGGTACCTTCCAATGATTTTCTTGTTCTAATTACTACACACTTAATGAAATCATTAGTCCAAACAAATTGTTCTCATAAAATACCTTTGTTGACATCAAAATTAGAAGAAGAAAATCAACTTGGTTCCAACGATCTCCCTCTTTTTGATGATGACAAAACTGTAATTTTTTATAACAATTTATTGGCTTTTAATACTTGACTCACCCTGACTTAAGGCTCCCCAAAGTCTAAGTAGTTTTATAGTTCTTTTCTCCCCACATGCATACACTTTATCTCCCCATATAAACAGATCAAAAATAAAATTATACTCAAATATCTTTCTCCCCCTTTTGTCATCAGACAACTTGAAAGTTTTTTTTTTCATGCCCCTTTTTTGCATGCCCTTTTTTTGTTGTTTTTTTTAAGAAAATAGACAAAACATAGAATACATACTGATATAAATCTAAACTAATCTAGTTATAGTACAACATTAATCAAATATAAAGGTAAGGTTCAGATTTGCCTTAATGAATTCAAATTTGTCTTCAGCTAGTGGTATGGTGAATATGTCAGCCCATTGGTGTTCAGTGTCTATAAACTAGATATTTAGTACGCCTTTTTTGAACAAAGTTCCTAATGAAGTGATGTTTAATTTCTATGTGTTTAGCCCTAAAATGCAAGATTGGGTTATTTGTTAGGCAAATAGCAGAAGTATTATCACAGAATATGAGAATGTTACTCGCATTCAATTGTTAGACCTTGGAGGTATTCCGGTGGGGAATTTCTAGGTGACTTGGAGGTTGCACTCCAAATGTCAAGAGCTACCATGCAACACACGTTTACCACGACTGTCGCGTATATGTATCTCAGGTTGAGTTGAGGGGATCTTTGAGGACAGGGCCAATTTGAATTGTCCTTCCACTCGGGTGGTGGCATAGTATCAAGCCTCCTAAGCAAGTGCTTCGGAGTTAGAATGATACCAAATTGTGAAGTAGAGTCTAAGCTCATGCATAGCATTGCATTTTCTTGTGATTGTTTTGTTGTGATTAATATGTATTGTGTGCGATAATAAGTTCTCTTAGATGATTTGATGTTATAGTGAAATGTATTTATTTTCGTTGAGTGATTTTGACTTTATAATGTGATGTTTTTTTCTTGAAGAATGTTTGTGTAAAGATACAATTTATTTATGATTAATTGCGTGTTCTTTTTACTTATATTATACTATCAACATGATTTTGAAACTCACTTTCTTCGTTGTTTGTGTTTGACTGACTTGACCATGCGTTTGCACTTCGCAACTATTACAGATTAGAAAGTCTTGAAGTTCAAGTTTGTGAGAAGCCCCGCTCTGATGTGTGATACTGAGAATGATATTTATAAATTGTCCTCGACTCATTTAATTAGAAACTACTCTTTATAAGAAAACCTTATTAGTACTAGAAATTTTTGTGAATCAAATGAAGAAATTATAACTAAATCCGATTTATTGAGATTGCATTGTTTTATTTGAGGAATAGAGTTTGAAGTGTTCCTTTTTTATTTTGAGAAATGTGATATTCTAAATTAGTTCCTTAGAAAAATATTTTCTTTATCTGCTGCAAATTTTTTTTTAAAAAATCTAGTGTAAATTATTATATATGTTATTTTGGAATTTAGGGTGACACATGGGTTCACTCCTCCAAGTGGGATCCACCAATTTTACGAGGCAACCGAGAAGAAGGAAGCAATTTTGAGTTCCGATGGTAATAAGTGTGTAGTAAACTTGTTCCATTTTGTCTACAATTTTAGTCTGTTATTTTTACCCTAGAGTTTGTTCTTTTGATATACATTGTTAGTAGTTTAACCTTTTAAGAGAGTTAGTTTGGAATACTCAATTTTTTGGAAGGTTAATTTTATTTGTTTGGTTTGAACCTCTTTTAGTGATGGCTACTGTTGATTAACAGTTTTTACTATTACTAGGAAGACTCTGATATACCTATTAATTATTGTAGTGAAAAATTTTACTAGACTAGGATCTGTAGTGTTTATTATCTTATTTTGAAGTAAGTTTTTCACGTTAAAGATTGTGGTGTGTTCGATATTTAATTTTCTATCAATTGTTATTGCCGTGAGAAATCATATTTCTATTTTGAATGTTGATGCCAGGTCAACGTCACACGGTAATGACATTAGTATTATTGTTACAGTGGTTTGGATGTTCAAGCAATCTGTGAGGTTGCAATGTTGAAGTTGTGTATCAATGCCACGCGACAATGATGAGATCACGAGTGAATGTCATGAGAAGGTGTTGACGTGAAAATACCATGACACGTGGCGTATTATATCTATACATGATAATAAAATAATACATAATAAAAAACGATTTATCTCTTGATGTTTGTTAAAGTGTGTAGTGGCATAATGAGTTTAACAAATTTAGTATTATTGTTATAGTTGTTTGGACGTTGAGACAATGTGTCACGTTGCAACGATGACGCGGTGTATCAATGCCACAATTATGAGATACAAGGCAATATCATGAGATGGTGTTGATGTGGAAATTCAATGACACGGGGCATATTAAGCCTATACAAAAATTGTTGAAATCAAGTTAGCTCTGATATTTATTCCGGTGTTTTAATGATAGTAAAATAATGCATAATAAAAGAATAATTTATTTCTTGATGTTTTTAAAGTGTGTAAGTAGCATCTAATAAAGAAAATTAGAAAAATAAATTCAAAGGGGGAAAGTAGACGAAGAAAAAGAAGATATTTAATGACACAAGAAGGTGACGAAAGGTCAAATTATTTAGGGATAATCAAGCAACACATAATAAGTCTGCCACCAAAAGAAAATCATATATAAAGCCTACATAAGAACAAATGAAGTCATTAGATGGAAAGAAAGTTTTTGTCTAATCAATATAAGCTCATAAAATGAAAATCCCAACTAGGCAAAAAGATCATCTACCTAAGTATATGTCAGATGGAGTCATTAGAAGCAAAAAATGAAGAAGGTAGGAACATTGAGAACAAAGAAGCAAATATCTAAAAGAACTCAAACCTCCACAAAGAACAACCTAGAAAGAAAATGTCAAATAAATGAAAAACAACAACTCTTTTCTGACTGTGATAAGCCAAATACAATATCTTTCAACTACTATATATTAAAACCCTATTTAAGTTGATCTCAACAACAACTTAAAGTGACGACAAATAAGAAGAAAATGATAACTAAAATAGTCAATGTTGTTCAAAATGGTTATGAGTTTGAATAAAAAATCTAGAACAGAATCCACCCAAAAAAGATGTATTTTGTATTGTATATCCTCTCATTGAGAATCTTCTTTAAAGAAAGAGACTTGTATCACATAGCTAAAGACATGTGTAATAGACACACTCCATTAGTAAGACGCTCGATAGCGATTGATAGTCTCTCTTTGCAAGGTTTGATGGTACTAAATCCTTTTCCAGAGAATGGGATACAAATCTAGAGAAATTTGGAGAATACTCGTCATAGAACCTTGTGAGGCTCGAAGAAAGAATGCACGTTGTAGATCCTGGTGAGACTTGAAGAAAGAATATATGTTGTAAAGTCAAGTAAGGCTTGAAGAAATAATACACGTTTTAAAACTTGGTGAGTCTTGAAGAAATAATATGCGTTGTAGAGTCTAGATGAAAAAAATACATGGATCTTCAAGAGGGAATATTCGTTAGCTGGCTATTTAACCGGTTCGTTATAGTGAATTAATTTCCTTAATATACTAAGAAAAAATCTCTCTAAAATATGGGAGGACTAGACATAACAATAGTTGTTGTCAATTAATATAAATATCATTGTATTCTTGTCTTCCCTTATCCATTTACTTTCTGTTTTAAGTTCTACATGTGTTATGCTCAAAACACTTTAAATAAATTGAAAAAAAGTTTTCAAAAAAGAACTAATTTGTTAAATTTTTTGAACTGGTTAAACAATTCAAATTTATACACCTTTCTTGTATTTTTGAGTACCTTCAGAATTGAATTTTTGTTTTGTGAAATTTAAAAACTTTAAACTAAAATCATGCAATACAGTAGCTTGAGTTTCTCTTAGCTAGGTTTGTTCGAAGGCAAGTCAACTGAATTGCTCATACTTTAGCTAGAGAGTTTAGGCTTTATGTTACGTTTTATTTAATTCAAACCAATATTGCTCCTGCTGTTATGAATGAAATATATTAAGTTTGTTTTTGGTCCATTTTTTGCCAAATCTATTTTTATATGAGAAATACTATAAGTTATATTATCAAAAAATAAGTAAAAATACACCAATAATCTTTTAAGGTTAACTCAATTTTTGTTTAGGCATTCTAAATTACATTTAGTTTGCACGGTAAGTTATTTATCTCAATTTCGACAATAATTAATTCAATTGAAAGTTTTGATTATTTAAAACTCTATCAAATGCAGCAATAATATGTCTCTCGTATTAATCTTCACAAAACATTCTTCAAATCTTATAAATGGTATATACTTCTTGATTTTCTCTACGACAATTTGAACACACATATAACTTTAAAAACAAGGTAATAAAAATCTATCAACATAATTGATGTTTTTAACTTCTTTTACGTGCAAAGTAGTTAGGATAGTCAACTTGTTCCGATGTTTCAATTTGATATAAACATTTCATAATAGTAATTCGTGAAAATTTTCAAACTTAAATGACGACATGCATAATTTAATATTTTTTAAAGACTGATGGTGCAAATGAATGCAACTTAAAGAACTAAATCGAAAAAATAAATAAACTTACAGAACTTAAGCGAAAGTTAAACTAAACTTAAAGGACTATAAATATATATTTTTATTTTTGCATATCATCAAAAAGTTTGAAAAATATTATTATAAAAATGTAGAAAATTTGAATATCTACTAAAAATAGTGCACATTAGAATGTTTGATGGAATTTCTCAATGTATGATTATATTTGACCCTCATCAAACATTTTAAACAAATATATTAATTACTTCCATATTTTTCCAAAATATTTACTATTCCAAAATTTAATGATAGATATTACCTCAGATAATAATATAAAATAATTATAGTGGTGAAAATCATAAATACATGGAAGAAATTATTCCTCCGCTAGTCCCCTTTTATAAGCGGATTGGATGCATATAATTAACGAAAAGACATACTAAATTATGACTAGTTACACAGAATTTCCTTTCAAAATTCAATTGAAGGCCTAGAATTACTCTGCCAAACTCTTTAAGTGTGTCTGGTGTAGAAACTGTTCAATTTCGGCTTACACATTTGTATGGTTAGAAATGAAAAATTCTTAAGTAGGAAACTTTATGTTAAACTAAAATATAATATAGTTTCTTAACCAATGAACTTGAAATCATGCACAATTAACTCCATGTTTAATTTTAGCTTTCCTCACAAAAAATGATTGAATCAAATTAACTACTCCCCAAATTAAGTAAAACATTTATCATATAAATTCCAACACTATCATTACCTAAGAAAACAAAAACATAGAAACAAAATCAAAAACAAAAAACATGACCTCAAAAACAAGAACCTTTACCATCAATGTTGCAATCATAGTAGCATTGTTGACAGCCAATGTTGTATTATCAGATGACAATTCTCTAGTCCCTGCTGAAAGATCCGAAGTAGATTCATGGTTCAATACCAATATAGGTCCATTAGAAGAAAGAAAAAGCACCCTTGACCCTGCATTGGTAACTGCAGAGGCAAATGCTACAGTTGTGAAAGTAAATCAAGATGGTAGTGGTGATTTCAAAACCATAACTGATGCCATTAATAGCATTCCAAGTGGGAACACCCAACGTGTGATTTTGAAAATTGGTGGTGGAAATTATCACGAGAAAGTTAAAATTGAAAAGACAAAGCCTTTTATTACCTTTATTGGTACACCAGACAATATGCCGAATTTGACATTTGGGGGTACTGCTCAAGAATATGGCACGGTTGATAGTGCTTCACTGATTGTTGAATCAGATTATTTTGTTGCTTCTAACGTCATGATATCGGTTTGTATACTATCTTCATACTTAAGAGTCCGAAATGATATTTGTCACGAATAAATGACTCACGAAAGCCTAGTGGATCCAAAAATTATATCGTGACACAATATTCACGCTATTTCATAAACGTGTTTTCCAATCAAAAGAAAATTTAATTAGTTAACCGAAAACCGTGAGTCCTTCGTGAGACAAATTATCGTGACAACTAGCATTGGTTTTTTAAAGTCGCAAGTAAAGGTCAAAATTGTCTTTGAGAAAATATATATTTGTCTGAATAACACTAATTTGACCGATATTTAAGATTTTAAAGGACGATATTGGTTTTTTCTATTTCTAGAGATCAGATAAGTTTTTTTTTTTTTTTTGTATTTAAGAAGAGATTGAACGTTTACTATAAAATTAAGTCACATTAACCTATTATTTGTGATTGGTATTTTTTTTTATGATTGTTTGCTTTTTGGTATGAACTTGATGGTACAGAATTCTGCACCAAGACCTGATGGAACAAAGTCAGGTGCTCAAGCAGTTGCAATGAGAATTACTGGTGACAAAGCAGCATTTTATAATTGCAATTTTTTGGGGTTCCAGGACACAATTTGTGATGACAAGAATACACACTTTTTCAAAGATTGCTTCATTCAAGGCACAGTGGATTTCATTTTTGGAAATGGAAGGACATTATATTTGGTAAGTAAATATACTTTCATGAAATGTAACATGTGTTGCATTAAGATTTTTTTTTAAACAAGTCTGCGACCGCAATTGTGGCCTAACATCATGGTTTTTATGATGCAGAAAAATGAATTGAGAGTACTTGGTAACGCGGAAATGACATTTATAGTGGCACAGGCAAGAAAAGGTGAATCAGATACGAGTTTATACACATTTGTGCATTGTGATGTAACTGGAACTGGAACTGGCACTTTCTTAGGAAGAGCATGGATGGCTTATTCCAAAGTTATCTTTGCTTACTCAACTTTGAGTAGTGTTCTAAATCCATTAGGGTGGAGTGACAACAGGCACCCTGAATATGCCAAGTAAGTCCCTAATTCGACTTTAGTAATATAAAATCTAATGACATTGGCACGACACAGACACATTTAGTTAGATTAAAGTACTTCTATTTTTTAAATAGTTAGTAATGTACTAACTATTACATGATTTTATGCACAGAACTTCATATTTTGGAGAATACAAGAACACAGGACCAGGAGCAGATATCAAAGGCCGAGCACCTATCACAAAACAACTAAGTGATGCAGAGGCTAAACCTTTCATTACGCTTGGATGCATTGAAGCTTCTAAATGGTTGCTTCCTCCTCCAAAAGCCTAATTAATTTCTACATTAATATTCTAATGTGGATTATAGACTTGCCTTGCACCCAAAATTTTGTGAGTGGTGCATTTCTAAAATGAAGTTCCAATTAAATACTTATAGTTGTTGTAATTTATTTGTTTTAGATTTACATTTTGACAATTGGTGACGTCCTTGTTGTGAAGGTTAATTATAAATAAGTTGTTGTAAAGTTTATATTTTTCTAAAAGGAAATATTTTGTATTTTGTACATGTCAATCGTTAATTATATTTTTCATTTTTGTTCTACAAATTAATTATATATTGTTAGAAATTCTAAATGATCTAGATCGAATATATATAGATCGAAATAGCATACGCAAGTTAATTAATTGAAGCATATACTTCTGGTAATTGCTAATTGTTTGAATATATCAAGACTACTCCAAATGTTATATAGTATAAGTTTTTTTGAAAGAGACCTTTGTCTTAAGTGAACCAAAACATATGTAGGACAACACCTTTTATAGATTTTGTCCATCACAAAAATTTGGAAACGTGCAATACAAAGTGAACAGTTACTAAGATAATGGGTTGAAATGTGTAAATTACTTTCTGCTTAATAAGTAGTTATCACAATGTGCACTTAGGGGTTAATTACTACATGTAAAAAATAGAAAAAAGAAAACTAATATTCTCCCGATCAGTACATTTTATCACTCATAATAATAAAAAACAAAACACATAGATTATAACGCCATATTTTTTATAATGAGTGTTATCTTCTATGTACCACACAATGTACATTATTTCTAAACAAGTGATACAATTTAATGAACAAACTTATAACCTCTATGTTTATTCTGGTTTAAAACTTTAAAGATAATTCTCATTGATTAAATGTGTACATTGAATAAAACTAAAATATGAGAAAATATCATAAATAGTGTTTCATAAACTAAGATCGTTCTTACAACGAAAATCAAATATTGGAACTAAGTTTCATCCTTTCCACGCTGTCCTTAAATTTCGACGCTGGCATGTCTTAAGTCAAATGATTAACAATCATCAAATTAGTGCTAATATGTTCAATAAGAATTGTTTGATCGATAAAGTGTTCTCTTATAGCTAAGTACTATGCTTGTTTGGACTACCACTTTGTTATTCTTAGCCATAAAAACTGCAGTTGAATTGTCACAATACATCTTCAATGGTCTAGAAATTGAATCCACAATTCTCAACTCATAAATGAAATTCTTCATCTATACACCATGTGATGTAGTCTCAAAACAAGATATGATCTCAGCTTCCATTGTGGAAGTAGTGATCATGGTTTGCTTTGAGCTTTTCCAAGAAACAGATTCACCGGCTAACATGAAAATGAGACCTGATGTTGATTTTCTTGAATCCATATAACCAACAAAGTTTGAATCAGAGAATCCAATGACCTCCAAATTTCTAGTTCGTCTATACATGAGAATGTAGTCTCGAGTTCCTTGAAGGTACCTGATCACTTTTTTGCGGCTTTCCAATGTTCTATACATGGAACTTTAATATCTACCTATCATCCCAATTGTAAATGCAATGTTTCTACTTGTGAAAACATGAGCATACATTAGGCTTTGAACAACATAAGCATATTAAATATTACAAATTTTTTCCCATTCAAAATCATTCTTCGGGCATTGGTTCAAATGAAACCTGTCACCCTTCATAATAAGTGCTACACATGGCGAACAATATTGTATCTGAAATCTTTCTAAGACCATATTGATAAAGGCTTCTTGTGACAAGCCCATAATTCTACGAACTCTATCTCTTTGTATCTTAATCTTAATGACATAAAATGTGTCACCTATATCCTTTACATTAAAACTCTTATAGAAAAATTATTTCACTTCATATAGCAAACTCTTTGTCATTGGTACCAAGCCAAATATCATCCAAATACAAAATAAGGAAACAACTTTTATTCTCACTATTTTTTTGTTATATAGTTTGATCCCTAATGTTCTCCATGAATTGAAAGGAAGAGATGACATTATGAAATTTAAAAAACAATTGATGGAAAGCAAGTTTGAGTCCATACATAGATTATTTAAGCTCGCATAGCATACACTCATCACCATTAAAAGAGAATCCTTTTTGGTTATTTTATATAAACCTCTTCTTTCATATCTTTATTTAGAAATATAGTTTTCACATATATCCATTTGATGTAGTTCTAAGGCAAATTAAGCAAATAATAATAAAATGATATAAAGAGAATCTTTCTTAGATACATAAGAGAGAAAATATCCTTGTAATTGATTCATTCCTTTTGAGTGAATCCTTTAGTAATCAGACTTGCTTTATATCTCTCAATGTTGTCTAACGAGTCTTTATCTTAAAAAACCATTTACAACTAATGACTTTTAAACCATTAGACAATTTAACACCATCTCAGACCTTATTATATTTCATAAAATCCATCTCTTCTTTCATAGCATCATACCATAAATTTGACTATTTACAACTCATACCTTGTGAAAATGTATCAAATCATTTTCTATAGCAATGTTATTGTTCGATTGTTGAAAATATACCATATAATCATTAGCTATAGATGATATTTTTCTAAGAGATCTACTTAATGTTGACCAAACATTTTATGGAGTATCATGTTGTTCACCTATTTGTTCAATAATTTCTAAAAACTCTTGAACATCTTCATTTACTAGATTATCATCAGCTACTTGTGGAATTTCAATTATCGTTGTCTAAAATTCGTTTGAACTCGAGAGGAGTATTGTGAATGACAATCAATCTACTACTTGAGGTGGAAGGTGTTAGTGCAAAAGTAGTTTTAGCTGCAATCCTCTAATTGATGTTTTGATGATAACAAAAACAAAAAAATAAAGAACAATTATCCCTTAACTATATTTTCTAAATGTGCAGATATAGTTAGCAGACAAAGATCTGTATTAATTACTATTTATTTTATGGTAGAATAAATTATGAGTAAGTTAAAGATAATAATCTAGGTGTTTCTAACATAAAGAATATTCTCACCTAGTAAACGAGTAATTATGTTTACTAATAGAGCAATTCATAATATAACAATAAGATGTATTAGAATATGGGAGCTTCAGACCAAGTCAAAGTGTTAGAAGCAAAAAGGAATATAAGTGTTTGCCTCTGCTAACTATATCCTTTGGTGACGAGACGAAGACAAAGGAAACCAAAGACTTTGCTCATGCTCTATATTATGTTCTGCCTATGGCGCCTCTGATAATGCATGCTTAGGTTGCCTTTGTTGGTACAAGCAACTGTTTGCTAATGTTGGCTCTATTGATGCAAGCAATAGTCTGCAAATGTTGGCTCTAATAGTGTAAGACAATGTTCTACTTCGGTTTTCTTTAGAGATGCAAGCGATGCTCTAACTAAGTTTCCTCTGATGACTACATTAAAACATCTAACTTAGTTGCCACTGATGAATGCAAGCAAGTGTTTGACTTCATCTACCTCTGAAGAAAGTCAACGCTTCTGATAAAGTCAGCACTTAAAGAGAAGTCAACTTTTTGACAAAGTCAATGCCTCTGGTAAAGTCATTGTTTGGAAAAGTCAACTCCTCTCATAAAGTCAACACCCTGACAAAGTCAATATCTCTGGAGAAGTCAATGCTCTGACAAGAGTAAATGATCTAATGGTCTGCAAGACATCCTCTGATCATTGTATCCTCTATTTATGCACATCCTCCAATAATCATCTAGAATATGTATGCTCTAATAGTCTCTTAGACATACTCTGACTATCCTATCCTCTGATCTTGTACCCTGTGTTTCCTCTGAATTCTTACAAGTTATGAGGAGTGATTTATGAGATTGTGATCTGACTTGACCTCAACAGATAAATATGCTTCAACGGTTCAATTGATGAAACCCATGAAGATACATGTTGTCTTTCTGCAAATGGAGTACACAGGCCTTACCCTAAAGTGTAAAGGCGATACACTAAATGACCTCCAACATAAATGTCTCAACGGAAACTTCCTCCTTGTATTTAAAATGAAATGGTTCAGTTAATACAAAGTGAGAGATAGAAAAATAAAAAAGGAATGTGTTAAAAATAATTTATGTAAATGCGAAGAACATATCAACAGAAAAAGTATGAATGAAAAATCCTCTCAATTGAGAGTTATTAGAATTGGTGTCAATTAGTCAAAGCATTTTCATACACTTGAACTGATATAGGATTGAATATGTAAGATCTTCTCTATGAGAGTTAGAATCTTAAAAACAAATTTTGTGTCAATTCAGACTCAAACTTGAACTGATGTAATTTACCCTGATAGGAGCAACAACACTCATGAACCTCAACAATAGTATGCCAGAATGTTGAAGAATGATTTTGGCCAGAACCATTCTTCAACATTCTGGCACAATAGTTTGGAGAGACTAGAGAAAGAATACTCAAAGCCTGAAAAGCCTGAAGAGGAAGAGTAAAGAATACTTGCACAGCCTGGAGAGACCAAAGAAGAATACTCAAAGCTTGAAGAGACAGAGTAAATAATACTTGTATGCTATTATTAAAAAAGTGGATTAAGTAATCGATGGTACTGAGGCAAAATCTCTCTATAAGGGGAGGACTAAATGTAACAATTGTTGTTTCGTGAACTATTATAAAATTATCTGTCTTCCGCTTTCTCTATCTTAGTTCAACTTTATGATTCAACTTTATTTTCACTAAACATGATTTATAAGAGTAAATTGAATGTTTTGAAAAATAAAGTATTTATGCAAAAAAATGGAAATATAATTTAAAAATGGCATAACACAATTCATACTCCGATTGTATTTTTCAAAAGGTCGAGCAATAATGTGACTTTTACCAAAAACAATGTCCTAAAATTGATTATTTTCATTAATCAAATCATTTTTAAGAAAATTGTGTTTCTTAATTCCACAATTTTAATGATATGAGATGGACAACAAAATATATACTAAACACACCTTAACATAAACTCATTAACATACTTATAAAATCATCAAATTCTCCAACTAAAAAGTGTTCAGCTCATTTTGAGCTTCAACAAAAAAAAATAACAAATAGAAATTTAGCAAGAACCATTTTACAAATTGAATGGAGTTCAAATAACATAAATGAAATACAAATATAGAGTAAGAATCACTACAATAAAGTAAATTTTGTTCTATTATGCTACAACGACCACCTTACTTTTTTCTTCGAAAGATGAGCTTGAATAATCTTGAAATGGAATGGAGATGAAGAATGTAGTGATAAGAGTGGTGAGTGGCGGCTAAGACACAAAATTAGGTCATATGTTCTACTCTTTTTCTTAGTGGTGATGTTATCCACTTTTAATTGCATATTTTGGACTTTCTCTATCTTCCTTTTTGTTGTATAATATTTCAAAAGTACTTTAATTAAAGAACTTTGATTAATCCACAAATTTATTTAAATTAATTTTGTTTTACCCTTACCGTTTGATTCCAATATATTACCAATTGAAAATTGTATAAATCTGTAACGATTTACTATCATAAAATTTATTGATTTGTATCAAATGTTTTCAGTTTTAAACATTGGAATTAAAAGCAAATTATTGTTTTGTTTTCATGGTTTTAAATGTACACACATGTCATTTAAACTCTTTATTATGGTTGGGTATGGGTGTATATATATTATACACATACGGAGAGAGACATTCATTAATAATCGTAAATTATTTAATATATATATATAGAGAGAGAGGGGGATGAAGTCCGAGATTTATCGTAGTAGGGATCAATTATAATAATTGTAAGTCATCAAATACATATTTATGTATTCAATTTATTGAAAATATTAATCATATAAAATACAAAAGTTGATTATATAAAAAAAAAAACTATCAAAATACAAAGTTTCAAATCACGTTCTAATGAGTTAATCAACCCCTTTCAACTCTCAGAATTTGTTAGAAAATTGATCACTATCCGCAAGTGAATAGATGACTCATTGGCTGTTTCTACTTCAACATCCTTTCTTTTAAAGAAAGCATCGATTGTAAATGGTTTCTTGTTCTAAAAAACATAAAGATCCTAATTATATTTTCTACATTAATAGATGCTAAGATAGGTACTATTTATTTTTGTATGATTTATTTTTTCACTAATATTTAATAGTTTAAAAATAACAGAATTTACTTTAATAAAAAAATAAAAGAATTCTACGGAAAATTTTCTAATAAAAATTTTAAATCATTGATACGTATTAATCATTTTATGCCAAAATAGAAAATAAATACTTTTTATTGTAAAAATTTAAGAAAAGAAAAGAAAGGAATCTTTTGTAACAAAAAGAAAAAGAAAAGAAAGGTACCTCAAAAGTGTGCCATATGAAAGCCGTAGGGATAGAAGAATTGCTTTTAATAGAAAAAAATTGATTTAATAGAATTCACAGGTGTAAGTTTTAAATTGACGTAACTTTTAATTTTTAGAAGCCATCGTTTTTGTACTCTTAACATAAGGTTTGACAAAAATCGGAAACTAGCTAAAAAGTAAGTAAATATATCGGTTCTTAGTAGTCGGTCCAACACATGATCATACACCAGTGGATAGTCCAATTATAAAAACATAAGTACTTATTTTATAAAGAAAATAAATATTAAATATACTTTATATTACTATTACTACTAATCTGGCAAAAAGTCAGCAGAAGCCAGCACCCCTTCAATATATATACACGAATGATTGGACTGCGGCGCCCCTTGTATATATCTTCTCTCTTATTATATAGCCGGCGCGGCATATTTATATTTTATATCACACTAGCTAGTATGCCTAATCCTTATTACTTTTCTTTTTTTCAATCACCCGACACATTTCTTTCTGGATTTCCGTTTCCAACTTTCTTACAATTTTGAGCCCAATTATTTGGGTTGTTTTTTCAATAACCTAATTTTAAAAAGCAAATATCAATCTACTCCTTTTTGAAAATTAGATATTAAAATACTTTTCTTTTTAAAAATACATTTATAAATGATTAGCTTTTTAAAAAAGAGCACGAGTTTATAAAGGCGAATTCTTTAAAAGAATAATTTTTTTTTTCATTTTTGTTAAATTAACAATATATATATATATATATAATTTATTTATAAAAAATAACACAAATTTTACAAAAATTACGTAGATTGACTAGAGTTGTCAGTAATATTTGGACAATTTTTTCAAGTATAACCAGTTAACCAGCATAGTCTACATTTTCTTTGCACTTTTTTTTCTAATGCCCAGACTTCCTTAATGAGAATTGTATTTTTGTTCTCATCATGTGCAATGGCTAGCAACAGAGTACCCTTGTATTTGCTATACAATCAAATATTACAAGCAACTCTAGTCAATGTACATAATTTTTGTAAAATTTGTGATGTTTTCTATGAATAAATTATATTAATTATATATATATATAAATATTTTTATTGTTAATTAAAAAAAAATTGAAAAAAAAATTATTCCCTTAAGGAAGTCGCTTTTGCAAACTCGGGTTTCCTTAAGGAAGTCGGCATTTGTAAATGCGACTTATAACTAAGAAAAAAGGTATATTTTGGTATATAGTTTTCAAAAGAGAGTAGAGTGATATTATTTTTTTCAAAATTGGTGTATTAGAAAAAAAACACTCAATTATTTTGCTATATTTATAAAATATTTTATATAACATAAATATTGGACTTGTATATTTTTTTTTCTTTTTCATTAACTTTAATAAAATTTTCCTTTTCTATTACTTATAAAATGTGTTCAAAATCAAAGATAAAAATTACTCTCAACTAGACCCACAATTATATGCTTCTTTGATACTTTTGCTGTAGTGTCCTATAATTTTGCAACAATTTGTAACATATATCAAGACTTCTTCATTCATTGTTCTCAGCATAAATTAACACAACTCAACATTAATCTAACTTAAAATATTCTAACTTAAAACATATAGACTTAGAAATATATAGCTTTATAGACTTGGGTGAACTCAAGGATGGTTAAAAATAGTTGGGGAAATAATTCATTTATAAGTGGTTTATGTGTGTAATATGCCACATAATGATACAACATATCTGGGACTAGAATGATCTTTAAATGTTTTTAAACTCTGTTATTATGATTTTCATTCGACTAATATTATTATTAATTTTGTGCTTCAAATCCAATCATGCTACATTCACACAATTCAGCTTCCCTATGAATTTTAAGATTATTCCTAGCTAGCATTTAACATAACCATATATATTTCCATACATCTTGATTATGTCTATATTAATCAAGCATTTCCATCTTTTTCATTTTTCCATGTTCAAAAAAGATTAAACATTAAAATTCAAAAGATTAGTTTAAGCATTAAAGATAACAATAAAATAGCTTGATTAAGAGAATGCTAAACATACCATAACATAAACTCAAGAACATGTTATTCCAAAACTAGAAAGTGCTTAACTGATGTTGAGCTTTAACAAAAATAAGATAACAAATATAGATATAGCAAGAATAATTTTACATAATTGGAAGCATACAAATACATATTAAAAATCGTTACAACTGAAGTAAATTTTGCTCTGTTATGTTGCAGCGAAGAATTGGATTTTAAGATGAAGAATGTGGAGATAAGAGTGGCAGATGGAGGCTAGGACACATTATTAGGTCAAGAATTATGCTTCCTTTCTTAATGGTGATGTTGTCTATTTTTATCATTACAAATCATTCATAAGATTTACGTAAGTTCTAATCCAAGAACTCAAAGAGGAGACCTAGCTCACTCACCTTACATTCTCATTAGAGAAATTATAGTTCATTACAAACTTGGAAAATGAGACTCTTACATTTTAGCAAGTGTACTGAATCGTTGCAAGTAATAATAAAACGGTATTATCAAGTGTCGAACTCAAGGATTGCGTTTTACTATCGAATTGTGTTTAATTACTAAAATTGAACAAAAAGTTTCTGAATTGATTTAAATTATATTTGAAACTAACAAGAGTAATAGAATTGAACTTTTATTATAAGAAAAATATCAGGGATGAGTTTCACTTCAAATCCAACCTTGGTTTCTAATTTGATCCTAGTTACTAAATTCTTTTATTGAATTATTATCGAATTCTCTTTATTATTCTTGCCCTAATGTCTTAGTGATAGAACCTTTAATTCCAAAGTAATCTCTAATTCCTTAGTAGATTTAAGATTAGAATTATGTTTTACGGTACAGAAATTCTCTTATTAAACTATTGCCTCTGCAAATAATTCAATTGGTTTCATGACATGTATCTATTCCTAGACTATAATATCATGAATTTCTCATCTCAAGCATTCGTAAAGTCCACTTCCATTTCAAAATACGAATCGTAAAATATTTTAAAATTGTTCAAGCAATAAAAAGCATTAAGCACAGAGATGAGAAAAATAATTCAACAAACTCATTCATATAACTAGAAATCAAATCAGAAAAATAAGGGTTTCATCTTGTTTCACTCATCCCTAACAAATAGAGTTTAGTTACTAATGATAGAGATAGAGATAGAAAAGATAAAGATTAGAGAAGAATTACAAGAAATATTCATGAATGATTCTTAATAAAACTGCTCCAATGGTGTTAGAAATAGTCGTCTCTGAGTTTCTCTAATAAGGCATAAGTCTCCGAACTTCCCAATAGTCAAAAAGATCCCTAGAAAGTGAGAAAAACATATTTTTATACATTCAGCCGCGTGCCACGCGCCCTTGGCGCAGAATTTGCGCTTCAAACGCAATTTGACAGAGTTAGTGGTGCAGAAATGCGCCCCAAGCGCAGGTTTTTGCGCTTCAGGCGCAAAACCTCTTCTGTCTGACGTATACTGCATTGTTCTCCTATTTGGAGTCCTAATTTGGTTCCAATGTCTTCGTGAAATTTGTAGCTATGGACCTTAGCTTTCATTTGCACTTGGTTTGACTCCAATTGGACATCTACAACTCCAGATATGACTAAAATACTCCACATAGGTCATGTTGATTTCTCACCAAAATTCAGCACTGCACTAAAACAAAGAAACAATGCAAAACTATGAAAAATCTCTACTTAATCAAGGAAATAAGAACATAAGCATTTTATTTAATGCAAGAACAAGAATCAACAAAATAATCAAATAACTCCTTAAATTAGCTATTGATTGAAGATAAATAAGACTAAAAACAATGAAAAATATGTATATGATGAAAAGTCATCAGATATTTAAAGAAAGATTTCCCTAATTCTAAAATGGGTAATAAGGACAATTCTCTATGCCTATATTGAACTTACACCACTTTGTTGAAAATAAAACCAAAACTATTAAAATTAAACACAAATAAAACTATATCATAAATTCCTGACGTCAAATATTTTGTGTTTTTCATCTTAATTAACTCCTTTTAAGTCTTAATCATTCCCTACTTAGAAGAAATTCAACCTAAAAATTTAGACATGAAGAAAAATATTAATCCTTTCCCAAGGTTAAATGAAAATTGAGAGAAGTCGCAAAATATGCTAAGATTGTGAAACACACTTGCATATTGCATAATTAATATTCGATAACATTCACATCCAATGTAAGAGTATTTAAAAGTGAAAACAATGTCACAACTTTTTGAATGGATATTCAAGACCCAATGTACCTTAATTGACTTGAACTTGAGGCAAAAGAGAAGTTACTTTGTTTTTGCAAAGATTCCAAGACAAGATGTGTTACACTCTTCTTAACAAATGATGACTTTTTTGAGACAAATCAAGTTCCTCAAATACTTTAAGCGTAAGAATGGTGTAGTAGTGAATCCATCAATTAATTTTACATCCAATACTTTAGAACTTCAAACCAACCTCAATAGGAAGAGTAAGTGATCAAGTTAGCTACCAAACTTTTCCAAAGAAATCCAACATATCCTTGAAAATTATTTTTATAAACAATGTTAATACTAGAAAACACAACTACACATTTATCGATAAATTCATTCAAGTCTAGGTTCATAATTCTTATATCCAGTTTAAAATAGTATGGATTAAACACTTGATGCTTTAAGGTTTCAACATTCAAATGAGGCTTATAGGTATAAAACAAGTTATACGTTTCTACTTGAATAATTGGAAACATAGCTAGAATTGGAGGAAGAAACTTATCAAACAGTTTAACAATAGAAACATCAATAATATAAAATCTGGATTCAATTTTCATAAAGATATTTTACATACTCTGGATTCAATATAAAATCTCTTATATAACCATCATTAATATACCTCTTTTCTTTTTTCTTGATCATCCTTTTATATTTTTCGTGGTTGTTCTGTTGTGCATACCTCTTATCCTCCCTCTCAATATCTCTAAACCCCCTTAATTTTTCTATATCTTTCGTTTCACACCTCCTCATAATGTTTCTATCTTTTTTTTTTTTTTTCTCTGTGTCTCTTCTGGTATCTTTTTTCGTCCTTATCATAGTCTCTAGCACAAAACTTCAAGATGTACAAATAAAGCAAGTTAAAAAGAAAATAACAAAATAAAAAGGACATTTCCAATCAACTAAGTGTTTATTCTAGAGTTTGTCACTTGTGTTTCAGTCAATTTGGTTTTTTCTAACGTGTAAACTCTAGGTTTTTTTTCATTCAATCTCCTCTTTTAATTTCTTAATTAAAAACAACAAAAGCAAAAATATAAATCAACGAATCCAAACACTAAGTAAAAAAATGGTTGATGTTTCAGATTGAACAACTCTGGATTTTTTTTTGGTAAAATGTTTGTCCAAGAGTATTTTAGTGCAGAATTACTTGTTCGCACACTTGTATTTTCAAATTTTTATCTCCTTAATTGGATTCCTTATATTTTTCTAACCAGTTTATACTTTTGAATTTATGTAATCGGACTTGTATGGAAGAAATAATATCAAAAAGAAATTTGCAAATGAAAATTTTGATCAAAAAGTGCTGAAATGTATATTTTTTTTTTTTTTTGCCAATTTTTTCCTGCAACCTATATTTCGATTTTCACAAAAAATGAAGCAAAATAATTACAAAAATAAATCTTCCCATAAAGATTGCACACTTAGACTCTACTAATAACTAAAGATTGCACAAGATTTGGACCAAGATGCAACATAAAATGAAGCTAAAATTTTAAATTTCTTAAGAACTTAAAAAACATAGAAAAAATCCTTAAACAAAAATTAAAGATAAAAATTATGTCTGGGTGACAAGTTTTGAATATTAAATGATGTAGATTTGAGTAGATTCGACATGAAATTGAAGTTCTAACCAAAAATATTGCAATTCAAATTTAATACAACTAAAATTGAAAACTATTATAAAGTCTTGTCTTGAAATATTGTTAAGTTTTTCTCATAATTAGTACATTTTAGGACCTTACCACTATATATAAAATTCATTTGATCAATGCACAAGAATTGAGATAAAGTGGCTTTCACATTAAATCTGTCAATAATATGAATTGCTTTTTCAAAATTATCATTCAATTATTAGGAGAGAGATAGTTGGTTATTTTAATTGTTTATATTTATCTAAGGGTATATTTGTGAAAAGTAATGTTTTTATAATTCGAAGAGAATCTATATAAAGAGATAATTTTTTTAACTAAGATATAGAGTTACATATAAGAAAAGAAGTATTATCCAAGTATAGAACGATCTATATCTATTATAATATATTAAAATAGAGTCTCAAATTTTATCGACGACAACTCATCTATATATATGTACGTCACATATTCTAAAATTTGCTACCTTTCAAATCTCACTACTTCTTTCATGTTTTTGTTCCATTATATTTTGTTTCACCAATATATAATGTAAAGCAAAACACACTCTTTCACTTGTCCATTAAAATACAATTATTTTATACATTTAGTAACTTTAACTCTAATCAATATACTTAAAAACTCTGATCACTTATCAAACTTTTAATTTCAATAACTCATACAAAAAGAACAATCAATTCACTATCTTCAATGCATTGTTTATCACATTTAAAGGTCCATATTGATTTTCAACCACCATCTTGCATTTGGTTTAAGTCAATTACCCAAGAATAAAGACATTATTAAATGCAATAAATCCATACACATTTCAACGTGTGGCACATTCTAAATCCACAAATGTTTCAATAACATTGTTTCTCTATTGTCATTATTGTTGAAGATCATATATAGGAGGTGAGTATTTTTCTAAAGTTATTAAATGCGTCTTTCGTAACATTTTTTTTTAAATTTTTTATAATTGAAAAATCAAATATCATAATCAAAACAAAAATAAAAATGAAGAATAATAAAGATATTTGTTTCAAAATGAATAACTTCTAACCATTTCAGTAACTTTTAACCATTTAACTACTTTTCCTTTGAAATAAAGAACAATTCACCTATATATAGTTATTCACATTTTCATTAAAATGAATTATCCTATTTAACTCAACATCTGATTAGTCCAATGTTAACCAATTTTTTTACATAAAATAATTTTCATGAGTAGTTTTTAAAATTGAAAATGTCAAAAATTACATAAACTTAAAAAATATAATGTTTCCAAACTAATATAAATCATATAAAATGAAGAACATATCGTAGTTAAATAGACAACTTTTACAATAAAGAAATGTTGAATTATTTAACAAATATATCATCGGAAGGAACACTTCAAAGAAAACAAAAAGCATCAATAAACCAATTCTCACTAGAAAAAAAAATCTTAAAGATAAGGACTCCATTAGTAAAGTTCAAAAATCTAATAATAGAATCATATTTTAATACATATTGCATGGATTATATTAGTCAACAAAGTTTTACCTTCTCCTTTGAAATAAAGAAAAATAAACCTATATATAATTACTCACAATTTTCATTAAAATGGGTCCTATTTAACTCTATATCTGATTAGTCCAATATTAGCCAATTTTTTTTACATAAAATAATTTCCAT
>JBBPBQ010000004.1:12674780-12699644 GCA_037974755.1 Cicer yamashitae
TTATAACAAAATAATATTTTAATATATAATGGATGGATTATATTAGTCAACAAAGTTTTACCTTTTCCTTTGAAATAAAGAAGAATAAACATATATATAGTTATTCACATTTTCATTAAAATGGACTATCCTATTCAACTCTATATCTGATTAATCCAATGTTAACCAATTTTTTTATATAAACTACTTTCCATGATTAGTTTTTAAAATTGAAAATGTCAAAAAGTAAATAAATTTTAAAAATATCATATTTCTAAACTAATATAAATCTTATAAAATGAAGAACAAGTTGTAGTTAAATATACAACTTTTATAATAAAGAGAAGTTGAATTATTTAACAAAATATATTATTGGAAGGAACACTTCAAAGAAAACAAAAAGCTTAAATAAACCAATTCTAAGTAGAAAAAAATCTTAAAGATAAGGACTGCATTACTAAAGTTAAAAAATCTTAAAATAGAATCATATTTTAATATATATTGCATAGATTATATTAGTCAATAAAATTTTACCTTTACCTTTGAAATAAAGAAAAATTAACCTATGTATAGTTATTCACATTTCATTACAATGGACTATCATATTTAACTTTACTTCTAATTAGTCCAATGTTAACCATTTTTTTTATATAAAATAATTTCCATGATTAGATTTTAAAATTTAAAATATCATAAAGTACTTAAATTTAAGAAATATAATGTCATAAATTTACTATATTGTATTCTAAAACAAAAACAACATTACTTTTTATTTACATATTATTAATTTGTGCAAAGTAAACATGCGATAAATTAAATTATAAAATAGTTGAAGTCAAAATTGGGATAAATTAAATTATAAAATAGTTGAAGTCAAAATTGGGCTTACAAGCAGAAAACACATGTGTAACGTCGCTAATATATTTAATTATTTTTTGACAAAATAAAGTAGTTTAATTTTTAAATGCTTTAGCGGAACACGTATAATGAATTTGAGTATAAATAGCTAATATTCGCATTTCTTTCCCCATCGAAACCTTAGAGTGGTAGAAGGAGAGTGATTTGTGAAGCATCCCATTTGTTTGAAAACTTAAATATCTAATATGCCTGCTGTAGCTGACTTCGATATTAATTCTAAGCTTGACTTGCCTAGAAATGTTGCAGATTACCCCCCTAATGTTTGGGGGGATTTCTTCCTTCAATATGCTTCGGAATCTATGGTATGTATATACTGCTAGTTACTGTTTTTATGTTCTTCATGCATACTATAAACCACTTAATCAAACTTGACCATCAACATGTTTTTCTTTAACACATGCAGGAACTCGATCAGCATATTGCAGCAGAAATTGATAGTTTAAAAAATGAAGTGAGAAACATGTTAGCTACAAACATTGAGAAGCCCTTCGACAAAGTCAAATTCATCGATTCCATATGTCGTTTGGGTGTCAGCTATCATTTTGAACATGAGATCAACCAAGTGTTGCAACTTATTCACAAGAGTTATGTTGAAAATGGAGAAATAATTCTTGAAGATAACCTTCATTCTCTTGCCGTGCTATTTAGAGTATTAAGGCAACGTGGACTTTACGTTTCACCTGGTATATAAAATTTTCAATTTTTTACATTTGTAGTTTTTTATATTGGTCTTCAACATGGACTTTACTATTTAGAGTACTTAGGGTTGTCAAAATGATCAAGCCAACTCCAATCTAGACTACATTGAAATTTTTTATTGTTACTGACTCTAAGGAGCATTCAATATTGTGGTTGTTAAATAAAATTACAGATGTGTTCAAAAAATTTAAAGACGAGCAAGGAGCATTTAGCAAAAGGCTCATCACAGATGTTGAGGGGATGTTAAGCTTGTTCGAAGCATCACATATGATGATTCATGGAGAGGAAATTTTGGAAGAGGCTTTGGCTTTCACCTCTACTCACCTTAAGTCCATTTCCACCCAATTGAGCCCTTTTCTTGCAGCACAAGTCAAACATAGCTTAACGCAATCTCTTCGCAGAAACTTGCCTAGGCTAGAGGCACGACGCTTCATCTCTATATATGAGCAAGATGCCTCCCATAATGTAATTCTACTCAGGTTGGCAAAATTGGATTTTAATATGCTCCAAAGCCTACATCAAAAGGAATTTGGAAACATTTGCAAGTAAGTACTTTAAATTACACTTTCCTTAATTTGTAACAAAAGAAAATATAAAAGTGGCTAATACCTTATTTGGTATCTTTATAGATGGTCGAAGGAGTTGGGTATCACTAAAAAACTACCGTATGCACGAGATAGAATAGTAGAATGTTGCTTTTGGAGTATGTCAGTATATTTTGAGCCCCAATATTCTCAAGCAAGAAAAATGATGGCAAAAGTAATCGCCCACCTCTCATTCATTGATGATACATATGACTCATATGGAACTGTTGATGAATTAGAACTTTTTACCAAGGCTGTTGAAAGGTAAATCATCGTATATAAACAATATTGGAAGTAATTAAATTATGGAAAAAAATTTATAGTCAGAAAATGTGAAATTAATCACTGATTATATTATCAAATTTAGTGATAAAAAATAAAAAACTAATTTCATTATTTTTCTAGTTATGGTTGCTAAATATATATTTTTTCTAGTAATGACACATATTTTTACTCTAATTATTTAAACATGGGAGAAATAATTTATATATTGTAATTGATTTTCAGGTGGGATATTAGCTGCTTGGATGATCTTCCAAATTATATGAAGTTACTTTATAAATCTCTCTTAAATGTTTATGAGGAAATAAAACAAGAAACGAGAAAAGAAGGAAGAGAATATACACTTAAGTACTTCGTAAAAGATGTAAGAGTTATTATTATTATTATTATTATTATTATTATTATTATTATTATTATGATTATTATTATTATTATTATTATGATTATTATTATTATTATTATTATTATTATTATTATTATTATTATTATTATTATTATTTACTTTACTCAACTATTAAGCAAATAATGTCATTTAAAAAAATTCATGTAAACGAGTCATAAGTATAGGTGTTTATCATACTTAAACGTTTTGATGATTCAATCAGATTGGCTTTCAAAAGTATTATTAATAAAATATATATTTTTCTACGTAAAAATAGAAAATCATCCTATATTATAAAATCTAAACAAAAAGAAACAACTCCTTAACATTAAAATTTATTGTAAGAGTTATACTCATTATTATTAAATTAAATGATAATACAATTTAACATTGTAACATAAAGAATTTTTTTTTATACATATCATATTAATAATTTATATTGCATGATGATGGCAGTTCAAAAAAATAGTTCAAGCTTACATGACTGAGGCAAGATGGCTAAACAATAATTATGTACCAACGATAGAAGAGTACATGCCCATATCAAAGATAACATCTGGTTACCCAGTATTGTCTACAACTTCTTTCATTGGCATGAGCGATATAACTACAGAGGACATCTTCAATTGGGTAACAAATACGCCAAAAATTGTAAACGGTGCTGCTCTTGTTTGTAGGCTAAATGATGAAATTGTGTCCAACGAGGTATTTTATTTTATTTATTATATTTAATTCCAAAAACATTTCTTTAAAAATAATATATGTGAGATATTTTTTATTAAGAATTGAGAGTGTAAATAAGTTTTAATGTCTTACACATGGGTCTCATTATAGCTATTCAGATAGATATTTGTGAAAAAATTTAAGAATTAATATATCAAAGAGACGTACATAATCATAAAATTGGAAGTTTTTTTCATTGTAATTGAATAGTCATTAAAATCTCAAATATACTATTTTATCACAAATGATGATATAAATATTTAAGTAACAATTACTTCATGTTTGATAGTTTGAACAGAAAAGAGGGCATGTTTCCTCATTCTTGGAATGCTATATGAGACAATATGATACAAATAGGGAAGCTGCCATACAAGAATGTGAAAAGGGAATTGACAATGCATGGAAAGACATAAATGAGGATTGTCTTAGGCAAACTAAAGTTCCATTGCCTCTATTGACTTCCGTTATCAATTTGGCACGTTTTATTGAAGTTTATTACAAAGATAAAGATCACTACACACATTCCGAAGGACTAATGAAGACTCATATTAAAGCCTTACTTGTTGATCCAGTACCAGTTTAAAAAATTGATTTATGTCCCTCGATATGCTTTGTATTCCGAGACTTAATAAAGAAAACTTCTAAGATATGAAAATTATGTTGTTTTAGAATAATCATTATCTTGTAATGTGTTTGAATTTTTAATAAAGTTTATATAGTTTAAAATTGATGTTTAAAATTAATATTTATTACGGAAAACTAAGTATTGTATTTTTATTATTCATTTTTATACTAACTATATTCCTTTTTATATATAACATTAGTATATAAAAATGTTATTAACAATTATATGGTAATAGTTTTATAATATTAACAAAGACAATTGTTTTTTCTATTTAAATTTTGTATCAAATACTGTCTGGACATTCGCCATGAATGTTTTCAACACTTAATTTGAAAAGAAAAAAGTATTTGTTAAATATTTAATTTTTTTAATAAATTTGGTATATAAATTAAAGTATCTGTATGATTCATATTTTTATTTATTATACACAAACAATTACACCAAATATTTTTTTTTATCATTTTTTATTAAGAGAATTGAAAGGAAGAGCCATCGCTATTCAAAATGATTTTCATCTCAAATAAATTGATATCTTGCACTCTAATCATTTCGGCATATATATGTCATTCATTGCAAAAATGTAAAATGGAGTTGAAGTACCAAAGATATTGGGGGACTAAAAAAAACCAAGGGAATGAAGACATTAATCAAATTTAAAATTAGTGAGACTATTTCTATTAGGATAAAACTCTTCTAAAACAAATTATACGGTGAATTAAAGAAATTTATCTGGATAAATTATCCTCTTGATAGATATGAGAGTTAATAAATTTCATTTGCTTGTTAAGGAGCATATCACAAATGTAAGAGATTTTCTAACATCTCTAAAATCAAAACATAAATGTTAGTCAATCAAATGCGGAATAGATTTAGTGCTTGAAATAATTACCTCCAATCACTATTGCAAGAAAGGAAGAGCTTCAAGTTTCTATGTTATAGGTTCTTTCGAGCTTTCACTCTCCCACTCCAGCCATTGTTGCAAGAAAGGAAGAAATTCAAGTTTCAATGTTATTGGTTTTTCCAAACATTCACTCTCCCACTATATATGATGTATTTATATGCATTGTACCATCTAGAATCCATTAAAATCCATTGTCACTATCAGAATTTACATGAAAGCTTTGATCTTTCTTATGCATAACTGATGAACCACTACCATTAAACTATGATCTCACATATGCATAATTCATTAACTACTACCATGCATCAAAAAGGATATCCAATAATTTAGATCACTTAATTTTTATGGTAAATTATTATATTCTCCAATTTGATCCAAACAATCAACTCATTAAGAGTGAATTCTAAAATTCCCTTAAGAAATAAACATGTGTAGCATAGTGATGGTTCCTCTTATATTGAGTATTATTATCTATGTATTACAACAAGTTCAGTTTTCCAAGTATTATACTTAATATGACAATATAACTTAAAAAATAAATCCAATATGTAATCTTGGTCAAAAATGAAATATATTTTTTTCAAAAACTAAAGTGCACATGAATATAAGAAAACATCACATATTAAGAGTTTTATTAATAAATTGTATGTATAAAATCATATAGTGGAACCATGTCCCATTTTCTCTACATTATCCTTGAATTTTATTGGTGGCACGCCATTTGCCAAAGGATCAACGATCATCAAATAAGTGCTGATGTGTCGAATGACAACTTGATGTTAATATATCCTTAACCATTAATACAACAACTTAATTATCGTATAAAATTTCCAATGGTCTGAAAATAAAATCTACTATTCTAATCCCTACAATAAAACTCTTAAGCCACACACCATGAGAGTTAGCCTCAAAACATGAGACAAACTAGACCTCCATAGTAGAAGTGACAACCATGGTTTGCTTAACACTTATCCATGAATAGCTCCCTCAACCATCTTAAAAATGTATCCTAATTTTGATTTTCAAGAATTAACACAACCAGAAAAGTCAGAATATGAATAGCCGATCACATCTAGAGTGTCCGCCTACCTATACATACGCATATAGTTTTCGATTCCTTGAAGGTAATGTAGAATGAGAAACACAAGAAATGGAAGGGGGTTGAATTGTGTTTTATTTTAAATTATTTTAGCAATATTAAAACACAACAGATAAAACAATAAGCACAAAATAACACAAGTCTATGTATCATAGTTCACTGCAAACACTGTAGCTATATCTAGTCCATTCAAACTGAATGATTTAATCCACTATTCACCAACTGAATCACACGTCCAGTAAACACCTAATAGTCAACCTGACTGTGTTCAAGACTTCTCAACCTTCTAGCTTAATACAGTCAAGTTGCTGAAAGATGTGACCACTATTTCTTAAATTACAAACAAAATGTGTTTAAGGATTTTTTTGAATAATTCTCACAAGAGTGTGTTTAAAAAGCTATGCTCTTAGAAAGTAAAATATCTCTCAGCACTTAGAAAAGATAACAGGGTTAAGAACAAGAGTGCAGAGATGGTTGTATCGTGATTTTTGTAGTATTTTTGTTGTTGTTGTTGTTATTTACAATGAAGATTGCACGTCCTTTTATAAAGAAATTTTAGGGCTTTTGACAGTTGTTCTGATTCCGAGAAATCAACATGTATCATGACGTTTTGCATCAAATCTTCAGATATTTATTCACCATTACGATTTGTCCAAATTTGTTCTCATAATTGATTTTGTGTATCCTCATACAAAGACATGAAGAGCAGAGGTTACCATGATTAGAGTATGTCACACAATTCTTTAGACATATTAAAGATTCAAGATGTTAAGCAGAGAGGAAACAAATTTTACTTCTTTAGAGCATTGACTTTCTATTAGAACATTGAATTTTCATCAGAATGTTGACTTTCTATCAAAGCATTAACTTTCTATCAAAGTGTTGAGTTTTTATCAAAATGTCGACTTTTTATTAGAGCATTGACTTTTTATCACAACCAGACAATGAAGTGCTTGTCATACTTATCAAAGCTAGATGATCAAATGCTTTGATAGAAAGTTAGCGCTCTGAAGAAATCAAATTTGTTTACCCTCTACTCAACATCTTGAATATGTGATATGTCTAAAGAACTGCGTGACATAATCTGATCATGGTAACCGTTATTTTTCATGTCTCTATATCAAGATACACATAATCAATTATGATGACAACTTTGGACAAGTCTAAATGGTGAAACAATCTCTAAAGATTTGATACAAAACATCACAATACATGTTGATTTGTCACAATCAAGACTACGGTCAGAGACCTTAAAGTTTCTCTATAAAAGAACGTGTAATCTACATAGGCAAGATTACAAACATAATGTGTTTGATGGTTTTTCTGAATAACTCTCACAAGAGTGTGTTTATAAAGCTATGCTATTAGAAAGAAGAATATCTCTCAACACTTAGAAAAAATAATAGGGTTAAGAACAAGAGTGTAGAGACAGTATCGTGCTCTTATAGTATTGTTGTTGTTATATTTTACCATGAAGATTACACGTCCTTTTATAGAGAATCTTTAGGGTTTCTGACTGTAGTCTTGATTGCGACAAATAAACATGTATCATGATGTTTTGTACCAAATCTTCAAAGATTGGTTCACCGTTAAGACTTGTCCAAAGTTGTCATCATAATTGATTATGTATATCTTGATACGGAGACATGAAAAGTAAAGGTTACCATGAGCAGATTATGTCACACATTTCTTTAGATAGATCACGAATTCAAGATGTTGAGCAGAGGGTAAACAAATTTGACTTCTTCAGAGCGCTAACTTTCTATCAGAGCACTGATTTTCCATCGATATTAGAGAGTTGAAAGAAAGGAAGAGCTTCAAGTTTCTATGTTATAGGTTCTTTCAAGCTTTCACTCTCCCACTCCAGCCATTGTTGCAAGAAAGGAAGAACTTCAAGTTTCAATGTTATTGGCATTGTATTTATAGGCATTGTAGCATCTAGAATCCATTGAATATCCATTGTCACTATCAGAATTTACATGAAAGCTTTGATCTTTCATATGCATAACTGATGAACCACTACCATTAAACTATGATCTTTCATATGCATAACTCATTAACCACTACCATGCATCAAGAGGGATATCCAATAATTTAGATCACTTAATTTTTATGGTAAATTATTATATTCTCCAATTTGATCCAAACAATCAACTCATTAAGAGTGAACTCTAAAATTCCCTTAAGAAATAAACATGAGTAGCATAGTGATGGTTCCTCTTATGTTGAGTATTATTATCTATGTATTACAACAAGTTCAGTTTTCCAAGTATAATACACTACGCCAAAAATAGCATTTTACAGCGCTTTTCAGCGTTGTAGTATCTAGCGCTGTTAAAAGATACAATAACGCTATTTAAAATAAAAGAGCGCTGTAATATATAGCGCTCAACACTTCTCTTAGAGTAGTTTTACAACGCTTTTCATAAAAAAAACGCTATAATAGGTGCATATATAGCGCACTTGTTATACTCGTTTTACAGCGCTTTTTTGAAAAAGCGCCGTAAATATAATCTAAAAACTTATTGTACTAGTTTTACAGCGCTTTTGAAAAAAGCGCTGTAAATATATTCTAAACAGCGCTGCTTGTTGTACTAGTTTTACATCGCTTTTTCAAGAAAACGCTGTAATATGTTCGCTCTTATACACGTTTTACAGCGCTTTTGTGAAAAAGCGTTGTAATAGGTGCATTCTTATACTTGTTTTCTATTCTAAAAAGCGCTGCTTGTTGTACTAGTTTTACAGCGCTTTTTCAAAAAAACGTTGTAATAGGTGTATTCTTATACTAGTTTTACAACGTTTTTTTTCAAAAAGGCGCTGTAATAGGTGCATTTTTTTTTACTAGTTTTAATAAAAAGCGCTGTAAACCAAATTGACATTTTTTTTATGGAATTTTTAAAATAAAGCTTGTTTGTATAAACAGGTTTTTTATGGCATTTTTTTTAAGAAAACGTTGTCTTTTAATTTTTTTCCAAAATCATTTTCATCAAGCACATATTGACGCAATTACTATATTTTTCATAGTAATAGCAACTTCATTTATACATGTACATCAATTTCATATTCATATCAAGTACTATATTTTTTTTTACATATTCACAACAATTATATATTCACAATATATATCAATTACATATGCACAGCAAAAATCAGTTCAGAACACCCAATGTACAATATATAATAGTTTCTTTTCTCAACCTCACACACACTTTGAATTAACTATTAATTATATGTCAACTTTACAATAATGTCAATTTCCCAGCAGTAATGCCAATTTCACAACCTGCAGCATGCCAATTTCCCAGCAAATTAAATAACTTTCAATTTGATCACATACTGACACCAGTCTTCCTTTATTTCAGTTAGATCACTTTCAGAGTATGTTGAACTGAAATTGTCAAAGTACTGTGCGATATAATATTTGAACATAAATAAGTTAGAATCAAATATATATATAGTTTATATATGAAAATCAAAATATAATGAAAATGCCGTAGCGTTTCTAGAATTATATTTTGATTCATATCAACAATCTCCTTCATGAATCACAATATATAGTACCCGTAGTCTATGTTGTTAGTTTGACGAGGGCACTATAAAATAAAACATATACGTCAATAAATATTTGTGCATTGATTGTAAATGAAATTTTAAAGGCATACAATTAAGTTTTATAACAAAAATTTCAAACCTTTATTTGAATACATGTGATGTTGTTTGACTTTTGCTTCGACACTGTAGCACCCCTTTGAGCGCGGAAAACTTGTAAAGCACTATCAAATAAATGTGATTATGATTCAATTACCAAACACATTATTTATATATGTAAGAAATAAATGAATATTACTTACGTATCGAAGATATTCTTTATATCCGAGTGATTGTTATAATGACCGTGGAGTGGATCTAAATAGTATATAATTTCAGAGGTGGCATTGATTGCAAACAACACCCAATGTTGCCTACAACAACAAAAATTTGGTTGGCAATTTTGTTTACACAACTAATAAATTAAGTATCATAAATTAAAAAAGATATAGATAAAGAATATATAATTACCCTGAATTATATGGCGCAAGAAACAGCTTATCCTTCTCTTTATTTCCCAAAAGTATATCAACAACATATTTCTTTGCATTAACTGGATCGAGTTTAAACATGGACAACTTATGCGGAGACAAGAATGAAAATCTATTTGACAATTTACGGATGCACACCAACTTCTCATACAAAAATCTTCAATGAAAATGTCAAATTAGATTAATTACCAATAAATATGGCAGTGATGCAATTAAAAGTAATTTTTAGCTTAAATAAAGTATTTTACCTAATGTATATGCTGATGACAGTAGCACTCAACTCCTTATGATTGAGAAATTCATATATGTGCTCTTTATCAAGTAATTCTTCATACTCATCTCCGAAAATACCTTTCTCCATGTGTAAGATACATGAATCATTCTGTCCATATTCATTTTTGCTTGTATGTCAAGACACGACCCAAATCGAGAAAGGCGTCGATGACTTATTTTAGGAGCAGCAACTGATTTTCCACGATCTAGTTTTTTAATTTTGGCAGATTTATTACAATCCAATTTTTGAATTTTGCCAGATTTATTTTTACCACGAACATGCATCTGTGGTGCGGCTGATTTCTGGCAGATTTGTGGTGCGGCAGGTTTTGATTGAATCTAAAAAAATGAGGTTAATCAGTTTGTTAGTTATTATAGTAAGCTAATCATTGATGTATTAACATTGATGTATATGTCAAACCTTTTCTGGTGAAGTGACTGACTTGTTGCGAAGAATCTTCTTATCATTCCCTTTAGACTTTGTAAGAATCTAAATAAATGTGAAATTAAAGTTAACAGCGGAAAAAATCAACAATTAAATATAATCAATCATAATCATATATCATACAATTAAATATACATATCAATTAAATATATCTTATCTAGGCCAACAAGATTTTTGGGCCATGCCACGTAACTACCTATTGCTTCTCCCAAAAACTTCATATCTCCATCGTTGTCGGGTATAGGCAATGGTGCATTTGGTTCAAAAGCAATCACGGGTGAAACTTTAACATGGCCGGTAGGGATTGAAGTGTTGTGTAATACTTCTCCCAAGGTATTGTACAATGCTCC
Organism: Cicer yamashitae; assembly: GCA_037974755.1. Classification (NCBI taxonomy): domain Eukaryota; kingdom Viridiplantae; phylum Streptophyta; class Magnoliopsida; order Fabales; family Fabaceae; genus Cicer; species Cicer yamashitae. Next base: position 12,686,120 of record JBBPBQ010000004.1, read on the forward strand.
TTTTCCAACCATGCGATGAGTAGGGGAAGATAAATACAGCACACAAGATAAGACACCCTAAATCAATGGTTAATACATAAATATGTGAAACAATTAGGTTTAATGAATATCTTATTTTATTAAGTAATTAATTACCTCTGGAAGACTTTTACGACCAATGTTGCAACTAGCGTTTTCACTTTCTATTTGTATTTTATGTTGACACTCCGGAAGTTGCTTTTCCTTATTCGTCTTCACCAAAAATGCCACTTGCTCTATAAGGATTTTGAGCTTATCTAGTACTTCCTCATTAGATGGATTTGTGCACTTCTCATGTGAAAAATAAATTTTTGGAGTTACGCCAAATCCTTTACCCCTCACACAGCCAAAATATTCAGGAATATTAAATACTTTACCAAGTATGTCCCTGCAACTAACTTGTTTATTCTCCTCTTGATTTTTAGAACATTGTTCTAGATTCTCCTAAAATACATGTAGGATTAAAAACAAAAGTTCAATATCATTTTTAAAATACAATATTAAAAAATATTAAAGTGATAATATACTTAGACATTGTTCTATCACTTGTTGAACATTTTCATTATCAACTATTCCATCTTTATTCAAACGAGCCTCCTTCCACAAAATATGACGACCTAATGGTTGATCGGATTACGTCTCTTGTAGCTATTCGTTAAGACATAGACAAAAGCTATTCGTTAAGATCATAAACAAAATATTAGTTAGAAACTATAGTTTATAATGTACCACATTATATAAAAGTGATGTTTACTTACAATTTTTTGCTCTAAACGTGCATACCCCATACGCAATTTTTTGTATCGATGCATTGGATTTTTTGCCCTCTCGTGATTTGCTGAACTTATACTCTATATAAAAAGAATAACAATCTTGTAAAAAAATACGCTATGAATATGAATAATAAAACACAAATGCTAATATATAAATTAACATTACCACAAAAGCGGGGTCTGCACGTTTAGCTACAAAAGCGCTTCATTCTTCATTTGATATGTAGTGTTTATATATTTTTGGACCTTCAATATTCACATTTCCATCGCGATCTCTTAAGAAGCAATTTGACAAATGAGATCTAAATCCCCTATGTATTTTTCTGGCAACTCTAAGCACATAATTTTTTCTCACCTCATCAACATTAAAAGCCAACCGCAAACCAAATAAAGATATAGTTTGAGTAAAAGTATTTCAATGGAAAAAATTATAAGTAACAAAAAAGTGGAGTAAAAAAGTTGTATATCATTCCAAAATATATCTTTAGCATCCTTCAAAGCTTTATCTCTCCAATCGTCAATTATAATTGGGATATTCTGACGAACAACTACACCAATATAACTTACCATCATGGAACTGTTGGGCTCAATTGGCTGGCCACTTTCATTCCATCCCACCTAATAAACTCATAGAGTAAGTACATGCTTTCAAAAAAGATAAAAATAAATAAATTCTAAACAAAGTATAGTATACCTCAAATTTAATTCCATTACTTCTTGCTTTGATGACCTTTTGCATAATAGTTGCACCACGTTTAACTTCGTTTTTATAACTCTTAGTATTGACAACTTCCTCATTTTGACGATCTAAATCATTGTTGGAATCCATTTATCTACACATTTCACACATTATAATTATAAGTTCATTATAACTTCAACAAGTTCAACAGGAAGTAGTATAAGTTCAACATGCAATTTAGTAACAACAGCAAACTAATAAATACAATATCTGAAGAGTGCGCAGAAATACGTAGGGTTCGTAGGGTTACGGCTTCTCTTAAGTAGGAACAGCGAGAAGACTGCACAGAAATACGAATGGAGAGGGTTCGTAGGACAGTAGGGTTTGTATGGAGTATGTAACGAGTGTTCGTAGGGATAGTAACGAAGATGGAGTACGTAATGAGGTAGGGATAGTAACGAAGATGGTTCGCAATAGGGTTCGTAGGGACAATAGGGTTCGTATGGAGTACGTAATGGGGAGGAAAATGAAGAGGAGGAGGTTTCGCAATGTCAAAAGTTCGTAGGGAAGAGTACGTAATGAAGAGAAAACTAAAGCGATTTACTATTATCAGGTTAGTTATAAAACCCTATTACAGCGCTTTTTTGAAAAAGCACTGTAATAGACCTCCTTATTTTATTTTTTAAAAGCCTATTACAGCGTTTTTTTAAAAGCCTTTTAAATTGCTTGTCCAAAAGTGTTGTAAATGACCTCCTTATTTTATTTTTTGAAAGCCTTTTACAGCGCTTATAAAACAAGCGCTTTAAAAGACCTCCTTAATTTTTTTTTAAAAGCCTTTTACAGCGCTTGTCCAAAAAGCGCTTTAAAAGACCTCCTTATTTTATTATGTGCAAGCGCTATATGATCCTTTTACAGCGCTTATAGAACAAGCTCCTTTAAAGACCTCCTTATTTTATTTTTTAAAAGCCTTTTTATAGCGCTTATTGACAAAAGCGCTGTAAAATTACAAGTTTATGTTCAGTTGAGTTCAAGTTAAATATGTTAAATTACAATTTAAGTTCAGTTTCTGCAAAATACTAAATAATTAGTAAAATACCTATATTTGGATTTTTTTCTTCCAAATAATTTGTTAAATACCTATATATCAATGCTAAATTACATGATCAGCTCATATTGGGATCAGTTCAAGTTCAAGAAAAATGCCCAGTACTCAAACACAGTTCAAGCTAAATACTAAAATGCTTAGTTCTAGCAGATCAAAATGCTCATACTGAAACACAGTATAAGTAGAAAATAAAATACAGTTCAAGCTAAATACTAAAATGCTCAGTTCTGGCAGATCAAACACTTACATTAAATGAACTCAGTTCAGATTACATGGCTTATATAAAACACTTAAACACATTAAGATGTCCTTCTTCTTTTCTTGGTGGGATTCACATTTGTTTGTCCCTTAACGATACAAAACGATGGATTAATCCAAATTCCCTCATCATGATCATCTCTAAGATATAAATCATCATCAGTTGAATAAATTTCATGTGGTTGTGATGTTGCAAAGAAAAGATCATTACAAACATCTTCATCGTTATTATTATCATCACTTATTTTATTGGTCGATAGGACAACGAACCATTTATCATCAGCAGGATCAGTGACATAAAATACTTGTTGAGCTTGCGACACTAAAATAAAAGGCTTATCTTTGTATCCCACCCTATTAAAATCGACAAGCAAGAACCCTGACTCATCAATCCAAACGCCATTATTATTATCGACCCACTTGCAACCAAATGTGGGAACACGAAACATTGTGTAGTCTAACTCCCATATGTGCTCGATAACCCCAAAATATGATAGATTTGCATATATTGGCTTTTTGTCTTTTGTACTTGAGATGTGCATCGCTTCAGCTACGAGAGTGACTCCGCTATTTTCCGTAGTGGTTTGATCATCTTGTTCTTTGGTATAAAATGTGTAGCTGTTAATTACATAACCAGTGTAAGAAAAGACATGTAAACTCGGACCATTTGCTAGCCACCTCAATCTCTGTGAAATTGAACCGGGGTCTATATCAAACTTTGAGTTAATGTGATTTTTTAGCCATGTTATAAAACTTCGATTGTGCTCTCGTGTTATCCAATTTTGATTCCTATTCATGTTCAAACTAGATAACTGATCCATGTGTATTGTAACATACAGTTGAACCTCATCATCATTGTGCAGAACATACAATTGCGCCTGCTCCCATTCAGTCCTTGATATAGTCATTACTCTCTTTCCAATTATCCCTTCTCCTGATATTCTTCCCAAATGATGAGACATGGGAAGTCGTATGGATTTAACATTGGACAGATATTCAGTACAAAATTCAGCAGCTTCTTTGACAATGTACCGTTCAACAATACAACCTTCTGGTCGACTTCTACTTTTTATGTACCCTTTTAATATTTTCATATATCGTTCTATCGGATACATCCATCTCATATAATCTGGCCCACAAAGTTGTGTCTCCTTAACAAGATGAACAGTAAGGTGAACCATTATATCAAAAAACGAGGGTGGGAAATACATTTCAAGCTCACACAAAGTAACAACAATTTCCCTCTACAATGTGGGTAATTTCTGAGGATCGATCACTTTACTACAAATTTCCCTGAAGAAGAAACATAATTTAGTTATGGCTCGTCGAACTTTTTCTGGTAAAATGGAACGTATACCTATTGGTAGCAAATGCTCCATTAGAACATGACAATCATGGGTCTTCAAACCTTTTAACTTGAGGTCTTTCATACAAACTAAATTTTTAATGTTTGAAGAGTATCCTTGTGGAACTTTAACTTCGTGTAGAAATTTACATAAAACAATTTTTTCCTTTCTAGATAGAGTATGAGCGGCTGGAGGTAGATATGTGCGATTTCCTTTCTTTACGGGACCCAATTCATTTCTTATTCCCATATTGACGAAGTCCAATCTTGCAATGATGTCATCCTTAGACTTTCCTGGAACATTGAGTAACGTACCAATAACACTATCAAATACATTTTTCTCAATATACATCACATCGAGGAAATGTCTTATATACAATGACTTCCAATATAGCAATTCAAAGAAAATTGACTTTTTCTTCCACCCAGTTTTGACAAGCTCTCCCGCAGAAAGTTTACCAAATTTATTGGTCAAACCTTTTACTTATTTAATTATTTGATATCCAGTAGGTGCTAAAGGAGCAATATCTTCCTCTGGTTTTCCATTAAATGCATTTCTCCACCCACGATACTGATGACTATAAGGTAAAAATCTACGATGTCAAAGAAATACATTCTTCTTACAATGTTGCAACCCCATCCAATTTGTACTCTCTTTACATATAGGACATGCACACTGACCTTTAATGCTATATCCTGATAAATTACCATATGCTGGAAAATCGTTAATTGTGCCGAACAACATAGCCCACAAAATGAAACATTATTTCTTATACCCATCATAAACTTCCACACCTGTCTCCCACATATTTTTTTAAATCTTCAATTAAAGGAGTCAAGGATACGTCAATATCATTCCCTGGTTGTTTGGGTCCAGAAATTAACAGAGACAACATCATAAACTTACGTTTTATACATAACCATGGAGGTAGGTTATAAATCAACAAAATCACAGGCCACGTGTGGTCTGAGATGTTTTGAAAAACTTGTGGATTCATTCCATCAGTGGAAAGTGCAAGTCATAGATTTCTTGACTCTCTAATCAGTATAATGCCCATTGTGGAGAATCTGCAGGGTGTCGAAACTTTCCATCTCTAATTCTTTCATCTGCATGCCATTTCAAATGTTTTGAATCTTCTTCACTGCGATAGATGCGCCTAAATCTTGGTATTATAGGAAAATACCACACGACTTTTGCTAGAGTAGATTCTTTCTTCTTATATCAAGAGACGTTGCATTTCGGACCCGCCTTTAGTAATTCATATTCGTTTCGAAATAAAATGCAATCGTTAGGACACCCATGAATTCTTTCGTAACTCATGCCAATAGAGCACAAAATTCGTTTAGCGTCATAGGTTCGACTGGGAAGTTCATTATTATCTGGCAACATATCTTTTAAGAGTGTTAATAATTCTGTGAAGCTTTTATCAGACCATCCATTACTCACTTTTAAGTTGTACAACTTTAATATCGCCGACAATCTTGTGAATTTAGTACAACCATTATATAATGGTTTCTCTGCATCACTCAACAAACACTCAAACATTTTAGGACAATCCCAAAGATCTTCTTCAATTGTTTTTGCAATCTCCTCAACTCGGTCCTACTCATATGTATCTGTGTCAAAATCAGTTGAAGCATATGTCGAACCATTCTCAAAATTAATGTTCCCTTTTTTTTCTCACCATGTCTTATCCAACATTTGTAGCTTTGATCAATTCCATGCCATACTAAATGTCCTTCCAATTGATCTGCTCTAATGCGTTTTCCAAAACAACATTTTAAACAAGGACAAATGATTCGATTTGGATCTTTTGCATTCTTCACTGCAAACTCAACAAACTCCTTCACTCCATTTTCATACTCTTTTGATAATCGATTGGCAGACATCCATTTCCAGTCTATTTTACATGACCTATATAAATGCAGTGTTACACAAATAATAAGCTACTGATAACATTATACCAATCTATAGTACACATATCTAATATTGGAAAATGGAAACCAAGGTCCAAGTCTGATTTCAAAACAGAACAAATCGAACAAATTTCAAAAAAGAACAGATTTTATATGATTTATTAGGTAACAATTTATGAGTTTTAGTGACAACAACAAGTTAATAAATACAGTACCTGAGACAACGTATCCAATTTGTTTTAAAGGAGCAGTAGATGTGCGCACAATAGAGGAGAGGAGGGTTCACATAGTAGAGGAGATGAAGGTTCGTAGGGTTAGGACAACGTATTAATTTGTTTTAAATTTGTTTTTATTTATTTAAAATGAATGATTTTTATGAAATACGCACCATTTTACAGCGCTCGTATAAAAAGCGCTCTAATAGGTCCTTTAATTACATGAAAGCGCTTGTATTTTACAACGCTTTTATAAAAAACGCTCTAATAGGTCCTTTAATTATGTGAAAGTGCTTTAAAAGCTCTGTAACATAATGTGGGAGCGTTATAATGTACAACGTTTGTATACAAAGCGCTCTAATAGTGCTGTAAACATTATGTGAGAACGCTTTAATTTACAGCGCTTTTATCAAAAGCGCTGTAAAAGTGTTGTAAACATTATGTGCAAACGCTATGTGACCCTATATGACCCTACAACAGCGCTTTTGCCAAAGCGTTTGTCAGAAAAGCACTGTTGTATCCTCCGTTAATTTTAAAATATTATATAACAGCGCTTTTATATAATAAGCGCTATAAAAGGCGCGCTATAAAATATAATTTTTGGCGTAGTGTATACTTCTTGTGACAATAAAACTTAGAGAATAAATCCAATATGTAATCCTGGTCGAATATGAAATATATTTTTTTTTCAAAAACTAAAGTGTGCATGAATATGAGAAAACATCACATTGTAATAGTTTTTTGAAATAACTCTCACAAGAATGTGTTTATAAAGCTATGCTATTAGAACGTAGAATATCTCTCAACACTTAGAAAAAATAACAGGGTTAAGAACAAGAGTGTAGATATAGTTGTTATATTTTACCATGAAGATTACACGTCCTTTTATAGAGAAACTTTAGGGTTTCTGACTGTAGTCTTGATTGCAACAAATCAACATGTATCATGATGTTTTGTATCAAATCTTCAGAGATTGGTTCATCATTAAGACTTGTTCAAAGTTGTCATCATAATTGATTATGTGTATCTTGATACAGAGACATGAAAAATAAAGGTTACCATGATCAGATTATGTCACACAGTTCTTTAGACAGATCATGGATTCAAGATGTTGTGCAGAGGGTAAACAAATTTGACTTCTTCAGAGCGCTAACTTTCTATTAGAGCATTGATTTTCCATCGATATGAGAGTTGAAAAATAAAGTAGGGAGACATAAACCTATATCATAAAACAATCAAGATAGAAAAAAGTGTCAAAAAGTTTGTCAAATCAAACAAGTTTTCTAGTTACTTGATTAAAAATCATGTTATATAGTTAACAATTCGGTGAATACTATTATCCTAAATATCTTTGTCTATACCTTATGTTGCGACGTTACCTGGACTAAAAAGGTTTTTAGGGACATAATTCTTTACCAACTTCTTTTCAAGTGCCATATTTTGCGCATAGTGATTAGGACCTAAATGGAGCTAATTATAAGGAAAACATGGAAAATTTCAAGTCAAGACTTTAGAATAATATTTAGTTTTTTTTTCTTTTTTTTTTTTTTTTTTTTTTTTATGTTTAAGTTGAATTGACATAGTTTATGTTTCATTTTAGTTAAGTGGTGTAAGCCATTTAACGGAAATATATTTATGTTTTGAGGCCTTTTAGATATATGAGTATTTTTCGTATAAATATTCTAGTAAGGACCTCATATGACAAGTTTCAAATGAAATAAAATTTTTCTTCTTGAGAATGTTGGGTGAGCAATGTGTCCCCTTTGAGTTTTTGGATTATAATTTGTTTGAATCTTATCATTGATTTTCTAACCATTATTACGATTCCTCATTAGATTATTAATCTTATAGACTGCGGCGCCTTTCTTCTTCATCTTCTCTACCTTATCCATCTTTTTTATGTTGTTTCTTTTCCTCTTTTGTGTGCCACTTTGTTATAACAAACTACTTAGTTAGATCTTCAATCTCATGTGGAAGCACTCAAGTCCACATAATTTGATATCAGATATATTCCATGACTATTTGAATTTTGACATTTATCTATAAAAGTCCCTACAACCTTACATGATTCACAAAACAATGACAGTATTACAAATAAAACTGATGTAGTGATCGATCATATCACCTTTAGGCATGGTCACTCTAAAATTTTGATAGTAATGATGGGGAATAAACACAGAAACACAATAACAAGTAATACGCAGCAGATATAACATTCCCCCAACTTGCAAGAACCCGTGAGGAGCAACAACAAATATATGGCAGCAAATTAATCAAAATAAAATAGTGTAAAGAACACCGATATTTTAACGTGGAAAACCCCTCAATGCAAGGGTAAAAACCACAGGTCGTCCAGACCAAAGAAATAGCTCCACTATAATCAAATAAGGGTACAAGAGAGTCTCAAAAAGATGCACAAAGTGTGCCTACAACCAGCCAAAATAACAAAGCACTAAAGCTCACAAATGAAAAGCAAGAAGAAGAAAAAACACTCAAAAACCTGCTGTTGTGAGAGCACGATTTCTCCCTCTCCAGACGTCGTTTCGCCGATCCGACCGTTGAAACCGACGCCCTGAATGTTGTGAACCTACTGTCCAAATTTCAGCCTGATCCAACGGTTAACGAATGCGAAATCGATGTTTTTCTGATATTGATTTAACAAAATCGGGAATAGGGTTTACTCTTCTCTTTTCTCTTTTGGTGATTGTCTTTGCTTTCAAAACAGTCTCTCTCTTACAATCCTAATTAGACCACTCTCCACTTAAATAAGTGAGACACATGGACTACAATATTTGGGTTTTTCTCCACATAGGAAGGGAGCCCAATACCCAACACATCTCTCCCTCACAACTATGTGAAGATAATCGCCAAACCGACGATATGACAACAAGTTTCAAACTTCCCTCTTGGTAATGTTTTAGTCATCATATCTGAACTGTTATAATCAGTATGAACTTTAGCCAAATCCAGCAACTTAGCTTCCAAAACATCTCGTATCTAATGATACCTCACATCAATGTGTTTGGACCTGCTATGAAACGTCGAATTCTTACCAAGATGAATAGCACTTTGACTATCGACAAATAATACATATTTGTCCTGAATAAACCCAAGCTCCTGCAAGAATTTCTTCAACCAAATCAACTCTTTGCATGCTTCGGTAATGGCAATAAATTCTGCCTCAGTTGTAGACAATGCTACACATTTCTGTAATCTAGACTGCCAAGCCACAGCTTCATCTGCAAATTTAATCATGTAGCCTGAAGTTGACTTTCTCGAGTCAATATCTCCAGCCATATCTGAGTCGGAGTACCCCACCAAAATAGGTTTGTCACCTCCAAAACAAAGCCTCATACATGTAGTACCACGAAGATACCACAAAATCCATTTTACAGCATTCCAATGCTCTCTACTTGGATTAGACAAAAATCTACTGACTGTACCAACAGCATGCGCAATATCTGGTCTTGTACACACCATTGCATACATCAAACTACCCACAGCAGAAGCATAAGGACCTCGCTCCATGTATCTTTTCTCACCTTCACTAGAAGGACTTTGTTTAGAACTCAACTTAAAATGAGCAGCAAGAGGAGTACTTACAGCCTTAGAGTTTTCCATTTGAAACCTTTGCAACACTCTCTCAATATAGTGTTCTTGTGACATCCAAAGTTTCTTCTCCTTTCTGTCACGCATGATTCTTATGCCAAGAATCTGTTTAGCTGCTCCCATGTCTTTCATGGCAAATGACTCGCCCAACTGCTTCTTTAACCTGTCAATCTTGGAAATATTTTTCCCAACAATAAGTATGTCATCAACATATAATAACAGGATAATGAAATCATCGTTAGAAAATTTTCTAACAAATACACAATGGTCTGAAGTAGTCTTCATGTATCCTTGGTCACACATAACAGACTCAAACTTTTTGTGCCACTGCCTTGGAGCTTGCTTCAAACCGTATAGACTATTTCTTAGTCTACACACATAGTCTTCCTTGCCTTCAACAAGAAAACCATCAGGTTGCTTCATGTAATTCTCTTCCTCCAAATCACCATGAAGGAAAGCCGTTTTTACATCCATTTGTTCTACCTCTAAGTCAAGAGTAGCTGCCAAACTCAACACGGTTCTAATTGATGACATTTTTACCACAGGTGAGAAAATCTCATTAAAATCAACACCCTTTCTTTGACGGAAACCTTTCACCACTAATCTGGCTTTATACCTAGGAGACTTTGAGTTACTCTCAAGTTTCACTCTATAGATCCACCTGTTTTCCAAAGCCCTTTTGCCTTTTGGCAACTTCACCAAATCATAAGTGTGATTATCATGCAAGGATTTAATCTCATCATGCAGTGCATCCAACCACTTTTGACTTTCTTCACTCTCCATGGCCTCTCGAAAACACCCAGGTTCCCCTTCATCAGTCAAATTCACATACCTTGTAGATGGTTGTCTCTGTCTCTTAGACCTCTTGAGTTGGGTTAGAGATGATTCAGAAGCATCACTAAGATTCATCGTGTGACAACTCATGATCTTCACTAGTTGGAATATTTACCTCATCTCCAAGTCGATGATCATCAACACAATCATGTGGCTCATCATTCTGAACATTACCATCAGTAGTATCCAAAGCAGGAACAGGTGACCGAACTGGATCACCATCAGATAAGACGTTATCTTTCTCAGGTGTAGTCTTCTCCACCTTATCAATGTCTTCAATAGTTTGGTCTTCCATGAACACTACATCACGACTTCTGATAACCTTTTTGTTTATAGGATCGTACCACTTGTAGCCAAATTCATCCTCACCATAACCAATGAAGATACATTGCTTTGACTTTGCATCCAACTTGGATCTTTCATCCTTCGGAACATCCACAAAAGCCTTGCAACCAAAGACTCTCAAGTGATCATACTTGACATTCTTCCCAAACCATACCTTGTTTGGTACCTCACTATTCAAAGCGACAGTAGGGGTAAGATTAATAACATGCACCGCCGTGTACAGTGCCTCACCCCAATAATGTTTAGGCAACTTAGCTTCAGAGAGCATACACCTCACTCTCTCAACAAGTGTCCGATTCATCCTCTCTGCTAAACCATTCAACTGAGGAGTCTTTTAATGTGTTATACCCTGCTGTTTGCAATAGACATCAAAGGGTCCGCAATACTCACCACTGTTGTCAGTACGAACACGTTTCAGCTTCTTGCCTGTCTGCCTCTCAACGAAAGCATGAAATTGTTTGAATTTCTCCAACACTTGGTCTTTTGTTTTCAGAACATAAACCCATAGTTTCCTGGAACAATCATCAATAAAAGTAACAAAATAAAGTGCACCACTAAAAGATTTTACCTATAAAGGGCCACAGACGTCAGAATGCACCAACTGAAGCAACTCTGACTTTCTAGAGGGAGGATGCCTTTTGAAGGATACTCTAGTTTGTTTACCAATTATGCAGTGAGAGCATTTCTCCAAATCTACATTCTTCAATCCTGGAAGCACATCCTTTTTAGCTAAGCAATTTAACCCTTTTTCACTGATATGGCTAAGCCTTCGGTGCCACAAAGATGATTCCATATCTACGGCATTCACACTGTCTTTTGAAACTAAAGCTTTTGTCAATACAGTTTACTAATTTTCTCCCCTCTAGCCACAACCAAGTTACCTTTACTGAGTTTCCACTTTCCAGAAGCAAAATGATTATCAAAACCACATTCATCAAGCATATGCACAGAGATCAAATTGAAGCGAACATCTGGAGCATGTTTGACTCCTTTAAGCAACAGTTGCATTCCCATGTTGGTTTGCAAGCATACATCACCAACACCAATTACCTTAGATACACCATCATTACCCATCTTCAAAACTCCAAAATCACCTGAAGTATAAGATATGAAGAACTCCTTCCTCGGTGTAACATGTAGTGTAGCACCACTATCAATTATCCACATGCTCTCATCAAATACAAGATTAATTGACTCATAGTCATGGAGAATTACAAGATCATCACTAGTAGCAGTAGTAACACGGTCATCATCACGACCCCTTTGTTTCTGCTTACCCTTTTTGCCTTTGTTCTCCTTTTTCCATAGAAAACAATTCTTCTGTATGTGCCCTGTTCTATGACAATAATGACACTCCACAATTTTGTATCTAGACTTGGACTTGCTTCTGCTGTTTTCTCTACCACCCTTCGGTTCTTTTTTCTGACTTCTCCCCCTATTTTCAGTGACAAGAACTTCAGATTGAGATGAAGAACCTTGTGCCTTCCTTCTCATCTCCTCATTCAAAACACCACCCTTAGCCGTTTCCAAAGAAACAACACCATTAGGAGCTGAACTCGTTATAGAAACCTGAAATGTCTCCCTAGACACTGGTAAAGATAACAAAAAAAAAATAGGCCCAATAGCTCATCATCAAACTTGATACCCATTCTAGACATTTGATCAAGGAGCCCCTGAAATTCACTCAAGTGGTCCGAAACACAGAACCCGTGAGGAGCAACAACAAATATATGGCAGCAAATTAATCAAAATAAAAGAGCATAAAGAACACCGATATTTTAACGTGGAAAACCCCTCAATGCAAGGGTAAAAACCACGGGTCATCCAGACCAAAAAAATAGCTCCACTATAATCAAATAAGGGTACAAGAGAGTCTCAAAAAGATGCACAAAGTGTGCCTACAACCAGCCAAAATAACAAAGCACTAAAGCTCACAAATGAAAAGCAAGAAGAAGAAAAAACACTCAAAAACCTGCTGTTGTGAGAGCACGATTTCTCCCTCTCCAGACGTCGTTTCACCGATCCGACCGTTGAAACCGACGCCCTGAATGTTGCGAACCTACTGTCCAAATTTCAGCCTGATCCAACGGTTAACAAATGCGCAATCGATGTTTTTTTGAGACTGATTTAACAAAATCGGGAATAGGGTTTACTCTTCTCTTTTCTCTTTTGGTGATTGTCTTTCCTCTCAAAACAGTCTCTCTCTTACAACCCTAATTAGACCACTCTCCACTTAAATAAGTGAGACACGTGAATTACAATATTTGGATTTTTCTCCACATAAGAAGAGAACCCAATACCCAACAAGTAAAGGCCGATAATTTGATGCAGAGTTTTGATAATTGACTTATAGGAATCACGCAACGCAGCACGCAACTAATCATGTGATGCGATGAAAACACAAAGAAGAACAAAAAAAAAAAAAAA
>JBBPBQ010000004.1:12699877-12713598 GCA_037974755.1 Cicer yamashitae
GTAAATATATATATATATATATATATATATATATATATATATATACTAATTAATTAATTCCTGTTAATATTTTATTTTAAATTATTTTAAAAATTAATTTTTACATTTAATTTGTATATTGTGAAGATATCTTCCTTTTAAATCATCCGTAAAGGCAATTGTTGAAGTAATACAAGATAAATATAAAAACTATGGTTGTCCTGAGATAAAATAAAGGAGGATAGAACACTTTAATTTATTGAAGTGGATCAATTTTTTGTATTGTTTAAGAGTAAGTAATTAAATTAATTTACTTAACTACTGATATATATATTTGCATGCTCAAATTATATTTTTAATATACTTTTTTTAAAAAAAAATTATACGAAAAACATACAAAATGGACTTAGAAAAAAGAACATGACACTATAATTTTGGCTGTTTTTGACCATCGGTTCCCCAAACGTCTATCTTTTATGTTGGCGTACCCGCGTAACAAGGGTGAGGAGAAATGGCCAAATTGGAATTGTGAAAATGTTTGAAGCGCTTTGTGGAAGAAATGGAACAAATATGCTTACAAACAGAAAAGAGAAAAAGTGAAGATAAATAGAGCATCTAAGAGGAGTAGCAAAACTCACAAGGGAGGTTCCATGCCGGCCGGAGAGATCAAATAATATATGGTTATTATTATTAATATATATCTATTAATTTATATTCAATTAATTATTAAATTTCACCAATTAAACTTGACGATTAATATTTTAGAAAAACAACTTTGACAAAAGGTTAATTAAGATGAGATACCTCGCTATCTTCATTGTTTAATCCTGACACAAATGAATATAATGATGGATTCTCACATAAGATTTTAATTAGTCCCTCGGTCCTTAATCTTTGATGCTTTTAGACTTTTATTTCTGTCCCAAAACTTTAATTCTTTAAAGAAACCAAGATACAAGTATACATACTTTTCCCTTTCTACCGGTACAAAACTGAATGTAATTATTAAATATGAAATGTTAACAACTATCCTAGAGGCACTTATCCTAGAGTCACTTGTTAGTGATTTAAATATAGAAATATAAGATCGAAAGTATATGGGAACTTGTGCATTTAACCTTTTAAAATAAAAAGTTCATAAAAATTCAAATTTTGTTTTTTACAATACAAAATTTCTTCTTTAAATTCTTTAGCGGGTGCCCTTAAGACTTTATTAACATCACCTTTATTAAATTAGTTTTACGGTTACTAGAAGTTTAACATTGAAAATAGATGTTAATAATCAAACCAACCCATAAAAGGATTTTGTTATACTCTATTGTGAAAAAGCAGATCCATTCGTAATAAAACATGAATTCCACTCCATATGTATGTATGTTAACAAAATACAGTACTTGGTTAAACTTTTTTAGAAACATTAATGAAAAAATTATAATATGGAATTAGAAAGACATTGGCAATTGGCATGTGGAATAGTTTTAACGAGGGGAAAGAATATGAAAAGTTTTGGATTGTAAGAGTAATTGAGATCAAGTGTAATAAAGTATTTAGAATTTGAGAAACAAAATTTTGGATAAAAATAATAATAAATAGGGGTAAATCAGATGGAGTAGTTCTTACATTTAAGATATATTTCATTAATTAGGTACTAATTAAAATTAATTTGATTCTAAATTATTATACATTAATTAATTAGTTTAATTTTGTTATATATATTAATTAATTTAGTTTTTATAGAGGAAAAATTTCAACAAGTCATGAAAGAATGAGATGATCGCTAAATGAATCTTCCTCCTGCTCAGTGAGCTGGTCTATTGGAGCGAAAATAATATGAGACTGCAAACATAATGAAGATTAGTGGTGGCAAGTATAAAGGACGTGTTTTGGGTGCTCGTAGTTTATCGCCAACATTTGTAAAGGACTATCGGGTTATATTCAGACTGAATCTTCTTTTAATATTTGTAAGGATCAATCTCATCGTCCATCGCCAACAGTTGAGCAATTAAAGGAACAACGGATGATTGAGCAAGAAAAAAAAATACAACCGATGATACAAGCAGCAATTGAAAAATTATGTAGAATAGCAACAAAAGTTTCTTGCAACGCAACAACAACATTTTTCATCTAAACCATTTCTCCTGCTTTTCACCAGCAATTCTCGTCTCAACAGTAACAAGAATATCCAAAATCCAGAACTTGCAGCAACAACCACCAATGTTCTAGTAGCAACAACAATACTCACAACAGTAGCAACGACCTCCAAACTTCCAACACTAGCAATGGCCTCCAAATTTCCAGCAGCAACAACAACAGCCTCTAAACTCCTCCTTCCAACCGCAACAACAAGAGCCAATGTTCCTTTAGCAATAATCAAAACGGTCCCTTTTATGAAGACATGTGCTGCAATTAATTTTTGACTGTATTTGCTGTCACAAATTATGATTGTTTAAGCCTTCATAAATGGAAAACCAAAAACCAGCCAATGTAGTCGTTTTAACTGCCACAAATTGTTAGGACTTGCTTAATTGTGGCTACCTAAAACTGCCACAAATTAGGCATTTTTGCCTACAACCTACTTATTCAGTTTAAAACATGCTATTGGTACACCACACCACAATATTAGTAACCAAATTAACAAATAGATTAATTATTTAGAAAATATTTGAAGTTATAACACTATTCAATACCCGACAATTACACCAAAAACTTATTGTATGAAAATTAATTGTACAAGTGTACGTAGTCTAAAAAATAACAAAGTGATCAGAAGATATTGTTCCTATGAGGATTGAAGATGCAAACTTCCATATCATCTAAAAGTTAGCTTGATTGAAACTAACAAAAAGAGCAATTATATTTAGTGATTTAAGAAAATGCTAAAAAGCAATTTTGGGTGAACTCAAGAATGGTTAAAAATATATGGGAAAATAATAAATTTATAAGTAGTTTCCCTGTGTAATATGCTACATAATGTTACATCGTATCTGGTATTAAAATGATCTTAAGTGTGTTAAAACTCAATCATTATGATTTTCATTCGACTAATATTATTCTTAGTTTCATGCTTCAGTTCCAATCATGCTACATTCACACAATCCAGCTTCCCTATATACTTTAAGGTTATTCATAAAGATTTAAGATTTAACATGTTTCCATACACTACAAGAAAACCGTATATTTGTGGCGGTCTAAAGCCCCCACAAAAGGAAAATAACAGCCACAACAGGGTAATTTGTGGCGGCCTAAGACAGCCACAAATAACTCAGTCCCAAAGTTTTGTGGCAGCCAAAACGGCTACAGGTGTTGGTTTTTATCAAATTCATCGGAAAAACGTTACCATTTGTGACAGCTTAAGCAGTCACAAATTTGTGATGGAAAAGTCTACCACAAATTTGTGAGGGTCTAGATCGTCACATAGGATAAAGCTAATGAAAAATACACACTTGGTGAGGACTAATGTCGTCATAAACTGTCCCATTTGTGAGAGCTTAGGCCACAACAAAGGATAAAATTGATGAAAAAAACACAGTTTGAGATGGTTTAGGCCGCCACAAACTTTCCCATTTGTGGCCGTTTTGACTGCCACAAATTGGTAACTTTATTAAACCAAATTATTTTATAAAATTTGAAATTAATATTAAATAAGTATATTATATAAAAAAATTAATATTAATATAATTTAAAAAATTTAAATATAAATTTAAATAAATTAGTGTATATAACAACAAAAATATAGATTTAATATTAATTAAATTATATTTTTCCAATATTACTAACAAAAATAGGTCCCTATAAACCAAAATAGAGACTATGAAAGTGTAACACTTAATAAAATTCTATTAGAATTTCTTAAAAAAATTATATTTTACAAACATAGTAAATCATAATAACAAAAATAACTACAATAAAAAAAATAACTACATTTTAAATAACACTTAATCAACATTTTCAAAATAAATAAATTTTAATTTGAGTAAAAATTTTACAATTTAAATATTTTATTAGCACTTTTTTTAACTAATCTTACTAACATTGAAGTTCAAAAATAATATTATAATCAATTTTAAAAATAATATATTCTACATTCTAAAATAAAATATTAATGCTCTAAAAATAATTTATCACCATATAACATTTTTTTTAATAATAATTATATAAATTACTAATCTATATTTAAAATGCATTTCATACTAACTTGATGCAGGATAGTGTCTGACTTGAAGTTTACAAACAAATAAAAAAAATTCGCAATCAACCCAATAACACCACTGTCAAAATGAAAATTAAATAATATTCATGACATAAATAACTTCAAATGAAAAAATAACATTAGAAAACAAAACATAAAACAAAGACTTACGGAAACTCAAGAGAAAAGAAAGAGAGAAAAGTTGGAGAAAAATAAAAGTTGAGGAAAAATATTTGTAAAGAGAAGATAGAGAGAGAAGGTAGAGAAAAAATTTTAGAGAGAATTTAGAGAGAAAGTAGAGAAAATTTTTTAGAGAGAATGTAGAAATAAGAAGTGAGAGGAAAAGTGATATATATAGGGAGAAAAGAAGGCATTTGTTGTGGGCAAAACGACCACAAAATGCCAACACCTCTGTTGTCTTTGTGGCGGCCTAGGCCCTTAGAAAAGACTGCCTTCGTGGCGTCCTAAACCCTCAAAAATTCTGCACGTTCATACTTTGTGGCGGACTAAACCCTCACAATGCTCCAACGTTCTGATTTTGTGAGGGTATATGCTGCCACAAAGTTCTGTTGATATTTTCAATCAATCAAGCCCGTTGTGAAAGTATTGTTTGCCACAAAGTCAAATAGCTTTTCCCTCCAACAATTTTGTGACCGTTTTTGCCCGTCACAAATGTTACAATCAGCCAAAACAAATATTTTTAATTTGTGAATGCTTTTTCAACCACCAATAACATGTCATTTGAATTTTAGTATTTGTGAGAGCTTTTTCGATCAATAATTTGTGAGAGTTTTTTTCGGCCATAAAATCTTTTTTAAATTGATCACAAATTGAGTGTTTTCTTTTAGTGCATACATCTTGTTTATATCTATATTAATCAAGCATGTCCATCTCTATCACTTTCCCAAGTTCAAACGATCAAACATTAACTTAAGAACATTATAATAAAATCATTTTATTCCACAACAAAAAAATGCTTAACTCATGTTAAGCTTCAACAAAAATATGATAACAAATATAAATATGTAGCAAAAAGGATTTTACATAACTGGAAGCATACAAATACATATTAAGAAGTTACATCTGAAGTAAATTTTGCTCTGTTATGTTGCAGCAAATACTGTAGAGCTCGGAGTGGTAGGTGGAGGCTAGGACACATAATTAGGTCAAGAATTATGCTCCCTTTCTTAATGGTGATGTTGTCTACTTTTATCATTATAAACCATTGATAAGATTCAAATAAGTTCTAATCCAAGAACTCAAAGAACTCAAAGAATAGACCTAGCTCGTTCACCATGCATTTGCATTAGAGAAATTCTAGTTCATTTCAAACATGAAAAATAGATCATACATGGGTATTAAAAGAAAGATTTCCCTTATCCTAAAATGGTTAATAAGGCCAATTCTCTATGCCCATATTGGTCTTACACCATTTTGTTGAGAATAAAACTAAACCTATTAAAATTCAAATTAAACACAACTACAACAAAAAATTATCATAAATCCCTTATCAGTCTAACGTTGATCCATCCATACCCATCATCTTCAAGTTAACACCAATAGCATAGCCTCTGTATCCTTGGAATCACTTCATAAATCCCATTACGTCATGATTCGCTTCAACCCTGTCTTTCCCAGACCGATACGTTTAAGGAATTCAGAGACACTCGTCGACCAAAGTCGACTAATGTTCTCTGTTATAACTACTCTTCCAACTAAAGTGCTACAAGGCACCCTGTTTCGTATAAGAAACAATAAACTAATTAAGCACATCATGCTTGACCCAAGAAACCAAAACACAAAGTACACGTGGACTCCAGTCACTTGATACCCCTAACCTCGACTCTTGATCAGCTTAGGACACCCAAAACACAGCCCCAAAGAAATTTAAACCAAAGCTTTGATACCACAATGTAACACCCCGATTTTTAAAAGCGCGAATGTATTTTTTTTTTTCAAAATAAAGTGATAAAAATCCCAAGTTAAATCGATAAATAAAGAAAATACTCTTGCATAACATATTTGAGTCGTAACACCACGACAAAGGTTATCATTAATTACAACAGCGGAAATGGTTTTGAGCAAAAATCCAAAGTAAAATATACACCGACTAAAATACTTTGTTTCGAATACACAAGTTCCCTTTTTACAGCAACAACTTTGAAAGAGGAAAGGGAAAAATAAATAAAATTCTTGATTACAACCTTAAGCTGATCATTAATCTATCTGAGGGTGACTGGGTACGGAGAATCCACGAGTGGCAACAAGCCCCACTACTTCCGGTTACAAAACCAACCCATCGCTGTGCCACGCCTTAGATCGACCCTGTTTCTCATCTGAGGGCTAAGCCCAGATTTCCACAAAAGTTGTAAAGGGTCACCAATCCGAAATTAACAAATACCACATAGCATTCAAGTTTAAATGCACAAAATCACCTTTCAACTTAGCATGCATCTAGAAAGGGTTTACATATGTTAAACATGCATAAACAAGGTTGAAAAATGAAGTTTTTGACCAAACTGCAATGTTGTATTCGAATACACTTTCTGTGTAGTCTAATACACTTGCGAAAACAGCAGAAAAACAGCAAAAACAGCACTGACAGCACTACTGTATTCGAATACAGCCTGTTTGTATTCAAATACAGCATTCCATTCAACTGTATTCGACTACAGCACCTTGTGTAGTCGAATACACTTCAAAAAAATCAAGTCAGTAGCTAAAATCAATCATCTATATTCGACTACAACAGAGGTGTAGTCGAATACACCTGTCAAAACAGCAGATTTTCCGTTTTTAACCCTTTCAAAAACATTCCAACACTTCCAAATTCATTCCAACACTTTCAACACCAATTCAATCAATCACAAACACCAACACAACACAAATCACTCATCACAATCAAGTACGCATATACAAACATCATAACATGTCAAACATGACTCGCGTGCCAAGCACCCTAATGCAATGCGTATATGCCAATGCACATGATTCTGGAATATCAACAAAACCCTCCTAGAAGGGGCGTAAATCATAATTGTACAGCCTCTCACAGACTAGTAATTACCAAGGTGCAGTCTCTCACAGGCTAGCACGATTTACTAATGTGCAACCTCTCACGGGTTAGCACGACGCGATAATCCATGTAAGGGTAAGATGAACCATCCAATCACGTTGAATCATTCCCTATACGGATAAGATGAACCATCCAATCACGTGGAATCATCCCGTAGCCCATCCGGTCACCACTATCACCGACGCGATAATCCCCGTAAGGATAAGATGAACCATCCAATCACGTGGAATCATCTCGTGGCCCATCCGGTCACCATTATCACTACTATGAAATGCATGAGCATACTCTGACTCTCGACGCCACAATCATTAAGTAAATGCAGCTATTAAAAGATTCCCCATTTTTAATGCTCATTTAACACTAATGATTCTCAAATTTAACACAGAGCATACTCAATGCATACAATCCTCAAATCACATGAAATTGAATTCACAAATCATATTGAATTCAAATCACCACATACACAATCTCATCAATTCATACCAAATCAAAATACACACATGATTTGCATTTATTCAAATTCCCACATCTTGAAAAATAAAGCAAATATCCACATTCATAAAGTTACCCATAAATACATCAACCATACCAAGTAAAAATCACCATCACCCACACCTCAAAACTCATTAAATTCAATTTCACCATTTACCCACAAAATGCATTAAATTCATTTCCACAACATTACACCTTAAATCCATCAAATTCATTTTCCAAAATCTTCAATCATAATACACCAAATCAAAACTCCGAATTGTTAAACATAAACCACCAAATTTCTTTTCCACAACTCACACAAAACCCATTAAATTCATTTTTCAAAATTCACACATAAACCCCATCAAAATCAAACCCCACAAATACACATATAGAGTCCTATATGCAAGCTAAAAATTTGGAAGGAGCCCTTACCTCAATGGTAGCTCGAACGGCCGATTACGGCACCGCGATAAAATTCCGTTAAAATTCTCGCTTCGCACAGAGCTGCAAAAATTAGTTCCCAAGCACCGCAACGTGATGACGATCAACTTTCTCTTCTGTCACTTTGGGAGATGGAGCTCAGAAGTCGATGAAAAGTGGAGGTTTACGTTTGGTGGTTTTGAAAACCACCCACACTTGGTTTTCGAAGAGAACAGAGGGAGGGAGAGAAAGAATTCCCGAAACAGGGAAACGTTTTTGTTTTTCTTGCTTTCCTGATTCTCATCCTTCCTATATATATATATATACAATCTTACAAATATATATATATATATATATATATATATATATATATACAAACTTTCCAAATAATATATATATACATATCAACCAACCCAACAAACATCTAAAACTCTTACTCACGTCTCAAATTATTTTGATAAAAATATCTACTCCGTTGCAGCTCAATTGACAGGTAAAATTTTCAGCAACTATAGATATTTTTAACAAAATAGTCCGGTAATAAATTTTCCGCAACGTAATTAAATTATTTCTCGCCAAATAATTTAAAACGGGACCCACAAAATATTAATGGCATTTAACAACCAAAATACCCATAAAACTGGCTAAAAAGCCTCAGAATTCAACATAAAACACCTCAAAGATACAAAAGGTATATTTTAAAATTAAGGGTATTACACAAATCAAGTTCCTCAAATATATTATGACTATCATATAGAAGTTCAAAAGAATTTGAAATAATAGGAAAAGTAAAAATGGTGTAGTAGTGAATGCATCAATTAATTATGCATCCAATACTTTAGAACTTCAAACAATCCTCAATAGGAAGAGTAAGTGATCAAGTAATCAAACAAACTTTTGCTAAGAAATCCAACATATCCTTGAAAATTATTTTTATAAACAATGTTAACACTTGAAAGCACAACTACACATTTATCGATAAGTTCATTCAAGTCTAAGTTTATGATTCTCAAATCCAGTATAAAATAGTATGGATTAAACACTTGATATTTTATGGTTTCAACATTCAAATAAGGCTTATGGGTATAAAATAAGTTAGACATTTCTACATGAATATTTGGAAACATAGCTAGCATTGGAGGAAGAAACTTATCAAATAGTTTAACAACAGAAACATCAATAAAACTAGTAGAAGAACTAAGGTTGATAAGATTCAAACCAAAAATTTTCTTGTCAACATCTTTTTGTGAAATCCTTGTCCAATCACCTTCATCTTCAACGGAGTGTAGATATTTTTCCTTGGGAGACACATCTTCAAAGTCTTGCACAAAAGAATCAACAAAACTAGACAGACAATCATAGTCGATATTTTGCTCTTTGTCATTCAAATCTTTTACCTATATTTCTTTCTTTTCATTTATTGTAGTTTTTTCTCTCAAGGTTAGCTTTTACATTTTTCTTGCAGTTTTTGCATATCAATTTTCATAAAGATATTTTACATACTCCGGATTCAATATAAAATCTCTAATATAACCATCGTATGATATACCTTTTTTCTTTTTTCTTGATCATCCTTTTTATATTTTTCGTGGTTGTTTTGTTGTGCATGCCTCTTATCCTCCCTCTCAATATCTATAAACCCCTTAATTTTTCTATATCTTTCCTTTCACACCTCCTCATAATATTTCTATCTTTTTTTTTTTCCTATGTGTCTTCTCTCGTATCTCTTTTCGTCCTTATCATAGTCTCTAGCACAAAACATCAAGATGTACAAATAAAGCAAGTTAAAAAGAAAATAAAAAAATAAAAAGGACATTTCCAATCAACTAATTGTTTACTCTAGAGTTTGTCACTCGTGTTTCAGTCAATTAGGTTTCTTCTAAGTTGTCAACTCTTGGTTTTTTTCACTCAAACTCCTCTTTCAATCTCTTAATTAAAAACAAAAAAGCAAAAATATAAATCAACGAATCCAAACACTAAGTAACAAAATCCACAAAAGGTATCAACACAAGAGTTTCAAGAAGGAAAACTCTATAGAAAGACAAACAATTAAATATGATAAATAAGAAAAACTAATTGAAGGAAAATACGCTCATATAGATTATCAATGAAACAACTTAAGAAAGATTGGAACTAAATGATTAAATAATCCAAAAATGTAGGAGGTAGGTGCTAAAATCATACTTGCAATGACTACTAAAGGTAACCAGAAAAAAAAAATGGTTGATGTTTCAAATTAAACAACTCTGGATTTTTTTTTGTTGGTAAATTGTCTTTGTCCAAAAGTGTTTTAGTGCAGAATTACTTTTTTGCACACTTGTATTTTCACATTTTTATTTCCTTAATTGGATTCCTTTCATTTTTCTAATCAATTTATACTTTTGAATTTCTGTAATCGGACTTGTATGGAAGAAATAATATCAAAAAAAAAAAAAAAATTTGCAAATGAAAATTTGGATCAAAGAGTGCTGAAAGGTAGATTTTTTTTGGCAATTTTTTCCTACAACCCATATTTCGATTTTCACCAAAAATGAAGCAAATAATCACAAAAATAAATCTTCCCATAAATAATCTAACACTTAGACTCTACTAATAACTAAAGATTGCACAAGATGCAACATAAAATGAAGCTAAAATTTTAAATTTCTTAAGAACTTAAAAAACATTGAGAAAAATCTTTAACAAAAATTAAAGATAAAAATTGAAGATCTAACCAAAACTATTCCAATTTAAATTTAATACAACTAAAATTAAAAACTATTATAAAGTCTTGTCTTGAAATATTGTTAAAATTTTCTCATAATTAGTCCATTTAGGGCCTTACCACTATACATAAAATTCGTTTGATCAATGAACAAGAATTGAGATAAAGTAGCTTTCTCATTAAAACGGTCAATAATGTGAATTGATTTTTCAAAATTATCATTCAATTATTAGGAGAGAGATATAGTTGGTTATTTTAATTGTTTACATTTATCTAAGGGTATATTTGTGAAAAATAATGTTCTTATACTTCGAAGAGAATCTATATAAAGAGATAAATTTTTTAACAAGATATAGTGTTACATATAAGAACAGAAGTACTATCTAAGTATAAAACTATCTATATCTATTATAATATATTAAAACAGAGTTTTAAATTCTACCGACAACAACTCATCTATATATATGTACGTCACATATTCCAAAATTTGCCATCTCACAATAATTTTGATGAGGCACCTTCCAAATCTCACTACTTCTTTCATGTTTTGGTTCCATTGTATTTTGTTTCACCAATATGTAATGTAAAGCAAAGCAAACTCTTTCACTTGCCCATTAAAATACAATTATTTCATACAGATAGTAACTTTAATTCTAATCAATATACTTAAAAACTCTGATCACTTATCAAACTTTTAATTTCAATAACTCATACAAAAAAGAACAATCAATTCACTATCTTCAATGCATTGTTTATCACACTTAAAGATCCATCCGTTGATTTTTAACCACCATCTTGCATTTGGCTCAAGTCAATTACCCAAGAATAAAGACATTATGATATGCAATAAAGTCATACTCATTTCAACGTGTGACACATTTGAAGTCCACAAATGTTTCAATAACATTAATCCTCTATTGTCATTATTGTTGAACATCATATATAGGAGGTGAGTATTTTTTCTAAGCTATTCAATGCGTCTTTTGTAGCATTTTTTTTACTTTTTATAATTAAAAAATCAAATATCATAATCAAAACAAAATAAAAATGAAGAATATTAAAGATATTTGTTTGAAAATGAATAACTTCTAACCATTTCACTACTTGAAATTTCCTTTGTCTTAAACATCAATAAACTCTTCTTGCCTATAATTTTTGGTAACTTACTTTTGATATTTCTTGATCATGGCAAATAGTTATTTAAAAATTTCATTTCATATTCTAATTATTTAGATGAAACAATAGTTTAAGTAATTGAAATTGCTCCATATCCAAAAGATTAGATATAGAATTGGTTTGCAGATATAGTTCCTTGAAGTTTAAATACAAATTTCACACCAATTATTGTTTTGTATCAAATTTTCGTTTGCATGGAGAGTTTTGTGTAATTTTTGTCATCTAAATATTATTATTACTATTATTATTATTATTTATTATTATTATTATTATTACTATTATTATTATTATTATTATTATTATTATTATTATTATTATTATTTGCTTTGTAGTGTTTCTTCCACATATATCTATCAGCTATATTTGCATACGCGAAGAATTGTTGCAATGTTTTGAATACTATTATAAACAATATTTTTAACAAACTACTATTCATGAATGAATGGTACCGTACATACTAGGACACATATTATCATTGAATACTTGTTTAGATTGACAAAACTATAGAGCTACATAGATTTTAACTAAAACTACTCTTTAAAGGTTTAGCAAAATTATGGTGAATTTTTCAAATTCACCACCTTTTCAAACATACAATTATATGCAATATCAGTTCTTCAAAAGTTTACATTTCATTTTTACAACTTAGAGTTTATCATCAAAGATTTATTTACAAAAATTTCTATATCTTTACATACTTATATTTCATAATTTTTTGAATCATGATAACAAGTCGTTCTATTAAGAAGCACAAGAATTTGGACACACTATTTGATCACAAACACAAAATTATATATTTTTTAATTATATCAAAACTATACATTATTTAATTATTACTTTTCCACTATTTTCTTTTATGTGTGTGTCTAAATTCTTGTTTGCACACAATAATTATTCTCTACTAAGTTATTATGTACTCTTAGAGTATATAAAGAAAATCATGAAAGTCATGCGAAGTTGTTCATTTTTTACTGTCAAGCTGAACAATTCACTTTTGAGTTGATGTATACTTAGTTATCCTGTATTGCCAATTACTTTGAGTAAGACGACATTAATTATTGCTTGACTAAAATTTAGAGAGTGTAATCTATATTTTAAGAAGTCTTTGGTGTACACTTAGATCCAACTACTAATTAAAGTTTTACACCTCTTTACGAATCTTTATGAATATGTATTCACATTTTCATTAAAATGGACTATTCTATTTAACTCTACATCTGATTAGTTCAAAGTTAACCAATTTTTTTACATAAAATAATTTCCAATATTAGTTTTTAAAAATGAAAATGTCAAAGAGTACATAAATTTAAAAAATATAATGCTTCTAAACTAATATAAATCATATAAAATGAAGAACATATTGTAGTTAAATATACAACTTTTACAATAAAGAAATGTTGAATTATTTAACAAATATATCATTGATAGGAAAACTTCAAAGAAAAAAAAAAGCTTGAATAAACCAATTCTAAGTACAAAAAACGTTAAAGATAAGGACTCCATCACTAAAGTTAAAAAATCTTAAAATAGAATCATATTTTAATATATATTGCATGGATTATATTAGTCAACAAAGTTTTACCTTTTCGTTTGAAATAAAGAAAAATTAACCTATGTATAGTTATTCACATTTTCATTAAAATGGACTATCTTATTTAACTCTACATGTGATGATTCCAATGTTAACCAAATTTTTTACA
>JBBPBQ010000004.1:12714509-12748702 GCA_037974755.1 Cicer yamashitae
TGTAGTTAAATGTACAACTTTTACAATAAAGAAATCTTGAATTATTTAACAAATATATTATTGGAAGGAACACTTCAAAGAAAACAAAAAGTTCTAATAAACCAATTCTAAGTAGAAAAAATGTTAAAGATAAAGACTGCAACAGTAAAGTTAAAAAAATTTATAATAGAATCATATTTTAATAAATATTGCATGAATTATATTAGTCAACAAAGTTTTACCTTTTCCTTTGAAATAAAGAAAAATTAATCTATATATAGTTATTCCAAAATATATTTACCTCTTAACACATCAATGTTATAGTATATTTTACTCTAAAATAAAAATAACATTACTTTTACTTTATATATTATTATTTTATAGTCAATAATATATTAAATTGTACCGCACAACGTGCGGGTTATAATATTATAATATATGTTTCATGAATTATATTAGTGAACAAGATTTTACCTTTTCTTTTGAAATAAAGCAAAATTAGTCTATATGTAGTTATTCAAAAATATTTTTACCTCTTAACACATAAATGTTTTACTATATTGTATTCTAAAAAAAAAACAACATTACTTTTTATTTAGATATTATTAATTTGTGCAAAGTAAACATGCGATAAATTAAATTATAAAATAGTTGAAGTCAAAATTGGGATAAATTAAATTATAAAATAGTTGAAGTCAAAATTGGGCTTACAAGCAGAAAACACATGTGTAACGTCGCTAATATATTTAATTATTTTTTGACAAAATAAAGTAGTTTAATTTTTAAATGCTTTAGCGGAACACGTAATAATGAATTTGAGTATAAATAGCTAATATTCGCATTTCTTTCCCCATCGAAACCTTAGTGTGGTAGAAGGAGAGTGATTTGTGAAGCATCCCATTTGTTTGAAAACTTAAATATCTAATATGCCTGCTGTAGCTGACTTCGATATTAATTCTAAGCTTGACTTGCCTAGAAATGTTGCAGATTACCCCCCTAATGTTTGGGGGGATTTCTTCCTTCAATATGCTTCGGAATCTATGGTATGTATATACTGCTAGTTACTGTTTTTATGTTCTTCATGCATACTATAAACCACTTAATCAAACTTGACCATCAACATGTTTTTCTTTAACACATGCAGGAACTCGATCAGCATATTGCAGCAGAAATTGATAGTTTAAAAAATGAAGTGAGAAACATGTTAGCTACAAACATTGAGAAGCCCTTCGACAAAGTCAAATTCATCGATTCCATATGTCGTTTGGGTGTCAGCTATCATTTTGAACATGAGATCAACCAAGTGTTACAACTTATTCACAAGAGTTATGTTGAAAATGGAGAAATAATTCTTGAAGATAACCTTCATTCTCTTGCCGTGCTATTTAGAGTATTAAGGCAACATGGACTTTACGTTTCACCTGGTATATAAAATTTTCAATTTTTTACATTTATAGTTTTTTATATTGGTCTTCAACATGGACTTTACTATTTAGAGTACTTAGGGTTGTCAAAATGATCAAGCCAACTCCAATCTAGACTACATTGAAATTTTTTATTGTTACTGACTCTAAGGAGCATTCAATATTGTGGTTGTTAAATAAAATTACAGATGTGTTCAAAAAATTTAAAGACGAGCAAGGAACATTTAGCAAAAGGCTCATCACAGATGTTGAGGGGATGTTAAGCTTGTTCGAAGCATCACATATGATGATTCATGGAGAGGAAATTTTGGAAGAGGCTTTGGCTTTCACCTCTACTCACCTTAAGTCCATTTCCACCCAAGTGAGCCCTTTTCTTGCAGCACAAGTCAAACATAGCTTAACGCAATCTCTCCGCAGAAACTTGCCCAGGCTAGAGGCACGACGCTTCATCTCTATATATGAGCAAGATGCCTCCCATAATGTAATTCTACTCAGGTTGGCAAAATTGGATTTTAATATGCTCCAAAGCCTACATCAAAAGGAATTTGGAAACATTTGCAAGTAAGTACTTTAAATTACACTTTCCTTAATTTGTAACAAAAGAAAATATAAAAGTGGCTAATACCTTATTTGGTATCTTTATAGATGGTCAAAGGAGTTGGGTATCACAAAAAAACTACCGTATGCACGAGATAGAATAGTAGAATGTTGCTTTTGGAGTATGTCAGTATATTTTGAGCCCCAATATTCTCAAGCAAGAAAAATGATGGCAAAAGTAATCGCCCACCTCTCATTCATTGATGATACATATGACTCATATGGAACTGTTGATGAATTAGAACTTTTTACCAAGGCTGTTGAAAGGTAAATCATCGTATATAAACAATATTGGAAGTAATTAAATTATGGAAAAAAATTTATAGTCAGAAAATGTGAAATTAATCACTCATTATATTATCAAATTTAGTGATAAAAAATAAAAAACTAATTTCATTATTTTTCTAGTTATGGTTGCTAAATATATATTTTTTCTATTAATGACACATATTTTTACTCTAATTATTTAAACATAGGAGAAATAATTTATATATTGTAATTGATTTTCAGGTGGGATATTAGCTGCTTGGATGATCTTCCAAATTTTATGAAGTTACTTTATAAATCTCTCTTAAATGTTTATGAGGAAATAAAACAAGAAACAAGAAAAGAAGGAAGAGAATATACCGTTAAGTACTTCGTAAAAGATGTAAGAGTTATTATTATTATTATTATTATTATTATTATTATTATTATTATTATTATTTACTTTACTCAACTATTAAGCAAATAATGCCATTTAAAAAAATTCATGTAAACGAGTCATAAGTATAGGTGTTTATCATACTTAAACGTTTTGATGATTCAATCAGATTGGCTTTCAAAAGTATTATTAATAAAATATATATTTTTCTACGTAAAAATAGAAAATCATCCTATATTATAAAATCTAAACAAAAGGAAACAACTCCTTAACATTAAATTTTATTGTAAGAGTTATACTCATTATTATTAAATTAAATGATAATACAATTTAACATTGTAACATAAAGAATTTTTTTTTTTATACATATCATATTAATAATTTATATTGCATGATGATGGCAGTTCAAAAAAATAGTTCAAGCTTACATGACTGAGGCAAGATGGCTAAACAATAACTATGTACCAACGATAGAAGAGTACATACCCATATCAAAGATAACATCTGGTTACCCAGTATTGTCTACAACTTCTTTCATTGGCATGGGCGATATAAGTACAGAGGACATCTACAATTGGGTAACAAATACGCCAAAAATTGTAAACGGTGCTGCTCTTGTTTGTAGGCTAAATGATGAAATTGTGTCCAACGAGGTATTTTATTTTATTTATTATATTTAATTCCAAAAACATTTCTTTAAAAATAATATGTGTGATATTTTTATTAAGAATTGAGAGTGTAAATAAGTTTTAATGTCTTACACATGGGTCCCATTATATCTATTCGGATAGATATTTGTGAAAAAATTTAAAAATTAATATATCAAAGAGACGTACATAATCATAAAATTGGAAGTTTTTTTCATTGTAATTGGATAGTCATTAAAATCTCAAATATACTATTTTATCACAAATGATGAGATAAATATTTAAGTAACAATTACTTCATGATTGACAGTTTGAACAGAAAAGAGGGCATGTTTCCTCATTCTTAGAATGCTATATGAGACAATATGATACAAATAGGGAAGTTGCCATACAAGAATGTGAAAAGGGAATTGACAATGCATGGAAAGACATAAATGAGGATTGTCTTAGACAAACTAAAGTTCCATTGCCTCTATTGACTTCCGTTATCAATTTGGCACGTTTTATTGAAGTTTATTACAAAGATAAAGATCACTACACACATTCCGAAGGACTAATGAAGACTTATATTAAAGCCTTACTTGTTGATCCAGTACCAATTTAAAAAATTGATTTATGTCCCTCGATATGCTTTGTATTCCGAGACTTAATAAAGAAAACTTCTAAGATATGAAAATTATGTTGTTTTAGAATAATCATTATCTTGTAATGTGTTTGAATTTTTAATAAAGTTTATATAGTTCAAAATTGATGTTTAAAATTAATATTTATTACGGAAAACTAAGTATAGTATTTTTATTATTCATTTTTATACTAACTATATTCCTTTTTATATATAACATTGGTATATAAAAATGTTATTAACAATTATATGGTAATAGTTTTATGATATTAACAAAGACAATTGTTTTTTCTATTTAAATTTTGTATCAAATAGTGTCTGGACATTCGCCATGAATGTTTTCAACACTTAATTTGAAAAGAAAAAAGTATTTGTTAAATATTTAATTTTTTTTTAATAAATTTGGTACATAAATTAAAGTATCTGTATGATTCATATTTTTATTATTATACACAAACAATTACACCAAATTTTTTTTTTATCATTTTTTATTAAGAGAATTGAAAGGAAGAGCTATCACTATTCAAAGTGATTTTCATCTCAAATAAATTGGTATCTTGCACTCTAATCATTTCGGCATATATATGTCATTCATTGCAAAAATGTAAAATGGAGTTGAAGTACCAAAGATATTGGGGGACTAAAAAAAAACCAAGGGAATGAAGACATTAATCAAATTTAAAATTAGTAAGACTATTTTTATTAGGATAAAACTCTTCTAAAACAAATTATACGGTGAATTAAACAAATTTATCTGGATAAATTATCCTCTTGATAGATATGAGAGTTAATAAATTTCATTTGCTTGTTAAGGAGCATATCACAAATGTAAGAGATTTTCTAACATCTCTAAAATCAAAACATAAATGTTAGTCAATCAAATGCGGAATAGATTTAGTGCTTGAAATAATTAGCTCCAATCACTGTTGCACGAAAGGAAGAGCTTCAAGTTTCTATGTTATAGATTCTTTCGAGCTTTCACTCTCCCACTCCAGCCATTGTTGCAAGAAAGGAAGAAATTCAAGTTTCAATGTTATTGGTTTTTCCAAACATTCACTCTCCCACTATATATGATGTATTTATATGCATTGTACCATCTAGAATCCATTGAAAATCCATTGTCACTATCAGAATTTACATGAAAGCTTTGATCTTTCTTATGCATAACTGATGAACCACTACCATTAAACTATGATCTTTCATATGCATAAGTCATTAACCACTACCATGCATCAAAAGGGATATCCAATAATTTAGATCACTTAATTTTTATGGTAAATTATTATATTCTCCAATTTGATCCAAACAATCAACTCATTAAAAGTGAATTCTAAAATTCCCTTAAGAAATAAACATGTGTAGCATAGTGATGGTTCCTCTTATATTGAGTATTATTATCTATGTATTACAACAAGTTCAGTTTTCCAAGTATTATACTTAATATGACAATATAACTTAAAAAATACATCCAATATGTAATCTTGGTCAAAAATGAAGTATATTTTTTTCAAAAACTAAAGTGCACATGAATATGAGAAAACATCACATTGTAAGAGTTTTATTAATAAATTGTATGTATAAAATCATATAGTGGAACCATGTCCCATTTTCTCTACATTATCCTCAAATTTTATTGGTGGCACGCCATTTGCCAAAGGATCAACGAACATCAAATAAGTGCTGATGTGTCGAATGACAACTTGATGTTAATATATCCTTAACCATTAATACAACAACTTAATTATCGTATAAAATTTCCAATGGTCTGAAAATAAAATCTACTATTCTAATCCCTACAATAAAACTCTTAAGCCACACACCATGAGAGATAGCCTCAAAACATGAGACAAACTAGACCTCCATAGTAGAAGTGACAACCATGGTTTCCTTAACACTTATCCATGAATAGCTCCCTCAACCATCTGAAAAATGTATCCTAATTTTGATTTTCAAGAATTAACACAACCAACAAAGTTAGAATATGAATAGCCAATCACATCTAGAGTGTCCGCCTACCTATACATACGCATATAGTCTTCGATTCCTTGAAGGTAATGTAGAATGAGAAACACAAGAAATGGAGGGGGGGTTGAATTGTGTTTTATTTTAAATTATTTTAGCAATATTAAAACACAACAGATAAAACAATAAGCACAAAATCACACAAGTCTATGTATCATAGTTCACTACAAACATTGTAGCTATATCTAGTCCATTCAAACTGAATGATTTAATCCACTATTCACCAACTTAATCACACGTCCAGTAAACACCTAATAGTCAACCTGACTGTGTTCAAGACTTCTCAACCTTCTAGCTTAATACAGTCAAGTTGCTGAAAGATGTGACCACTATTTTTTAAATTACAAACAAAATGTGTTTAAGGATTTTTATGAATAATTCTCACAAGAGTGTGTTTAAAAAGCTATGCTCTTAGAAAGTAAAATATCTCTCAGCACTTAGAAAAAAATAACAGGGTTAAGAACAAGAGTGCAGAGACGGTTGTATCGTGATTTTTGTAGTATTTTTGTTGTTGTTGTTATTTACAATGAAGATTGCACGTCCTTTTATAAAGAAATTTTAGGGCTTTTGACAGTTGTTCTGATTCCGAGAAATCAACATGTATCATAACTTTTTGTATCAAATCTTCAGAGATTTATTCACCATTAAGATTTGTCCAAATTTGTTCTCATAATTGATTTTGTGTATCCTCATACAAAGACATGAAGAGCAGAGGTTGCCATGATTAGAGTATGTCACACAATTCTTTAGACATATTAAAGATTCAAGATGTTAAGCAGAGAGGAAACAAATTTTACTTCTTTAGAGCATTGACTTTCTATTAGAGCATTGAATTTTCATCAGAATGTTGACTTTCTATCAAAGCATTAACTTTCTATCAAAGTGTTGAGTTTTTATCAAAATGACGACTTTTTATTAGAGCATTGACTTTTTATCACAACCAGACAATGAAGTGCTTGTCATACTTATCAAAGCTAGATGATCAAATGCTTTGATAGAAAGTTAGCGCTCTGAAGAAATAAAATTTGTTTACCCTCTACTCAACATCTTGAATATGCGATCTGTCTAAAGAACTGCGTGACATAATTTGATCATGGTAACCTTTATTTTTCATGTCTCTATATCAAGATACACATAATCAATTATGATGACAACTTTGGACAAGTCTTAATGGTGAAACAATCTCTAAAGATTTGATACAAAACATCACAATACATGTTGATTTGTCACAATCAAGACTACGGTCAGAGACCCTGAAGTTTCTCTATAAAAGAACGTGTAATCTACATAAGCAAGATTACAAACATAATGTGTTTAATGGTTTTTCTGAATAACTCTCACAAGAGTGTGTTTCTAAAGCTATGCTATTAGAAAGTAGAATATCTCTCAACACTTAGAAAAAATAACAGGGTTAAGAACAAGAGTGTAGAGACAGTTGTATCGTGCTCTTATAGTATTGTTCTTGTTATATTTTACCATGAAGATTACACGTCCTTTTATGGAGAAACTTTAGGGTTTCTGACCGTAGTCTTGATTGCGACAAATAAACATGTATCATGATGTTTTGTACCAAATCTTCCGAGATTGGTTCACCGTTAAGACTTATCCAAAGTTGTCATCATAATTGATTATGTATATCTTGATACGGAGACATGAAAAGTAAAGGTTACCATGATCAGATTATGTCACACATTTCTTTAGATAGATCACAGATTCAAGATGTTGAGCAGAGGGTAAACAAATTTGACTTCTTCAAAGCGCTAACTTTCTATCAGAGCACTGATTTTCCATCGATATTAGAGAGTTGAAAAATAAAGTAGGGACACATAAACCTATCTCATAAAACAATCAAGAAAGAAAAAGTGTCAAAAAGTTTGTCAAATCAAACAAGTTTTCTAACTACTTGACTAGAAATTATATTATATAGTTAACAATTCGGTGAATACTTTTATCCCACATATATTTGTCTATACCTTATGTTTGGTTGTTACCTGGACTAACAAGGTTTTTAGGGACATAATTCTTTACCAACTTCTTTTCACGTGCCATATTTTTCGCATTGTGATTAGGACTTAAATGGAGCTAATTATAAGGAAAACAAGGAAATTTTTAAGTCAAGACTTTAGAATAATTTTTAGATTTTTTTATGTTTAAGTTGAAATGGAATAGTTTATGTTTGATTTTAGTTAAATGGTGTAAGCCATTTAACAGAACTCTATTTATGTTTTGAGGCCTTTTAGATATATGAGTATTTTTCCTATAAATATTCTAATAAGGACCTCATATGACAAGTTTGAAATGAAATAGAATTTCTCTTCTTGAGAATATTGGGTGAGCAATGTGTCCCTTTTGAGTTTTTGAATTAGAATTTGCTTGAATCTTATCATTGATTTGCTTACCATTATGACAATTCCTCATTAGATTATTAATCTTATAGATTGTGGCGCCTTTCTTCTTCATTTTCTCTACCTTATCCATCTTTTTTATGTTGTTTCTTTTCCTCTTTTGTCTGCCACTTTGTTATAACAAACCACTTGGTTAGATCTTCAATTTCATGTGGAAGCACTCAAGTTCACATAATTTGGTATCAGAGATATTCCATGACTATTAGAATTTTTACATTTATATATAGAAGTCCCTACAACCTTACATGCTTTTAATTACTCCCTCGGTCCTTAACTTTTGATGCTTTTAGACTTTTATTTTTTGTCCCAAAACTTTAGTTCTTTAAAGAAACCCAGATACAAGTATACATACTTTTCCCTTTACACCCCTACAAAACTGAATATAATTATTAAATGTGAAATGTTAACAACTATCCTAGATGCACTTGTTAGTGATCTAAATATAGAAATATAAGATCGAAAGTATATGGGAACTTGTGCATTTAACTTTTTACAATATAAAGTTTATAAAAATTCAAATTTTGTTTTTTACAATACAAAATTTCTTCATTAAATTCTTTAACGGGTGCTCTTAAGACATTTATTAACATCACCTTTATTAAATTAGTTTTACGGTTACTAGACGTTTTACATTGAAAAGAGATGTTAATTATCAAACCAACCCATAAAAGGATTTTGTATATACTCTATTGTGAAAAAGCAGATCCATTAGTAATAAAACATGAATTCCACTCCATATGTATGTATGTTAACAAAATACAGTACTTGGTTAAACTTTTTTTGAAACATTAATGAAAAAATTACCATATGGAATTAGAAAGACATTGGCAATTGGCATGTGGAATAGGTTTAACGAAGGGAAAGAATATGAAAAGTTTTGGATTGTAAGAGTAATTGAGATCAAGTGTAATAAAGTATTTGGAATCTGAGATACAAAATTTTGGATAGAAATAATAATAAATAGGGGTAAATCAGATGGTGTAGTTCTTACATTTAATATATATTTCATAAATTAGGTACTAATTAAAATTAATTTGATTCTAAATTATTACACATTAATTAATTAGTTTAATTTTGTTGTATTTATTAATTAAATTAGTTTTTATAGAGAAAAAATTTCAACAAGTCATGAAAGAATGAGATGATCAGTAAACGAATTTTTGTCCTGGTCAGTGAGCTAGTCTATAGTCTATTGGAGCGAAAACAATATGAGATTGCAAACATTATGAACATTAGTGCTGACAAGTATAAAGGACATGTTTTGGGTGCTGATAGTTTATCGCCAACATTTGTAAATGACCATCAATATATATTCAGACTGAATCTTCTTTTAATCTTTGTATGGATCAATTTCATCGTCCATCGCCAACGGTTGAGCAATTAAAGGAACAACCGATGATTGAGCAAGAAGAAAAAATACAACTGATGATACAAGCATCAATTGAAAAATTATGTAGAATGGCAACAAAAGTTTCTTGCAACGCAACAACAACATTTTTCATCTAAAAAATTTCCTCGTGCTTTTCACCAGCAATTCCCGTCTCAACAGTAACAAGAATATTCAAAATCCAAAACTTGCAGCAACATCCACCAATGTTCCAGTAGCAACAACATTACTCGCAGCAGTAGCAACGACCTTCAAACTTCCAACACTAGCAATGGCCTCCAAACTTCCAGCAGCAACAACAACAGCCTCTAAACTCCTCCTTCCAATCGCAACAACAAGAGCCAATGTTCCCATAGCAATAATCAAAACGGTCCCTTTTATGAAAACATGTGCTGCAATTAATTTCTGACTATATTTGCTGTCACAAATTGTGATTGTTTAAACCTTCATAAATGGAAAACCAAAAACCAGCTAATGTAGTCGTTTTGACTGCCACAAATTGTTGGGACTTGCTTAATTGTGGCTGCCAAAAGCTACCACAAATTAGGCATTTCTTCCTATGACCTACTCATTCAGTTTAAAACATGTTATTGGTACACCACACCACAATATTAGTAACCAAATTAACAAATAGGTTAATTATTTGGAAAATATTTGAAGTTATAACACCATTCAATACTCGACAATGACCCCTAATACATATTGTATGAAAATTAATTGTACAAGTGTACGTAGTCTAATAAATAATAAAGTGATAAGAAGATATTGTTTCTATGAGGATTGATGATGTAAACTTCCATATCATCTAAAAGTTAGCTTGTTTGTGACTAACAAAAAGAGCAATTATGTTCAATGATTTAAGAAATTGCTAAAAAAAAAAAAGCAATTTTGGGTGAACTCAAGGATGGTTAAAAATATATGGGAAAATAATAAATTTATTAGTTTCCCTGTGTAATATGCTACATAATGTTACATCATATTTAATATTAAAATGATCTTAAGTGTTTTAAAACTCAATCATTATGATTTTCATTCTACTAATATTATTCTTAGTTTCATGCTTCAGTTCCAATCATGCTACATTCACACAATCCAACTTCTCTATAGACTTTAAGGGCTCTCACTACTAGAAAAACTGGTTTTAGCTGTCATATTTAGCGTCGGCCACCGATATCGACGCTATTTAGCGTTGGCTTAGCATCGGTCAAGCGCACGCTAATGCACCAAATATTATCAGCGTTGGCCTAACCGACGCTACGTAAAATATGGCAGAGGATTATTTATTTTTTAACTCCTTTTAGCGTCGGTGCGGCCGAGGCTACATATTTTTATTTGTAAAATTAAATTTGTTTTTCAGTAAAAATTTTTTATGTTTCTTTTTCCCTATCCTTCACTTCACTTCACCTTTTCTCGTTCCTTTTTTCCCTTTCTTCATTTTTTTTACCACCGAACCCTAGAATCAAAGCGGCCAACGTCACGGTCCGATTTCTCCTCCGTTCGTTCGACCACCGCCGACACGGTCACGACTCGGCCTTCGTTTCAGTCCAATTTCTCCGCTATCACGGTCACCATCTCTGTTTTATTTAGTTGAGGTATGCTTCATCATTCTATTTTTGAGTTATACTTTGTTGTTGTTGAGATTCAATTTATTTTGATGACATTGTTGTTGAGATTCAATCCACACACACGTTCTCTCTCAATCAGAAGAAGGCATATTGTTTCTGGATATTTGATTTTGTAGGATAGAAGAAGGCATATTGTTTCTAAGCTTTGTTGTTCCATGGTATACATAGTCACCTAAGAATAAGTAGTTGGAACGAGGAGGGAATCCACATTGCTCAAATAGGATTAATAGGTCTGAATATTGACCATGGATATCACCTGATAGTAATAACATAGTGATTAGTGAAATGAAACAATATATTAGTTCCTATATTGATTTAGTAAAAACACAGATATTAGGTAGTGTCTATAAAAAGTAATAAAATTCAGATAATCATAGTTACATATTTGGAAAATAGAGAAAATGGAACTGAATTTCATAATAGAACCGCTTGTTACGCTTTTATCGCTCGATACTTCCGTGGATGAGCAGTTCGGTAGACAGAGTATTCATTCTATTTTTCTGATTAATAAGGAATTAGGATAGAAAACTGATTATAGGTTTGCTGAAACTGGTAGTTGATAGTTTGTGAATTCGTATTATTATACAGAAGGGAGTAGCTGAGGAGGGAATCATAGGAATGGAGGGAGAATGAGGATTCGGCTGTTAAGCTTCAGCTTAAAGTTAGTTGTGGTGAGGCGTTGTGGATGCTTGCGACGATCAGTGTGTCGAACAGTAGGAAGATAACTGAGACTAAAGGGATGCTTTGTTTGGCTAGGCTAAGATTATTGAGAAGGAACAGGGAGAGTTGCAGCGGAATTGTTTGATGACTATAATGGAGATAACGGCTGCTGCTGGATCTAATGCGGATCTTCGACGG
Organism: Cicer yamashitae; assembly: GCA_037974755.1. NCBI lineage: Eukaryota > Viridiplantae > Streptophyta > Magnoliopsida > Fabales > Fabaceae > Cicer > Cicer yamashitae. Next base: position 12,726,719 of record JBBPBQ010000004.1, read on the forward strand.
GCTGCATTTAAGACAAATTCTCCTCCTGCTAAAGCTGTTTTGGAACAGCTTTTGAGGATAATTAAAGAGGTTGAGAGACTCGAGTGATTGACGCTAGGATAAAGACATGATAGGATAAGGAGTAGGATAGAGACATGATAGGATATGGACATGATAAGAAGTTATCGTGTCATGTGTTTGATTTGCACATGATAACAAACTTGATAAGATTAGTTTATCATATTCAGTGTTTGATACACAATAGATAACCAAATGATATGATTTATATTGTGATAAAATGATAAGTTTGTCCTTATAATCTATTTAATTTTTTTTCTTTCAAAATAACATTTATATATTTTTTTTATAAATAAATAAAAAATGCTAAAAAAGTGTAAATAATTTATGAAGTAATTATATATACTTGAAAAATTAAAAAAATGCTAAAAACATATATTATTAAAATTTCCAACACATTGTATCAAATTAAAACTATCGACTACGTAGTAGCAATAAAGTATTATAAAGAATAATATGTTGTCTTACATGTTTCAACAAACCATAAAAAATAAATCAACAAAAGTAAAATGTACTAAAGTTAGATAAGTAAAATCAAGTACAAAAATAGAACTAGTAGATCAACGACTTAACAAATGCAAGATGATCAACATCATCACAACCCTAAAATATGTGCAAGCGATGTGACACAGATAATATTTTGTCTACTACAGCAAAACACTCTTGTTCTGTTAGCTGCATTTTCTTCAACTCATTCATAATGTTTCTTGAATCATCAAACACATCTTTACCAACACCTAGACGATTTGCAGCTTCACCCAATCCTTCTGAACTTTTTTCAAGTCAATTCCCAAAACATTTGTTCTAACACTAGATATAGCATCACATCATTTTGTTCTTGTGAATTCATATTTACCTATATATAAAAGTATCAACATTATTATTATTATTATTATTATTATTATTATTATTATTATTATTATCCATCAACACAAAATAGAATATCAATACATCATAAAACATAACATAGATGACAGAGGAAAATAATCATTATTCTCTTTCAATTTTTGAAACATCAATCAAAGTTTTTTACTAGTAACTATATACAAAAACAATTAAGATAAAACTCAAACATAAAAAATGATAGAGAAAAAAGGCAAATATGAACACACAAAAAAACAATCGGAAATCCTCTAAAACAAAGTTTATTTTTTCAACATTTCAATATGAACACAATCATAACTTTTATCCTGTTGTAAAATAAAATAAATCAGAAAAAAAAAAAAAACATCAGGGCAAATATGAAAAGAGAAAATCAACTCAATGTCAACAATCATAAAATCAACCAAATATCAACAACAGAAAGCAATCATAAAGTCATAGGAAATCAAAAAATTATTTCATCAACACAATAAGAAAATCAAAGGAAATTAGGGCAAATATGAAAAGAGCAAAAAACTGTGAAAAATGGTACCTTGGGAGAGGGCGACGGTGGAGAGGGAGATGAGAGCGACAGTGGAGAGGGTATGGAGAGGAGAGCACGGTGGAGAGGGAGGGGGAGAGGAACACGATAAGTTGAGAAGGGAGAAACGTGAGTAAGGAAGGGCAAAAATGAGAAAATATTTCTAAACGTTTATCAGGTTGGAAACGGATTATTTTAACCGATCTTAAAATAAGGATAAAAAAATAAGGCTGAAACAGAATATGTTTAAAAAATTTGATTACCGTATTATATCCTATTGGTGTATCAAATAAAAGATTAGAGTGAAATAGGATAAGTGTATTCTCGTTATTCATAAGATTTAACATGAACCAAATTTCCATACACTACAAGAAAACTTTTTATTTGTGGCGGTCTAAAGCCCTCACAAAAGGAAAAAAACAGCCACAACAGGCTAATTTGTGGCGGCCTAAGACAGCCATAAATAACCTAGTCACAATTTTGTAGTGGCCAAAACGGCCACAAATGTCGGTTTTTATCAAATGCATCGGAAAAGCATTACCATTTGTGAGGGCTTAAGCAGTCACAAACTTGAGACAGAAAAGTCTACCACAAATTTGTGAGGGCTTAGATCGCCACATAGGATAAAACTAATGAAAAAAAAACTACAATTGGTGAGTGTAACACCTCAATATTTTCAGATATATTATATATGTGTCAATTTAGTAATTGTCATGATTTATTGTTTAATAATTTATTCTATGTGTAAGGAAATTAAGTTAAATTTTACCACCCTGTATTTTACCTGAATAATTATAACATTATTTTCATTTAATTGTTTTTTGCGTGACAATTTGATGAGGAAGATTTATGACATGCTTATTTCCTAAATGTACTATTGTGTATTTTGTTTATTTGATTAGTTTCGATAATCATGAAATCGATGTATTAGATATGTTGGTTTGATTTTGTTATGCGTGACTGTAGAGATATCTTTTTTCTTACTTGATTTATTATTAGTTGAATCGATGTATTAGAGATGTTTGGTTTCGATAATCATAAAATTATTAGTTGAATTATTTAATTAAATTAGAATTTATAGAAGTTATACTGTTTGTTAGTTTTATTTTGGACCAAATTAGTATTCGGCCTAAGAGATAGTAGAGTTATTGAGACCTGCCTCTCATGTATGAGAACTCTTGCTTGAAAATATTTTTTGTCCATCCATCTTTAGTATAAAAAAATAAAGTGACTAACCTCATTCCTTTTGCTCTTATGACAATTCATGGTGTTGCCTTGACATAATGTAGACTTTATGTCCTTGTCTTAACCAATTAAGAGAGGAAATAATGCAGATTCCCTCATTCTTAACACATTTAATTCATTTTTGAAAGAAAGGTTACAAATTTAACTATGTGTCTTATCTTTTTTGTGCAATTAAGAGAGGAGAAAAAAAAAAAGGCTCTCGTCCTTTGTTATATCTCATGCCTCCCTCTCTCTTAAAACAACATTATAACTTTATTTTAATTCTCTACCAAAAGAATTCTAGGGAATTTTTGGTGTCATAACTAATAGCAAAAAAAAAAAAATTAAAAGGTAGTCTATACACCTTCCTATTCTATTTCGATACTTATTTTTGTTTTCTCCTAAGTTCTCAAATTTTCCATCACAAGCAAGAGAAAGAAAAAAACAGAGAGAAACATAGTCTCCTTCCTCTTTTTCTCACACCATCATTATCGGCAAGTCGAATTACAATTTTCTTTCTTCTTTTAATAAAATCTCACATAAAGTTTGGACCTTTGTCTTGTTCTTTGATTTGTTGGGCTTAGAACGTGTTGCTAGGAAGTAAAGCGCCTAAGGTAAGGGCTTTTTCCCATGCAAAGTTAGGCTAGATATTAAATTAGTGGTTTGTAAGATATTGGTATGATGTCTTGATCTTGTAAAAGAAAAAAGGTTGATTTTATGTTTGTCTTAAAGAATTTAACTATAGTGTTTTGATTTTTTTGAGTAATATGTTTGTCTCGATGAACTTAATTATAAAGTTCTATTTTTATTATTATAACATGATAAATATGCATGTTGTGAAAAATGTTTAATGTAAAGTTACGATTTTTGTATTGTTTTGGTGTACTTAATTATAAAAATTATGATTTTTATTATGATATCATGAGTAATATGTTTGTTAGGATGTATTTGATTTAAAGTTTCAATTTTTGTGCTATTTAATTTCAATGTTTTTATTTTTATTAACACTACATGAGTTTTGAGAGAATTGATTTAAAGTCTTAATTTTTAATTATGGTAACATGATTAAATGGATTATTCTGATGCGTTTAGTCTAAAGTTTGATTTTTATGCTTAAATGACTAATAATGGGAGAAATTTTATAGTTGAAGGAATAAAGTTTCTATTTGTATGTGTTCTTCATGAATTAAGTTTTAATGTCTATCGATAACACGTTGCTAATCCAATTTTATTGTTTATAAAATAAAAGTTGTGATTGTGAGACATTTATTCACACGTATATGTGTTCTATATTTGGGATAGCAAAATGACTGATTCTTGATTTTGAGCACCCATTAGAATATAAACTTGATGTCATGTGTGATTAAAATTTAATCTTGAATATTTTATCTTTGTGGTTGCCTAAGTGGTTGATTGTTTATGTTTTGAACATTGTTCTCTTTGTGGTTGTCTAAGTGGCTGGTGATATGTGTGTTGAACATTGTTCTCTTTGTGGTTGCCTAAGTGGTTGGTGATTTGTGTTATGAACCTTTTATATATGTGGTTGCCTAAGTGGCTGGTGATTTGTGTTTTGAACATTATCTTTTTAGTTACCTAAGTGGATGGTGACATGTACCTTTTGAGCATCATTATCATTTCATGACATATCATATGCATCTTTGTGGACGCCTCAGTGGCTGGTTTAATTTTCCCTATTGGTATGGGTGACTTCTATGTGGACGGCTTTGTGGCTGGTTATATCCAGATCTTATACTTTTAGGAGCATGCATAACTTGCATACATTTTATTGTTATTTTTATTTTGATCTAATTATTTGTTCTAAGGTGAGTTGCTACTTGATTTATTTAGATACATTTTATGACTTTTGATACAACTTTGTGAATTATTAAAAAAATCAATTTGTTTAAATCTTTTATTACAAAAAGATTTTATATTCATATTTTATGGTTGTTAACTTACTATTTGGTTTAATTTTGTTGTGGGATGAACTCACCACTTACACTGACATTTAGGTACTAATGATATCGAAGAGTTGCATGAATGATTTTTGCTTGGCGCACGAGCGTGGGAAAAAAAGGAGATTTGGACTTAAAAATAATGTTTGTATTGATAAAACCAAAGTGGTACACTTTTAAAGTTTATTTACTTTTCATCGTTAATTTTAAATAGAATAGCGGAGGTGAGGTTTCTTCCGCTAGGAAAATTTTGAATCAGTCAACCTTGTTTTTATTTTTTATCTTTTTTTATTTCACGTAAAAAGAATTTATTCTATTTTGGACGTAAATGAATATTTTTCTAACAATGAGCAAATTATCTTGCAAAAAAAGAAAAAAAAAATAATAATAATATCTAGTAAATCGCATTGTGTTCCTTTACAAAAATGATATCAAGTTATTTTCTAGCGAAATTTTTCTTTATTACACGAAGAACTACTCTTAAGAAAAAAAAATTATTGTCGTTTTTAAAAGAAAATAAATATCTTTAAGTAATGTCTTGGATCAAATTCTAGGGCGTTACAGTGAGGACTAATGCCGCCATAAACTGTCCCATTTGTGAGAGCTTATGCCGCAACAGCCGATGAAACCGATGAAAAAAACACAGTTTGTGATGGTTTAGGCTGCCACAAACTATCCCCTTTGTGACCGTTTTAACTGTCGCAAATGAGTAACTTTATTAAATAAATTTTTTTTATAAAATTCAAAATTAATGTTAAACAATATATTATATAAAAAATTAATATTAATATAATTTAAAAAATTTAAATAGAAATTTAAATAAAATATTATATATAACAACAAAATTATAATTTTAATATTAATTAAATTATTACTACCAATATTACTAACAAAAATACGTCTCTATAAACCAAAATAGAGACTATGAAAGTATAACACTTAATAAAATTCTATTAGAATTTCTTAATAAAATTCTATATTACTAACATAGTAAATCATAATAACAAAAATAACTATAATAAAAAAAAACTACATTTTAAATAACACTTAATCAACATTTTAAAAATAAATAAATTTTAATTTGAGTAAAAATTTTACAATTTAAATATTTTATTAGCACTTTTCTTTAACTAATCTTACTAACATTAAAGTTCAAAAATAATATTATAATCAATTCCAAAAATAATATATTCTAAATTCTAAAATAAAATATTAAGGCACTAAAAATAATTTATAACCATATAACGTTTTTTTGAATAATAATTATATAAATTACTAATCTATATTTAAAATGCATTTTTTACTAACTTGATGCAAGGTAGTGCCTGACTTGAAGTTTACAAACAAATAACAACTTTTCGCAATCAACCAATAACACCACTGTCAAAATGAAAATTAAATAATATTCATGAAATAAATAACTTGAAATGAAAAAATAACATTAGAAAACAAAACATAAAATAAAGACTTGCCGAAACTCAAGAGAGAAGGTAGAGAGAAAAGTTGGAGAAAAATAAAAGTTGAGGAAAAATATTTGTAAAGAGAAGGTAGAGAGAAAATTTATAGAGAAGGTAGAGAAAAAATTTAGAGAGAATGTAGAAATAAGAAATGAGAGGAAGAGTGATATATATATAGGGAGATAAGAGCGCATTTGTGGTGGGCAAAACAAACACAAAATGCCAACGCCTCTATTGCCTTTGTGGCGACCTAGACCCTTAGAAAAGACTGCCTTTGTGGCGGCCTAAACCCTAAAAAATACTGCACGGTCATACTTTAAGGCAGCCTAAACCCTTAAAAACGTTGTACGGTCACACTTTGTGGCAGCCTAAACCCTAAAAAATGTTGCATAGTCATACTTTGTGGCGGCCTAAACCATCACAATGCTCCAACATTTTAATTTTTTGAGGATATATGCCACCACAAAATTATGCTGATATTTTCGATCTATCAAGCCCGTTGTGAGGGTTTTGTCTGCCACAAATTCAAATAGCTTTTCCCTCCAACAATTTTGTGACCGTTTTTGGCCGTCACAAATGTTACAATCAGCTAAAACAAATATTTTTATTTGTGAATGCTTTTTCAACCACCAATAACAACCCATTTGAATTTTAGTATTTGTGAGTGCTTTTCCGGTGAATAATTTGTGAGAGTTTTTTTCGGCCATAAAATCTTTTTTAAGTTGGCCACAAATTGAGTGTTTTCTTTTAGTACATACATCTTGTTTACATCTATATTAATCAAGCATGTCCATCTTTTTGACTTTCCCAAGTTCAAAAGATTAAACATTAACTCAATAACATTATAATAAAATCATTTTATTCCACAACTAAAAAATGCTTAACTTATGTTGAGCTTCAACAAAAATATGATAACAAATATAAATATGTAGCAAAAAGGATTTTACATAACTGGAAGCATACAAATACATATTAAGAAGTTACATATGAAGTAAATTTTGCTTTGTTATGGTACAACAAAGAATGTAGAGCTCGGAGTGGCAGGTGGAGGCTAGGACACATAATTAGGTCATGAATTGTGCTCCCTGTTTTAATGGTGATGTTGTCTACTTTTATCATTATAAACCATTGATAAGATTCAAGTAAGTTCTAATCCAAGAACTCAAAGAAGAGACCTAGCTCGTTCACCATGCATTTGCATTAGAGAAATTCTAGTTTATTTCAAACTTGAAAAATGAGACTCATACATGGGTATTTAAAGAAAGATTTCCCTAATCCTAAAATGAGTAATAAGGTCAATTCTCTATGCCCATATTGGTCTTACACCATTTTGTTGAGAATAAAACTAAAACTATTAAAATTTAAATTAAACACAACTACAACTAAAAATTATCTTAAAATCTTGACTTGAAATATTCTTTGTTCCATTTAAGTCTTAATCATTCCCTCCTTAGATGATATTCAACTACAAATTTAGCTTCATCATAACCTAAATGAAGACATGAAGAACAATGTTAACCATTTCCAAGGGTCAAATGGAAATTGAGAGAAGTCACCAAATGTGCTAAGGTTGTGAAACACCCTCGCATATTTCACAATTAATATCCGATCACATTCACAACTAATGTAAGATTATTTAAAGGTGAAAACAATGTTATAGCTTTTGGAATCGATATTCAAGACCCAATTTACCTTCCTCGACTTGAACTTGGAGGCAAAAGAGAAGTTACTTTCTTTTTGCAATGGTTTCAAGACAAGATGTGTCACATTGATACTATTCTTAACAAATGATGACCTTTTTTTAGCCAAATCAAGTTCCTCAAATATATTAGGACTATCATATAGAAGTTCAAAAGAATTTGAAACAATAGGAAGAGTAAGAATGGTGTAGTAGTGAATGCATCAATTAATTCTGCATCCAATACTTAAGAACTTCAAAGAAACCTCAATAGGAAGAGTAAGTGATCAAGTTAGCAAAGAAATCCAACATATCCTTGAAAATTATTTATATAAACAATGTTAACACTAGAAAACACAACTACACATTTATCAATTAGTTCATTCAAGTCTAGGTTCATAATTCTCAAATCGAGTTTAAAATAGTATGGATTATATATTTGATACTTTATGGTTTCAACATTCAAATAAGGCTTATGGGTATAAAACAAATTAGACATTTCTACACGCAATTTGGAAAACATAGCTAGCAATGGAGAAAAAACTTATCAAAAAGTTTAACAACAGAAAACATCAATAAAACTATTAGAAGAACTAAGGTTCATAAGATTCAAACTTGTTGACACCTAATTTTGTCCGCTTTTTATTTATTTATTTATCTATTTATTTATTTTTACTTTTTTATTAAAAAAAGGGAAATAATAATAATAAAAAATGAATAGAAATATAAAAATAAAAATAAATAATTAGGGCTATAAACTTTAGACAATCACATGTGTTCCCAGTTTTTGTTTGCCTCTAATTCATGTTCAGACTCTTTTCTAAAAATAATAATAATAAAAAAATATAAAAAATAAAATATAAAAAAATAATAACAAATAAATAAAGGTACATAATTGAATGAAATAAACCAAAAAGAAATGGATTGATGGTTTTAAAAGTTGGTATAATGATGATCAATTGAATGGATTGATGGTCATAAAAATCGGTATAATGATAATCAATTGAATGAAAAGAAACCAAAAAGAAAGAGATTAATAGTAATAAAATGGTGATCAATTGGCAATTATTCCCTTGTCTTTTGTAACCTACACCCGAAAAGCCTATAAATAGTCGATAGTAAGAGTAGAAGAGGGGAGCACTATTTGGGAGCACAATTGGGGGGACAAGGAGCAGCACAATTTGGAGGACAATTGAGAGCACAAAAAAATAAAAGAGAAGAGAGAATAATAGGCAGAAAAGTAGAGAAGAATGATTGGAACCAGGAACTAATAAAAAACTTCTCCAATGCGGTAAACACTTTTTTTTTTCTTTTTTTCTCCCAGTCTATTTTTTTGACATTATTGTTGTTCTAGAGTTTCTTTATTTTTTTTTATTCTATGCACATATGATATAAACAAGAAACTTTTTTCGATTTCACGATCAAGTATTGGAATTAACTAATAAGAATAAAGTTGATTGTTGTATAATCGTCTTATCTTTATTTTGTTTTCCTTCTTGTGTGTTAAATCTTAAACTTTTTTTGTTATTATCACCGTCGGTCCGCGCTACATATGCGCCGCCAACTCGCGAATCTGCTCTTGAATTTTTATCCTTTACAGTTTGTCTAATTTTCCCTTTTTAAAAATATAAAATTCGTGGCGACTCCTTTTTCGCGGACAAACTGGACGCGACAGCTGGCGACTCTGCTGGGGACTTTTGAGAGTCAAACCCAATCTAATTAATTGTATATAATTATTTATTATTTTATTTATATTACCCTTATTGTTTTATTTGTTTTGTTATATTGTGAATATAATTATATGTGTCTTGTTAATTTATTTTCATTGTGACGAATTTTTATTTTATTTTATTTATTTTTCTATACACCACCCTAACACGACTCACACACTTATGAGTGGGCTCTATACCCGGGTTGAGTGCAACCAAAGATAAGTTAGAGACTGTGTAATGATAATCTTCTGGATGTACATCCTGTTTGGTTGTCATGAAAGTCTCACCTAGAGTTGACCTTTTCTAGAATATTTCCATTTTAATAGATTACCTATTAATTGGTTTAATATTTTAGAATTGAGTTGTGTGCTCTAGGAACCAATTTAGATCTATAGAGCCACCCATAGTAAAGGTTCACATTAAAAAAAACCATCAAATAAGAAAAGAACCATGTAGGACACATGTATATATGAAAAAAACCTACCCTATCTATATCTCATATTCATCATAATGCATTGCATAATCATGCACGTTTCATCTTTTATTTCATTTTACAACATGTTTTTCTTTTTCTCTTCATTTTTTTAAGAAAAATCAATTGCATATTAGGAGGTAGTAAAATGTTTCAGTTAAATGCATAATCATTGCATTCACTTTTTTTTTTTACATCCTCATAACATTTTCCTTCAAGAAAAAATAAAAAAAAATGGAAACTAAAGGAAAGCAAAAAAGAAAGCAAAAAAAAGGAAAGCAAAAAAAAGAGTATCATGATACCCTTACCGAAATGTTGTCGAGCTAAAATCATGGATGAATTGAAGCATACAAAGATTATCTGAATCAACTGAAAGACCCTATGGCCAAAAATTTGGAAATCTTGCAAACCCTTGATACTTCATGGAAAAAAGTATACCACGAAGAACTCATCTTTACCCCTTGATTTCATAAGTCTAATAATTTTTACCTTTTAGTCAACTTTTTGGTCTACCTCAAGTCACTTGTCCACAAGATTTGAACCTGATACTAATGAGATTAACCTTCATCCTTCACCCCTACTTATGGGTCATGGACATACATTTTTGGCTTTTCGCCGCAGGTGAATTTCTAGATGTTGGATCGTCTATGTTGAACTTTCATCAGTATCGCTTATTACTTTGATGCCATGAAAAATTCATCAATCTAAACAAAAATGTCAAATCTTGCATGAACCTTTAAGGCCAATTGAAAAAAAGCTCGACTAGACATTATGTTGAAGACATTGACGATGTTGCATATAGTTTCTGAGTTTATCCAAGGGGCAAAGTCAACAATGAAGATATTATCAAGTTCTCTCAATTTGATTTTGAAACACTGATAATATTGCTAAGTATAAAGTCTTACGATACTTTATTATATTGAAACATTCTTGTTTCCTTAATATTATGAATATCAATAAATGCATTTTGTTTTCTCTTCCTTTCTACCTCTCATATATTTAACCATTTTCTTACCCAACATTATATGCCTTTCTTTTATTCTAACCATGTACCATACATATTTGGAAGTAGTTCATTCATAAATAAGTTTGCTAAGATTTCATTACATAATTTCAGTAATGCTACTAATTCCACTAAAGGGGATGAGAACGATAAAAATAAAATCCCTTACTTGGATGGACCTCAATATGTTGGGACATGCAGTTAACGTCATGTTAATCCCCTAGAAATGTCGTTTTATCTTTATCATTATCTAATTGCGCTTTGAATATACCAATCACATGGAGGAATTTGAAGTTTGTACCATGACGATTCTATCTGCCTACAAATCAAAAGTGAAATGTTGAAAGCAAATGGAAATTTGACCTAATCATCAAGTAGTTGAATCAAGAATGAAAGTCGTGACCATCCTGCTTACTATCAAATGTAGAAGAAAAACTATATAGAAAATTCTCGTACCAATTATTATCTCGTAATAGTGGAACACCCTGCATGAGAATCAGACTATAATTGGGGCACCCCTTTTATTCTTATTATATAGAATAAAGGCAGTGCGACCCATCCAAACAAAAAATCCCCTTATCAAGAGTAATGATCTGTGTTGACCGACTGAATTCAATTCAAGAAAAATGTTGACTACCTCATGTCAAAGACAATTATTTCAAAAGATCTTAAAAGAAGAACATATGAACTTCAGAGTTTGAAAAGAAAAATTAGCGCTCAAGAAGATTTCACATATCTAAAAGGACTAGCATGACAAGTGGACTCCCAACTATATGAGCCCCAATACCATAAAAAAAAATATACATTAAAGTGTGGCTCTAATCCACCCCAATATAGATCCAGAAGACTTATCACTACTTGCACACATTGATGCTTCAAAAAGTATTACATCTAAATGAAGACCCGCTAGGTTGAAAATCCAAAAGGACGACCTAAATAAAAATTAGGGTATAAAAAATAAAATAATAATAATAAATACCCGCTAGGTTGAAAACCTAAAAGGGCAACCTAGGCAAAAATTAGGGTACAAAAATGAGTAAAGACCCACTAGCCTGAAAATCCAAAAGGACAACCTAGGAAAAAGTTAGGATGCAAAGTCGAACAAGGACCTGCTAGGTCAAAAACTCGAAGGGGCGACCTAGGCGAAAATGAATGAAGACTTGTTAGGTCAAAAACTAAAAAGGGCGACCTAGGCAAAAATTAGGGCCACAAAAAAAAATATAGAATGAAGAAGTTATAATGGAAAATGAGCAAATGATATGGCTTACACAGATTAAAGTCAAAGCAATATATTTCGAAAGGTTGTGAAGATAAATTGGGGCAAAATCATATCCTCCAAAGTGGGTTAATAACGCGATTGAAAGTATGGTATGATTTATTAGCACACTTCTTTTATGAAATACTACTAATCGGGTCATTTACCCATATGAGATCACCTTATCTTCTTCTCTTCCTATGAATCGTTCTTCTTTTTGTACCATAGATTTTCTCACTAAATATCATCGTCTAAACCAATTTCTTGAGTTATGAAGCTTTTTGTCAAAATTCATTTTTATGATAATCATATGTTGCGACACAAGATATGTGTATGTCAAGAGGCCAAAACTAGTATGATGTCTTTACACATAAGGTAGTGGCAACTAGAGATCAAGTCGAAGATGTAACAAAAATCTCTTTACAGATCAAAAGAACAATCTCCACTATTTATTCGAAGTTGTGCATATTTTTCATCCATGAATCCAAGGATCATGTTCGTTAGGAGGTAAAAGAAATTAAAAAAAATTGTAAAAATGTTGATTGAAAAAAAAAGATGAAAATGAAGGAAAATGCTCATTCATCAAATGCATTCATGACATTTCATAAATTCAATAGTATATAAATTTAAAGTCGGGATGACTAACCTGCACCCTCTAATTTAAACCGCAAGATGATTCCCTGTTACCTCACATCGATATTCTAGTTGACAATATGGCCTACAATTCGCTCTTGTCTTTTATGAATGTTTTCTCTGAGGTATAATCAAATTAAGATGGCAGCCGAAGATATGGAAAAAAAACGACTTTCATCACCCCTTAGGGAGCATCTTGTTACAAAGTAATGCCTTTTGGTCTGAAGAATGCTAGGGCGACCTACCAAAGAGCTATGGTAACCCTATTCCATGGCATGGTTCATAAAGAGGTAGAAGTTTATGTAGATGACATGATCTAAAGAAACTCTTAGAAAGACTTAGAAAGTTTAAGCTAAAGCTTAATCCTTCCAAGTGCACTTTCAGCGTGAGGTCGGGAAAATTATTGGGATTTTGTGGTTAGTCATAAAGGAATAGAGGTCGACCCCGATAAGGTTCATGCCATTTTAGAAATGCCTCCCCTAAGTACAGAAAGAGAAGTTCGCGTTTTTTTTTTGGGAGACTAAATTATATTTTCAGATTTATATCACAACTAACTGCCACTTGTGAACTAGTCTTTAAACTTTTACGAAAAATCAAATAGTTGTGAGGAACGAAGAATGCTACAACGCATTTGAGAAAATCCGACAGTACGTGCAGAAGCCTCCAATTCTAGTCCCCCTAGTTCCGAGCTGACCCTTGATTATGTATCTTACAGTCCTCGATAGATCCATGGGATGTGTGTTAGGGCAACACAATGAAACAGGAAAGAAGGAGCGTCATTTTCTATTTGAGTAAAAATTTATAGATGTTAGAACATACTTGTTGTGCCTTAGCCTGGGGCTGGGAGGCCCATCACTTAAGGCAATACATGGTTTGCCATAGGACCTGCTTGACATCCAACGTGGATCCAATGAAGTACATTTTCAAAAAGCCTGCTATCACAAGGTGAATTGCTCGTTGGCAGTTGATGTTATCAGAATATGATATTACCTATGTTACTTAGAAAGCCATCAAAGGGAGTGCCTTGACAGGTTCTTTGGCTAATCAACCTGTGGATGATTATAAGTCAATGCAATGCGAATTCCCAGACGAAAGCATAAGGTTGTGTTTGAAGAATGCGATAATGGAAAATGGAACTTGTTGTTCGACGGGGCCTCAAACATAATGGGGCATGGGATTGGGGTTGTCTTAATATCTCCCAAAAAATAGTTCATACCTATCACAGCACGCTTGTGTTTTGATTGTACCAATAATATGGCAGAATTTAAAGCTTGTGCCATGGAATTTTCGCGGCTTTGGAATCAAAAGTGAAAGTGCTGGAAGTGTATGGAGATTCAGCTGTGGTCATTAATCAGCTTAACCAAGAATGGGAAACTCGAGATAAGAAGTTAATACCTTATTTTACCTACATAAAAAATCACCTTTCACCATGTCCCTCGAAAAAACAATCAATTGGCTGATGCTTTGGCTACATTATCCTCGATGTTCCAAATAAATCGAAACGATGAAATCCCATCCATTAAATTGGAGAGTCGAGATCATCCTGGCTACTACCACTTAATGGAAGAAGAAACTGACGAGAAATCGTGGTATCACGACATCAAACAGTATCTTATAAATAGAGAATATCCTCCCAGAATATCAAAGAATGAGAAAAGAACTCTGAGACGGTTAGCAGAGAGCTTTTTCGTGAACGAAAATATTTTGTATAAGAGGAATCATGATATGGTACTCCTTAGATGCGTTGATGTCAATGAGGCGAAAAAAATTCTACAAGATGTCCACGATGGCTCTTATGGGATCCATATGAACGAACACACCATGTATAGAAAGATTCTTCGGGCCGGGTATTACTGGCTCACCCTAGAAAAAGATTGTTTTAATTATGTAAAGAAATTCCATAAGTGTCAAATATATGTTGATAATATCCACGCCCCACCAATGCCTCTAAACACCCTTTCAGCTCCCTGGCCGTTTTTCATTGTGGGGCATAGACGTCATCAGAATGATTGAACCGAAAACATCAAATGGACATCGCTTCATCTTGGTGGCAATCGATTACTTTACCAAATGGGTAGAGGCCGCTTCGTACGCCAATGTAACCAGAAATGTGGTAGTCAAATTCATAAAAAGGGAGTTAATTTGTCGTTATGGCCTACCAAGCAAGATCATTACCGACAATGCCACAAATCTGAATAACAAAATAATGGATGAATTGTGTGCCACCTTTAAAATTCCACACCACAACTCGTCCCCGTACAGACCGAAAATGAATGGTGCAGTTGAAGCAGCCAATAAAAACATCAAAAAAATTATTCAGAAAATGGTTGTAACATTCAAAGATTGGCATGAGATGTTGGCGTTTGCACTACACGGGTATCGCACTTCGTTACGCACTTCAACTGGGGCAACCCCTTTTTCCCTAGTATATGGTATGGAGGCTGTGCTACCCATTAAAGTTGAAATCCCCTCACTAAGAGTATTAATGGAAGCTAAATTAGAGGAGTCGGAATGGGTACAAACCCGTTTCGATCAATTAAATTTAATTGAAGAAAAAAGGTTGGCGGCCTTATGCCATGGGCAATTATATTAGAAAAGATTGAAAAGAGCGTACAACAAAAAAGTACGTCCTCGAGAATTCCGGGAGGGAGACTTGGTGCTAAAAAACATCTTACCCATTCAAAAGGATTATCGTGGGAAATGGACCCCTAACTATGAGGGCCCACACATCGTGAAGAAAGCTTTCTCAGGGGGAGCTTTGATCCTCACGAATATGGATGAAAAATATTTAGTCCTCCCTGTAAACTCAAATGCCGTAAAAAAGTATCATACTTAAATAATGAATACCCGCTAGGTTGAAAACCTGAAAAGGCGACCTAGGCAAAAATTAGGGTACAAAAATAATAATGAATACCCGCTAGGTTGAAAACCTGAAAAGGCGACCTAGGCAAAAATTAGGGTACAAAAATAATAATGAATACCCGTTAGGTTGAAAACTTGAAAGGATGACCTAGGCAAAAAATACGGTACAAAAGAGAATACCTGCTAGGTTGAAAACCTGAAAGGGCAACCTAGGAAAAATTAGGGCACACAAAAAAAAAAAGCCCGTTAGGTTGAAAACCTGAAACGGCGACCTAGGCAAAAATTAGGGTATAAAAAATATATAATAATAAATACCTGCTGGGTCGAAAACCTAAAAGGACGACCTAGGCAAAAATTAGGATACAAAAAATATAATAAATACTTACTGGGTTGAAAACCTGAAAGGGCAACCTAGGAGAAGAAGAAAAACAACAACAAAAACAAAGAATATATACTCAAAAGGGCAAGACCAACAGTATCGATCGGACTATGGCATGAGAAATTAGTACAGTCTACCTTTGAATTACTAGTAACCAAGTCGGGTCTTCCACCCATTCCTTTTGTTCTATCTTATGTATATTCTTTTTTTTTTTTTACGACGAATGTTGAACCTCAATATATTGATATATACTTTTATCATCTTTATAATTTAACCTTCTTTCTCGAACACATTTTATGATTATCGTGTACTGGAAAGTAAAACATATACCATACCTTGATATAATGAATTGCGATAAAGTCGGATATATTAGAGGTTGTTTAGAGTGCAAGAAAAATGGACAAAAGAGAGATCAAAGATATCAAGTTCAAGAAAAATGTATAAGTGTCTTTTTCATCCATGATTTTAATGGTCGTGTCCAATAAAAATATTAATAAAAACCAACATATTCATTCATTCATTCATTCATTGAATCATGACGTTACATAAATTTAAAGCCGAGAAAACGACCCGCATGTTGAAGCCGGGAAAACAACTTGCATCTAAAGCCGAGAAAACGACACGCATGTTGAAGCCGGGAAAACGACTCGCACCCGAAGCTGAGAAAACGACCCACATCTTGAAGCCGGGAAAACGACTCGCACCCGAAGTCGAGAAAACGACCCGCATCTTGAAGCCGGGAAAACGACTCGCACTCGAAGCCGAGAAAATGACCCGCATGTTGAAGCCGGGAAAACGACTCGCACCCGAAGCCGAGAAAACGACCCGTATCTTGAAGACGGGAAAATGACTCGCACCTAAAGCCGAGAAAACGACCCACATGTTGAAGCTGGGAAAACGACTCGCACCCGAAGCCGAGAAAACAACCCGCATATTGAAGCTGGGAAAACGACACGCACTCAAAGCTGAGAAAAAGACCCGCATCTTGAAGCCGGGAAAACGACTCGCACCCTTCTAAAAAATTCTTTTGGGATAAAATTAGAGTTGTCATCTTTACTTATCTTTTACTTTGATTCTCAAGTAAACTCTAAGTAAAGAGGGGCAGCTGTTGACACCTAATTTTGACCGCTTTTTATTTATTTATTTATCTATTTATTTATTTTTACTTTTTTATTAAAAAAAGGGAAATAATAATAATAATAAATGAATAGAAATATAAAAACAAAAATAAATAATTAGGGCTATAAACTTTAGACAATCACATGTGTTCCCAGTTCTTGTTTGCTTCTAATTCCTGTTCAGACTCTTTTCTAATAAAAAAATAATAACCAATAAATAAAGGTACATAATTGAATGGAAGAAACCGAAAAGAAATGGATTGATGGTCATAAAAATCGGTATAATGATGATCAATTGAATGGATTGATGGTCATAAAAATCGGTATAATGATAATCAATTGAATGAAAAGAAATCAAAAAGAAAGAGATTAATAGTAACAAAATGGTGATCAATTGGCAATTATTCCCTTGTCTTTTGTAACCTACCCCGAAAAGCCTATAAATAGTCGATAGTAAGAGTAGAAAAGGGGATCACTTTTTGGGAGCACAATTGGGGGCACAAAGAGGAGCACAATTTGGAGGGCAATTGAGAGCACCAAAAAATAAAAGAGAAGAGAGAATAATAGGCACAAAAGTAGAGAAGAAATATTGGAACAAGGAACTAATAAAAAACCTCTCCAGTGCGGTAAACACTTTTTTTTTCTTTTTTTCTCCTCGTCTATTTTTTTGACATTATTGTTGTTTTAGAGTTTTTTTTTTAATTTTTTTATTCTATGCACATGATATAAACAAGAAACTTTTTTCGGTTTCACGATAAAGTATTGGAATTAACTAATAAGAATAAAGCCGATTGTTGTATAATCGTCTATTTCTTTATCAAATTCGTGGTATCTTATCTTTATTTTGTTTTCCTTCTTGTGTGTTAGATCTTAATTTTTTTTTGTTATTATCACCGCCGGTCCGCGGTACATATGCGCCACCAACTCGCGAATCTGCTCTTGAATTTTTATCCTTTACAGTTTGTAAAAGTCTAAAAGTAATATAAGTGTTTTCTTAAAATAAAACGATACACAAATCAATATACAACACATCACTCCTATTATTATTATTATTATTATTATTATTATTATTATTATTATTATTATTATTATTATTATTATTATTATTATTATTATTATCATCATCATCATCGTTATCACTATTACTATTATCACTATTATGTTGTTAATTTATTTTGATATGTATATATATAAAGTAAAATTAATAATAAAATCAGTCAACACATAAATATTTTCTACCCAAGAACTACATGTGTTTTGATTTCCCTATTGCACCTGGGGATACATAGGAGCAAGGTTTTCCCTTGTCAAACAAAATTAATAAAAAAAAATATTTTTCCTTCTTTTATTAATGTAAATAATTTATTTTCTTTTTTATTATTTTTTCGGGGGTAAAATAAATAAATAAATAAATAAATAAATAATTTGTATAGAATTAATTATAGGGTAACCATTTTAACGAACGATGTAGGGTAATATTACTTTCCCTATTTGTAATCGACTCCCGAATCTGTTTTTTTGGTTCAAGAATTTTATTTTAGGTTTTATCTAATTTTCCCTTTTTAAAAAACTAAAATTGGTGGCGACTCTTTTTTCGCGGACAAACTGGACGCGACAAAACCAAAAATTTTCTTGTCAGAATCCTTTTGCGAAATCCTTATCCAATCACCTTTAACTTCAATGAATTCTTTTTTTTTTTTGGTAAAATGACTTTGCCCAAAAGTGTTTTAGTGCAGAATTACGTTTTTGCGATTTCTTTCAATTTTCTAATCAATTTATACTTTTGAATTTCTGTAATCTGACTTATATGGAAGAAATAATATCAAAAAAAAATTTGCAAATGAAAATTTAGATCAAAGAGTGCTGAAATGTAGATTTTTTTTTTTGCCAAAATTTTTCCTGCAACCCATATTTCGATTTTCAACAAAATTGAAGCAAATAATCACAAAAATAAATCTTCCCATAAATAATCTAACACTTAGACTCTACTAATAACTAAAGATTGCACAAGATTCGGACCAAGATAAAAAATTTCTTATGAACTTAAAAAACATAGAGAAAAACCTTAAACAAAAATTAAAGATAAAAATTACATTTGAGTGATAAGTTTTAAATATTAAATGATGTAGATTTGAGTGGATTCGACATGAAATTAAAGATCTGACCAAAACTATAACAATTCAAATTTAATAAAACTAAAATTAAAAACTATTATAAAGTCTTGTCTTGAAATATTGTTAGGTTTTTCTCGTAATTATCCATTTTAGGACCTTACCACTGTATATAAAATTAATTTGATCAATGCACAAGAATTGAGATAAAGTAGCTTTCACATTAAATCTGTCAACAAGGTGAATTGCTTTTTCAAAATTATCATTCAATTATTAGGAGAGAGATATAGTTGGTTATTTTAATTGTTTACATATAAGAACAGAAGTATTATCCAAGATAGAGTGCTAGCTTGACACGGTTAATTTATCCAAGATATAGTGCAAAGTATACATGCGATAAACTAAATTATAAAATAGTTGAAGTCAAAATCGGGCTTACAAGCAGAAAACACATGTGTAACGTTGCAAATATATTTAATTATTTTTGCCATAATAAAATAGTTTAATTTTGAAATGCTTTAGCGGAACACGTATAATGTGAATTTTACTATAAATATCTAATATTGGCATTTCTTTCCCCATCCAAACATTACAGTGGTAGAAGGAGAGTCATTTGTGAATCATCCCATGCTTCGGAATCAATGGTATGTATATACTGCTAGTTAGTGCATATACTATAAACCACTTAATCAAATTATGACATTATCACCATGAACATGTTTTTCTTCAACACATGCAGGAACTCGATCAGAATATTGCAGCAGAAATTGATAGTTTAAAAAATGAAGTGAGAAACATGCTAGCTACAAACATTGAGAAGCCCTTCGCCAAAGTCAAATTCATCGATTCCATATGTCGTTTGGGTGTTAGCTATCATTTTGATCATGAAATCGATCAAGTGTTGCAACTTATTCACAAGAGTTATGTTGAAAATGGAGAAATAATTCTTGAAGATAACATATTCATTCTCTTGCCGTGCTATTTAGAGTATCAAGGCAACATGGACTTTACGTTTCACTTGATATATAAAATATTCAATTTTTTACATTGATAGTTTTTTATATTGGTCTTCAACATGGACTTTACTATTTAGAGTACTTAGGGGTGTCAAAATGATCAAGCTAACTCCAATCTAGACTATCAACGTTATACTACATTGAAATTATAAACATTATTTTGTTCTTTCTTTTATGTTTCAATTTTTTATTGTTACTGATTCTAAGGAGCTTTCAATATTGTGGTTGTTAAATAAAAATGACAGATGTGTTCAAAAAATTTAAAGACGAACAAAGAATATTTAAAAAAAGGCTCATCACAAATGTTGAGGGGATGTTAAGCTTGTTCGAAGCATCACATATGATGATTCATGGAGAGGAAATTTTGGAAGAGGCCTTGGCTTTCACCTCTACTCACCTTAAGTCCATTTCCACCCAATTGAGCCATTTTCTTGCAGCACAAGTCAAACATAGCTTAACGCAAGCTCTCCACAAAAACTTGTCCACGCTAGAGGCACGACACTACATCTCTATATATGAGCAAGATGCATCCCATAATGTAATTCTACTCAAGTTGGCAAAATTGGATTTTAATATGCTCCAAAGCCTACATTAAAAGGAATTTAGAAACATTAGCAAGTAAGTCCTATAAATTATACTTTCCTTAATTTGTAACAAAAGAAAATATAAAAGTGGCTAATACCTTATTTGGTATCTTTATAGATGATCAAAGGAGAATGGTATCTTTATACTGACATCCCCTCAACATCTACTATAAAAGGCTCATCACTGATGTTGCTTTTGGAGTATGTCAGTATATTTTGAGACCCAATATTCTCAAGCATAAAAAATGATGTCAAAAGTAATCGTCCACCTCTCATTCATTGATGATACATATGACTCATATGGAACTGTTGATGAATTAGAACTTCTTACCAAAGTTGTTGAAAGGTAAATCATCGTGTATAAACAATATTGGACATGGTTAAATTATGGAAAAAAAATTTATAGCTAGAAAATGTGAAATTAATCACTAATTCTATTATCAAATTTAGTGATAAAAAATTAAAAACTAACTCCATTATTTTTCTAGTTATGGTTGCTAAATATATATTTGTTCTAGTAATGACACATATTTTTACTCTAATTATTTAAACAAAAGAGAAACAATTTATATATTATAATTGATTTTCAGGTGGAATATTAGCTGCTTGGATGATCTTTCAAATTATATGAAGTTACTTTATAAATCTCTCTTAAATGTTTTTGAGGAAATAAAACAAGAAACGACAAAAGAAGAAAGAGAATATACCATTAATTACTTGAGTTTATTATTATTATTATTATTATTATTATTATTATTATTATTATTATTATTATTATTATTATTTACTTTACTCAACTATTAAGCATATAGTGTCTTTAAAGAAAATTCATGTAAAAATAATTTTGTTGAAAATTTAATGTGTTGAAAATTTAATGTACAAGCTTCATTTAAGATTAAAAATTTACGAAAAGTTTACTAATGACTTACTCAATAATTATAATACTAATTAATTTATAAAAGGTTCCAAATATATTGTACTGTAATATAATCCATTCAGGCTAAATAGCACTCCCTTAACTTAATTTCAGTTAACGTTTTCGTTCTTTATCTTTTTTTTTTTTTTC
>JBBPBQ010000004.1:12749154-12958223 GCA_037974755.1 Cicer yamashitae
TGTTATCATTTTTTTTTTTTGCAAAAATTCAAAAAATTAATCAAAAATTTCAAACAAAACCAATAAAATTAATTATCATCCTCAATATAATGCAAATTTCATCAAATTCATAACTTAAATATTTCAATATACTCATATTTTCATCTCTAACAACATCAAATAAAGAATGAAAATATGAGTTTATTTGAAGATTTGAGTTACAAATTTGATAAAATTAGTATTATATTGAAGAATATAATTAATTTTATGGGTTTTATTTGAAATTTTTGATGGATTTTTTGAATTTTTGTAAAAAAAAGGATAACATTGTTGACATTTTAAAACATAAAAGATCAAATTGTCACTTAAAAGTAAAATAAATGACCAAATCGGGAAAAAAAAAGATAAATGACTAAAACGTTAACTGAAATTAAGTTAAGGGACCACTGGTGCTATTTAGCCAATCCATTCACTTAGTTTTTCTAGTAAATTATTACAGTCTCCAACTTGATCCAAACAATCAACTCATTAACCAAAAGAGTCGATTCTGAAATTCCCTGAAGAAATAAACATGTGAAGCATAATGATAGTTCTTGTTATATTAAGTATTATTATCTATGTATTACAACATGTTCAGTTCCCAAGTATTATACTTAATGTAACAATAAAACTTAATGAATAAATTCAGATATGTATTTCTAAAACCTATCAGCATGTGTCTAGAATACGGTAATAAATTCATACATTTTAATACAATACATGCAATCAGTTTTAAACAGCATATGTGACACCCTAAACCCCAAAATAATATATAATAATTTATAATAAAATTTTTAACTTTAATTCGCAGCGGATAAAGCAAATATGTTTTCAAGGGAATAAAAACTTTTATAATTAATTTAAAATATCAGGTTTCTCAAAAATCAAAGGGAACACCTTAAACTTCTTTACTCCTATACAATAGTGCAATCTCAATAAGCTTGATTTAAGTATAATTACTTGATTTAATTCTAAAAACTTACTAGTACTTATAAGGTTTTCATACAAAAAGTCGTGTAAAATTAAATAAGTAAAATACCAATTACATCCCTTATTCCCAGTATCACCTATCAGAGCGGGGTTCCTCCCAACTTGAACTTCAAGATTCATTTACCTGTAACAACTGCAATTTCGCAAACGCAGGGCCAAGCCAGTCAAGCACAAACAACGAAGGAGGTGAGTTTTGAAATCATGTTAATAGCATAATATAAGTAAGAAGAACACGCATTTGATCATAAATAAACCATATCATTAAACAAACATTATTCAAGGAATAACATCACATAATGAAGTCAAAATCAAAATCAAGAAAAATCAATACAATTCAGTGTAACATCAACTCGTCTAAGAGAAATTATAATCACATGCGATACACATTAATCACAACAAAACAATCACAAAAAAATGCAATGCTATGCATGAGCTTAGACTCTACTTCACAATGTGGTACCATTATAACTCTGAAATACTTGGTTAGGAGGCTTGATACTATGCCACCATCCCGGTGGACGGACAATTCAAATTGGCCCTGTCCTCATAGATCCCCTCAACTCAACCCGAGACACATATACGCGACAGTCGAGGTAGACGTGTGTTGCATGGTAGCTCCCGACATTTGGAGTGCTACCTCCAAGTCACCTAGGAGTTCCCCACCCGAATACCTCCAAGGTTTAACAATCTTGCCTTCAGGCTCAACAGTAGACCGCCACGATCAGGCTCAATTCAGTTGTACTTCCATGGAATCACTAGGCTTGTCAGGCCCTACCTATATGATGACAAAATAATCTCCACTTCACAAATTCTCAATATTTATTTTCTCCCCTCGTTGGCCTGTGATACTCTATTAAGACCGTCATCTGAAACACAAATTGGAATCACAATTATTCTATCAGGGGTTACTTCAATATTTTCATCACAAATTCATAACATCACTATTATAAATCACACATCATCATCATTACATAACTCATCACAAATTTATATCATAAAATTAATTCGACACTCAATATCACAATAACATCAAATACCACACATTTAAAGAAATTAAATCAATCAACACCTTACAAATATTTCTATTCTATATTTTAATCTCATAATTTCCATATTTGTACATTAATTAATTTATCCCTCAAAGGGCTACTGCCGTACGTAGCGATCCCCGGATGAATCGTTGGGTAATACGGTTTTCCCGTTCATCTCAATATATTATACTCATGAATTCAAACGCTCTCTCACCCCTTACCATATTTTGATGCTTTCACACACGAACACGATTCCACGAGCAAACAACCTTTGTTCTTTGACTTTTTGTCCTTCAATCGATCTAACTCGACAGTTTATGGGTAAACGTCAAAAATAAATTATGAGGGACACTCTAAAAACTAATTTCGAAATTCGGTCAAAGAAACTTACCATAACTCAGCAAACCAATCAGTGAATAATATAGCCACTTTTCACACGATTGTTTTTGCGTTGGTTTCACTCAAATCGGACTTACGGTGAGGAAGAACGGCGCAAAATAAGGAATTTTATAAACGGAGAAGTCGGGTATTTTAGAGAGAAATTGAGATCGTTAAAAATCTGAGGATGTATATTTATTTGACTACCTAAATGAATAAAACAACATAATGAAATTTGGACGAAAACGAAGAAAGTTTGCTGGAACAGTTATCGATGATCGGTGCCAATTTTCTTCCTTTTTTCTCAAATTTGAACGAAAATGAAATTACGGCTCATCTTTGTTTCTGCTTCTTTCTCTTTTCAATTCAATTTTTTTTTTCTTTTTTTGTATTATTTAATATAGTTTACTTTTGCATATAGGCTTAACCCATAAAACACATTTATTCATTTCTTTTGTTTATTTATTTATTTTAAATAAAACAAACAATTACCAATACTATTTTTTAAATACTTTTTTTTAAACACAATTTAATTACTAAAATATTACTAATACTTGAAAACTAATATTTTATAAAATAAAATACATTAATAACCAAAACTCTCATATTCAAATTAAGCACTATAATTATACTTATTTTTCCAAATATTCACATTAAATTACTGCCATCGTTAAAAAAAATATTTGAAATTATATAATAAATAAATATAACATCAACACTTTATATTAATTACTAAATCATAATAAATACGTATAAAATCATCATACCATAACAACTATATAAAAATAAAGGAAATCAAACACAGTATTACTACTATTCCAACATAATTATTTATAAAATAAATAACTACAATAAGAAATACTTAGAAATAATTAAAATATAAATATGTGCACACTTAACTACGAAAACATATATACACGTAAAATCGCTTAAAATCTTATTCTTTAAAATATGTACACTAAAATACTATTATATTTAGAAAAATATATAAAATAATAAAATATAATATTTGTTATTTATATCACTCACACTACGCGAAAAAACGCATATTACAGCGCTTTTTTTAAGCCATTTACAGCATTTTTTCAAAAAAAAAAGCGTTGTAGTTACCAGCGCTGTAAAAGGATATAACAGCGCTTTTGTTTAAACAAAAAGCGCTGTAAAAGGTGGACATATTGCGCACTTGTTATACGCCTTTTACAGCGCTTTTTCAAAAAAGCGTTGTAAAAGGTGCACTTATATAGATGAATATTATGCACTATTATGACCCTATTACAACGCTTCTTCAAGAAAGCGCTGTAATAGGTGCAATAATATAGATGATTTGTTATGCACCTTTTACAGCGCTTTCTCACAAAAGCGCTGTAAAAGGTGTACTTATATAGGTACATTCAACTGCACCTATTACAGCGCTTTTCCAAAAAGCGCTGTAGTAGGTGCATTCAATAGATGCATTATTATGCACCTATTACAGCGCTTCCTCAAAAAAGCGCTGTAATAGGTGTTTTATTATGCACTATTATGCACCTATTACAGCGCTTTCTAACAAAGCGCTGTAAAAGGTTTTTTTTTTAGTTTTATTAAATAATATGATGTAAATTTTAAAAGCGCTTTTTTAGAAAGCGCTTTTTTTAAAAGCGCTGTCTTTTAATCCAAAATCAGTTCACAATTTTTATTCCAAAATCATTTTCACCTAGAATCATTTCACAATCCAGAATCAGTAGTACACAACAACAACAAAACATAGTACCGTTTCTGGGATTATAATTTGATTCTTATCAACAATCTCCTTCATGAATCGCAATACATAGTACCCACAGTCGATGTTGTTAGTTTGACGAGGGCACTATAAAATAAAACATATAAGTCAATAATTATTTAATTGTGCATTGATTGTAACTGAAATTTAAAAGCATAAATTTCAAACCTTTATTGGAATCCATGTGATGTTATTTGACTTTAGCTTCGACACTGTCGCACCTCTTTGAGCTCGAAAAACTTGTAAAGCACTATCAAATAAATAAATGTGATTATTATAGCATTAACACATTATTTATATATATATAAATGTAAAAAATAAATGAATATTACTTACGTGTCGAACAAAGTCTTTATCTTGGGACGATTGTTGTAATGGCCGTGCAAGGGATCTAGGTAGTATATAACTTCAGAGGTCGCATTGATTGCAATTAGCACCCAATGTGCCCTACAACAACAAAAATTTAGTTTACACAACTAATAAATTAAGATCTCATAAAATAAAAAAGATATAAATATAGAATATATAATTACGTACCCTGAATTATATGGTGCAAGGAATAACTTATCCTTATCTTTATTTCCTAGTAGTATATCTAAAACATATTTATTTACATTCGTTGGATCATGTTTAAGCATCGAAATCTTATGCGGAGACAAGAATGAA
Source organism: Cicer yamashitae (assembly GCA_037974755.1). Taxonomy (NCBI): domain Eukaryota; kingdom Viridiplantae; phylum Streptophyta; class Magnoliopsida; order Fabales; family Fabaceae; genus Cicer; species Cicer yamashitae. The sequence continues at coordinate 12,753,997 of JBBPBQ010000004.1, forward strand.
AATTTATTTGACAATCTGCATGCGCACACAAACTTCTCATACAAAAACCTTCAATAAAAGTAGCATTTCAAATTAGATTAATTACCAATAAATTAATTTAATTACAAATAAATGCGATGAAAAGTAATTTTTACCTCATGTAAATGCTCATAACAGTAGCACACAGCTCCTTTTGGTCGAGAAGTTCGTATATATGCTCTTTTTCAAAAAATTCTTCATACGCGTCTCCGAATAGATCTTTATCCATGCTTATTATTCGTGAATCGTGGCTGCCCATATTTTTTTTTGCCTGTATGTCAAGACACGACCCATATGGAGCAAGTCGTGGCTGACTTATTTTAGGAGCAGGAGCAGCAACTGATTTTACACGATCCAGTTTTTTAGCAGCAACAACTTTGGCCGCTTTATTACCCTCCAGCTTTTGCAGTTTGCCAGTTTTATTAACCTCCAATTTTTGAGGTTTGCCGACTTTATTTTTGCCACGAACATCCGGTCGTGGTGCGGCAGCTGGCTTGCTGTGCGGTTGGTTTATTAGATTGAATCTGAAAAAATGAGGTTAATCAAATTGTTAGTTTATTGAATCAGAAAAAATGACAAACCTTACAGAATAAATGTTACAAACCTTTTCGGGCGATGTGACTGTGTCATTTCTGGGAATCTTCTTATCATTCCCTTTATTAGTCTTTGTTTGAATCTAAATAAATGTGAAATTAAAGTTAACATTGGAAAAAATTCAGCAATTAAAAATAATCAATTAAACATACATTTCAATTAATTAAACATACCTTGTCAAGGGCAACAAGATGTTTGGGCCATGCCACGTAGCTGCCAATTGCTTCGCCCAAATAATTCAGATCTGCATCGTTGTCCGGTACAGGCAACAGTGCTGTTGGTTCCAAAGCAATAACTGGCAATACTTTGACATGGCCCGCAGGGATTGGTGTGTTGTGCAATACCTCGCCCAGAGCATTGCACAATGTTCCCTTTCCGACCTTCCGATGAGTGGGGGAGGATAAGTATAACACGCATGGAGTGACCCCCTAAAATCAATGGTTAATACATAAGTATGTGAAAAAATTAACTTTAATGAATTTCTTATTTTATTAAGTAATTAATTACCTCAGGAAGACTGTTGAGACCAACGTTGCAACTTGCGTTTTCACTCTCAATGTGAATTTCATGTTGGGGCTAGTCCGCAAGTTGCTTGTCTTTATTTGTCTTCACCAAGAGGGCCACGTGCTCCGTTAATACTCTAATCTTCTCTAATACTTCCTCGTTAGATGGATTTTGTCTCTTCTCTTGTGAAAAATAACTTCTAGGAGTTACGCCAAATCCTTTCCCCCTCACACGGCCAGAATATTCAGGAACATTAAACACTTTACCTAATATGTCCCTGCAACTTTCCTTGTTGTCCTCTTGATTTTCCGATTCAAGATTCGCCTAAAATACACATAGGATTAAAAAGATAAGTTAAATAACATTTTTAAAATACAATATTAAAAAATATTAAAGTGATAAATATACTTACACAAAGTTCTATTACTTTTTGTACATTTTCATTATCAACCACTCCGTCTTTATTTACACGAGCTTCCTTCCACAATACATGACAACCCAACGGTTGATCGGATTGGGTATCTTGTAGCTATTATCGTTAAGATCATAAACAAAATATTAGTTAGATAGTATAGTTTATAATATACCACATTAATTAAATAAAAGTGATGAGGAATAACTTACAAGTTTTTGCTCTAGACGAGCATATGCCATACGAGATTTCTTGTATAGGTGGGGAATAATTTTTGCCCTCTCGCGATTTGCCTTACTAATATTCTAAATAAAAAAAATAACAATCTAGTAAAAATTTAAAATACGCTATGAATATGAATAATAAAACAAAAATGCTAATAAATTAATCACTTACAACAAATGCGGGGTCAGAACGTTTTGATACGAATGCGCTCCATTCCTCACTTGATATATAATGTTTATATATTTTTGGAGCTTCCGCATTCGTATTTCCTTCACGGTTTTTTAAATAGCAATTAGAGAGGTGAGATCTAAAGCACCGGTGTATTTTCCTGGCAACTCTGAGCACATAGCTCTTTCTCACCTCATCAAGAACAAAAGCTGACTGCAAACCAAATAAATATATAGTTTTAGTAAAATACTTCAAAGCAGTATGTAAAAATTTATAAGTAATAAGGTGGAGTAAAAAAATTACCTGTATATCAGCCCACAATACATCTTTGGCATCCTTCAATGCCTTATCTCTCCAATCATCTATTGTGATTGGTATATTTTGACGAACAACAGCTCCAATATAACTAACAAACATGGAACTGTTGGGGTCAATAGGTTGACCACTCTCATTCCATCCAACCTAATAAACTCATATAGTAAGTACCTCAAATTATAAACAGCAAACAAAGTATCGTATAAACAGCAGAAACAGAAAACAACAAACAAAGTATACCTCAAATTTTTGCCCAATACTTCTTGCTTTTATAACATTTTGCATTATTGTTGCACCACGTTTGACTTCATTTTCGTAAGTCTTAGTGTTGCCAACTTCTTCATTTTGACAATCTAACTCCTTGTTAGTATCCATTTATCTACAAAATGCAGTTCAACATCAACATGCAGTTCAGTTCAGTTCAACATCAACATGCAGTTCAGTTCAGTATAAGTACGTAGCAAAATAAGTTAACATGCATTTTAGTGAAACAAAAAACTAATAAATACAATACCTTAAATAGCTCTTTTTAATGCTTAGGGTTACGGCTTCACAGACGAACGGCGCAGAAGACGTTGAAAACGAGGACGAACGGTTACGAACGATCGTAGGGTTACGGGGTTCGCAGACGAAAACGAGGATGAAAACGGTATTACTTGATGTTTATGATGTCTATGATGTTCGCAGACGATCGTAGGTGTAGGATGAGTGTAAGTAATGAGGAAGACACAAGGAAAACTGAAACTGATCGTAGGGTTCGTAGGGTTCGCAATGAGAAGGAGAACACAGAGGAAACTGAAAAATTTACGTAATGAACATGAAGCTGAAGAGGTTTACTGTTATATATAAAAACCTATTACAGCGCTTTTTCCAAAAGCGCTGTAATAAGTCTCATCATTTTATAATTTAAAAGCCTACTACAACGTTTTTTTAAAAGCCTTTTAATGCGCTTGTGAAAAAGCGCTGTAAAAGACCTCCTTATTTTTATTTTTTTAAAAGCCTTTTACAGCGCTTCTACAGAAAGCGCTTTAAAAGGCTTCTTTGTTTTATTATATGCAAACGCTGTGTGACCCTTTTACAGCGCTTATGATGCAAGCGCTGTAAAAGACCTCCTTAATTTAGTTTTTTAAAACCCTATTACAGCGCTTGTTTAGAAAAGCGCTGTAATAGGGTTTTATATATGAAAGTCCAAAGGCTGTGTGACCCTTTTACAGCGCTTATGATGCAAGCGCTGTAAAAGACCTCCTGAATTTATTTTTTTAAAACCCTATTACAGCGCTTGTTTAGAAAAGCGCTGTAATAGGGTTTTGTATATGAAAGTCCAAAGGCTGTGTGACCCTTTTACAACGCTTATGATGCAAGCGCTGTAAAAGACCTCCTTAATTTATTTTTTTAAAACCCTATTACAGCGCTTGTTTAGAAAAGCGCTGTAATAGGGTTTTATATATGAAAGTCCAAAGGCTGTGTGACCCTTTTACAGCGCTTATGATGCAAGCGCTGTAAAAGACCTCCTTAATTTATTTTTTTAAAACCCTATTACAGCGCTTGTTTAGAAAAGCGCTGTAATAGGGTTTTATATATGAAATGACTCTTTGTTTTATCATGTCCAAAGGTTGTGTGAACCTTTTACAGCGCTTATGAGGAAAGCGCTGTAAAAGAGTTCCTTAAATTATTTTTTTATGAGCCCTCTAAGAATTTATTTTCTTCCAAATTAGTTAAATTATTTTTTCATAAGCCCTGTAATAATTTATTGTAACATAAGCCCTGTTTGAACATAAGCCCTGTTTCTTCCAAATTAGTTAAGTCATTTCTTCCAAATTAGTTAAATCATAAGCCCTGTTTGAACCTGAACTGATCAGGTCAAGTTAAAATAGTTCAAGCTAAATTACCGGATGAGGTCAAGTTCAGTATACAATTACATACAGTATAAGCAGAAAATTACAAATTAACAGTTCAAGCTAAATACCAAAATGCTCAATTAATTATGGCAGATCAAATACATGGATTACACATGAACTCAGTTCAAATTACATGGATTAAAAAATTAAACACATTAAGATGCCCTTCTTCTTTTCTTGGTGGGATTCACATTTGTTTGTCCATTAATGATACGAAACAATGGATTAATCCAAATTCCCTCATCATGATCATCTCTAAGATATAAACCATCATCAGTTGAACCAATTTCATGTGGTTGTGATGTTGCAAAGAAAAGATCATTACCAACATCTTCATCATTATTGTTATCATCACTTATTTTATTGGTCGATAGGACAACGGACCATTTATCATCAGCAGGATCAGTGACATAAAACACTTGTTGAGCTTGCGACGCTAAAATAAAAGGCTCGTCTTTGTATCCCACCCTATTAAAATCGACAAGCAAGAACCCTGACTCATCAATCCGAACGCCATTATTATTATCGACCCACTTGCAACCAAATATGGGAACACGAAACATTGTGTAGTCTAGCTCCCATATGCGCTCGATAACCCCAAAATATGATAGATTTGCATATATTGGGTTCTTGTCTTTTGCACTTGAGATATGCATCGATTTAGCTACGAGAGTGACTCTGGTATTTTGCATAGTTGTTTGATCATCTTGTTCTTTGGTATAAAATATGTAGCCGTTAATTACATAAACTGTGTAGGAAAAGACATGAAAACTCGGACCATTTGCTAGCCACCTCAATCTCTGTGAAATTGATCCGGGGTCAACATCAAAGTTTGACTTTATGTGATTTTTTAACCATGTTATGAAAGTTCGATTGTGCTCTCGAGTTATCCAATTTTGATTCCTATTCATGTTCAAACTAGATAATTGATCCATGTGTATTGTAACATACGGCTGAACCTCATCATCATTGTGCAGAACATACAATTGTGCCTGCTCCCATTCTGTCCTTGATATAGTCATTAGTCTCTTTCCAATTATCCCTTCTCCTGATAATCTTCCCGAATGACGAGACATGGGAAGCCCTATGGATTCAACATTTGACAGATATTCAGTACAAAATTCAGCAGCTTCTTCAACAATGTACCGTTCAGCAATACAACCTTCTGGTCGACTTCTACTTTTTACGTACCCTTTTAATATTTTCATATATCGTTCTATCGGGTACATCCATCTCATATAAGCTGGCCCACAAAGTTGTGTCTCCTTAACAAGATGAACAGTAAGGTGAACCATTATATCAAAAAACGAGGGTGGGAAGTACATTTCAAGCTCACACAAAGTAACAACAATTTCCCTCTGCAATCTCGGCAATTTCTGAGGAACGATCACTTTACTACAAATTTCCCTGAAGAAGAAACATAATTTAGTTATGGCTTGGCGAACTTTTTCAGGTAAAATTGAACGTATACCTATTGGTAGCAAATGCTCCATTAGAATGTGAGCATCATGGGTCTTCAAACCTTTTAACTTGAGGTCTTTCATACAAACTAAAGTTTTAATGTTTGAAGAGTATCCTTATGGAACTTTAACTTCATGTAGAAATTTACACAAAACAATTTTTTCCTTTCTAGATAGAGTATGAGCGGCTGGAGGTAGATATGTGCGATTTCCTTTCTTTACGGGACCCAATTCATTTCTTATCCCCATATCGACCAAGTCCAATCTTGCATTGATGTCATCCTTAGACTTTCCTGGTACATTGAGTAACGTACCAATAACACTGTCAAATACATTTTTCTCAATATGCATCACATCGAGAAAATGTCTTACATACAATGACTTCCAATATGGCAATTCAAAGAAAATTGACTTTTTCTTCCACCTAGTTTTGACCAGCTCTCCCGCAAAAGGTTTGCCAAATTTATTGGTCAAACCTTGTACTTTCTCAAGTATTTGATATCCAGTTGATGCTACAGGAGCTCTATCTTCCTCTGATTTTCCATTGAATGCATTTCTCCACCCACGATACTGATGACTATAAGGTAAAAATCTACGATGTCCAAGAAATACATTATTCATACAATGTTTCAACCGCATCCAATTTGTACTCTCTTCACATATAGGACATGCACACTGACCTTTAATGCTATATCCTGATAAATTACCATATGCTGGAAAATCATTAATTGTGCCGAACAACATAGCCCTCAAATTGAAACATTCTTTCTTATACCCGTCATAGACTTCTACACCTGTCTCCCATATAATTTTTAAATCTTCAATTAAAGGAGCCAAGTATACGTCGATATCATTCCCCGGTTGTTTAGGTCCAGAAATTAACAAAGACAACATCATAAACTTACGCTTCATACATAACCATGGAGGTAGATTATAAATCAACAAAATCACAGGCCACGTGCTGTGTGAGATGCTTTGAATACCATGTGGATTCATTCCATCAGTAGAAAGTGCAAGGCGTAGATTTCTCGACTCTACCCCAAATTCAGGATACTCGTGATCAATTTTTGCCCATTGCGGAGAATCTGCAGGGTGTCGAAACTTTCCATCTCTAATTCTTTCATCTGCATGCCATGTCAAGTGTTTTGAATCTTCTTCACTGCGATACATGCGCCTAAATCTTGGTATTATCGGAAAATACCACACGACTTTTGCTGGAGTAGATTCTTTCTTCTTATATCGAGAGACATTGCATTTCAGACACGCCTTTAGTTATTCATATTTATTTCGAAATAAAATGCAATCATTAGGACACGCATGAATCCTTTTGTAACTCATACCAATAGAGCACAAAATTCGTTTAGCCTCGTAGGTTCTACTGGGAAGTTCATTATCATCTGGCAACATATCTTTTAAGAGTGTTAGTAATTCTGTGAAGCTTTTATCAGACCATCCATTACTCGCTTTTAAGTTGTACAACTTTAGTATCGCCGAAAGTCTTGTGAATTTAGTACAACCATTATATAATGGTTTCTATGCATCACTCAACAAGCTCTCAAACATTTTAGGACAATCACGAGGATCTTCTTCAACTGCTTTTGCAATCTCCTCAACTCGGTCCGGCTCATATGTATCTGTGTCGAAATCAGTTGAAACATATGTATCTGTGCGAGTGTTTCCATTGATTTTCTCACCATGTCTTATGCAACATGTATAGCTTTGATCAATTCCATACCATACTAAATGTCCTTCCAATTCATCTGCTCTAATGCGTTTTCCAAAACAACATTTTAAACAAGGACAAACGACTCTATTTGGATCTTTTGCATTCATCACTGCAAACTCAATAAACTCCTTCACTCCATTTTCATACTCTTTTGTCAATCGATTGGCAGACATCCATTTCCGGTCCATTTATATGACCTATATATATAAATGCAGTTACACAATAATTAAGCATGATTTCAAGTCTGATATATATGACCTATATATATATATAAATGCAGTTACACAATAATTAAGCATGATTTCAAGTCTGATATATATGACCTATATATTGATAATACACATATCTTATAATATTGGTCCAAGATTAATTGATTTCAAAACAGAACATATATATCATGTAACAATTTATCAGTTTGAATTAGTGACAACAACAAATAAATAAAATAAAGTACCTAAACGTTGATGATGAATTTGTTTTAAAGGAGGAAGAAGGTAAATCAATTTGTAGATGGGCGCACAGGAGGGTTCGCAGGGGAGGGGAGATGAGAGTTCGTAGGGTTTGGACAACGTATTAAATTTGTTTTAAATTTGTTTTTATTTACTTAAAGTGAATGTTTTTTATTTAAAATGAATGATTTTACAGCGCTTGTTCAGAAAGCGCTCTAATAGGTCCTATAAAAATGTGAAAGGGCAAGCCTATTACAGTGCTTGTATCAAAAGCACTGTAATAGGTCATTTGATTATGAGAAAGCGCAAGGCTTTTACAGCGCTTACACAAGAAGCGCTGTAAAAGCTATGTAACATAAGGTGGGAGCGCTACATTTTACAGCGCTTGTGTTTACAGCGCTCACAAAGCGCTGTAGAAGGCTATGTCAGAGCGCTTGAATTTACAGCGCTTTCTAAAAAAGCGCTGTAAAAGAGTTGTAAACATTATGTGCAAGCGTATGTGACCCTATATGACCCTATTACAGCGCTTTTTTGACAGCGCTTGTCAAGAAAGCGTTGTTGTATCCTCCGTAATTTTTAAAATATTAGAACAACAGCGCTTGTATTTAATAAGCGCTGTAAAAGGCGCGCTATAAAATGTCATTTTTGGCGTAGTGTCATTTAGTCAAATATGTATAAGATTATAACATCATAGAAAGTGCACATATAAAGAAAATTAATCAACATATATTCTAAAATAATTTTAACACCAAATTAATTATTTTAAATCATATTTCATTAATAAAATAGTTTATTATAAATTTTGGGGTGTTACATCATAAGTATGATCACTGAAACGACTTGTAACTATATCAAACACATCGTTTACAAGTATTTCTCAATATACCAAGTAGATTAAAATTACAACATTAGCAAATATTAAAGTCTAATGAATTATCTTCAGATACATACATCAAAATTATACATCATCTTAATTCAAAATACATTCTAAACATAAGGTCAACCTCCGATACCGGAATCGAGCCATTAGCTCGCCTTATTTGCTATAATATATAAGAAAATAGAGGATAAGATAATAATCTCAGTGAGCTCTTAAAAATAGAGGGGAATTTTGAAATAGTCTTCTCAAAAACAATAAAAACTTAACATTAATATGAAATGCTTTATTAGCCATAGGCTAGATATTTAAAATATGTTCTTTTCTTAAGCAGAAAACATATTCTCTTTCTTTTCTTGATTTAGAAAATCTTTCTAGTTTTCATTTTCTTTTTGATTAAGAAAAAACTTACTGATATCCATTTCCTTTATAAAGAAAAGCTTTCTGATCTTCATTTCCTTTTTAATTAAGGAAAAGTTTATTGATATTCATTTTCTTAATAAGAAAAATCTCCTCCAATCACCCAGATGGTTGGAGTATGTTGTGAAGGTGGTCTCGCCATGACCTCAAATGGCGTCCCAATTGTTTTACCTTTACTCATTGTTTCATACTTGAAACAAAGCTAAAATGTGTCGCCGTGTACTTGGACCATGAATGTCATGACTTAATGAATGTAATGCATATGTAATATTATGTATTAACTAAGCATGGTAATAGAACTAGAAGGTAACTTAACTCCAATCATTCATCAAGAAAATCCTAGCTGGTAGTTCGTTTAAATGGGGTTCTGTCTTTTAAATTTGACATTATGATCAAGAAGCTTAGACTAGAGGTTGACTCTGACCAGAGGCAAATTGATCAAAGGATGCTTGGATCAGAGGCAGGATGACCAAAGGCATATTTCTGATTAGAGGCAGCTTGATCAGATGATGCTTGGATAAGAGGCAGCGTGATCACAGGTATACTGATCAGAGGCAACATGATATGAGTAATTCTTGGATCAGAGGCACCATGATAACAAGCAACATGATATGAGTTATTCTTGGATCAAAGGCATCATGATCACAAGCAAAATGATCTGAGTCATTATTGAATAAGAGACAACATGATCAAAGGCTACATGATATGAGTCATTCTTAGATCAGAGGCAACATGATCTGAGTCATTCTTGGATCAGAGGAAGCATGATATGAGTCATTCTTGGAGTAGAGGAAGCATGATATGAGTCATTCTTGGATCAAAGGAAACTCAATCAGAGGATAGTTTGGACCAGAGGCAACTAGGTAAGAGGAAAGCTTGGACCAGAGGCAGCTCAGTCAGAGGCAATAGAATTAGAGGTAGCCAGAGGAAACATAATTAGAGACTAAGACTAAGCAAAATTAGAAAAACTCATCAGAGGTAAAACCAATCAAAAACAGGGAAAACACATTAATTCAGCAATTCGCCTATCACAATTAACCCCAATTTCTTAAATCTATAACACATCATAATCATGACACAAATATATGCATAATGGATGATTTTAAAAGACCGAAATGCAGTTTTTACCATTTCCTATATGCTAAACCTGACAATTTTCCTCACTCTCAGATTTTAAGGAACCAGTTATTTCAAACCTAGAAAAATCATTTCAATTCAATAAAATAAACTAAAATTGAACCGAGAACCCAGATGCAAAATGTGAAATCAGTTCTAGAAAAGAACTCACTATTTTCTAGGAATGGTTCTCTTTGATTAAAGCTGATTTGAGGGAGATGTCTACTCTAACAGCTATCAGTTTCTACAGTCTTTGTGCTTTATTCTCGTTATTGGAGATCCTCTTGCTTGTTCTTTATTTCTCTTTAGTAACGTTTTTAGTTGATTTTGAAGATTGAGTGATTGAAGCATACATGCAAGGGGTTGAGACAAGTTCAGAGAACTTTAGTGAGCTACTGTGTTTGGAAAATATTGGAGGAGAATTTTTATGGATGAAGGGGACGACGAACAGTAGCAGTGTTGCAGTTTTCTCCATAATGTTTTGAGAGTGTGTACTGGAAAATAAATGAAATGAAGGTGGATACCCGTGAGTGAAGGAGAATCGAGAGAAATAAAGATGACATTTTATCTCTTTGCCACTTGGACTTGTCACAGTACCACTTTCCTACTCTACCCTTGATCCTAAATTGATATTACTAAAAACACAACATTAAAAATTAAAAAAATTCTAGCAATTCTAATTAGTACTTAAATCTTACAAATATTTCTAAGGTAGTGAGAGGGTTGTTACAGTATTCTTGGTCGAAAATGAAATATATTTTCTCAAAAACTAAAATGCGCATGAATATGAGAAAATAACACATTGTAAGAGTTCTATTAATAAATTGTATGTATACAATCATATAATGGAACCACTATTGGAACCAAGTTGGTTTTATATTTAGAATTTTGATGTTAACAAAAGTATTTTATGGGAACAATATATTTGACTTCACAAGGTATGAAAAAGATTCGTAAGATAATCTAAAATAAGATTTGATTTAGATTTATAATTGAAGAAAATCTTTGACCAAGTTGAAGAGAAGATATGGTCAAGATTTGAAGAAGATATGATCAACATATTATCCACAAGAAGATATGAATTATTTACAAGAAGATTTGATCAAGATTTATCTACAAGAAGATATTAATTATTTACAAGAAGATATTAATTGTTTACAAGAAGAAAAAACTCACAAGAAGATACATTTACTATTTGAAGAGATATGATTCAGATTTTGACAAAGGACAAAATGTTGAATTGGACTTAGTCATATTCCTACTTACGAAAGTTCAAGAACCGGTCCAACACTATGTTATCACCCAGATTATGTTATCACCCAGATCAAAGCAAGCAATAGGAAGGAAGTTTCATCTGAAGAATTAGCGAAAGCAATCTTAACAAAATACGAACAATATTAATCAGAAGAATTTACAAACACAATCTTAACAAAATACGAATTGCATAAATTTGATGAATTTACAAACACAATCTTAACAAATTACGAACAATATCAATCTGAAGAATTTACAAACTCAATTTGTATAAAATACGAACATAATCAACATAGAAAACTGCTCATAATGGATTCATCAATAAATAATTGGCTAAAGAACATATTATCAAAAAAACATCTTCTTCAAATTATTTTTGCATAAGATCATTGGTGACCAAGTTAGGAATGAATATACAATTCAAAATTAAACAAGGACTAAATTGAAGCCCTAATTTTATCCACAAATAGATACTCAAGGCTGAAGAAGAAGATCAACTAAAAATCATAAATGAGTAAAAGAACACAAACTAAAAATTATAAATTCATCTTAGAGTTCGAAGAGAGAAACACTTGTTCGAAGTGCTTTTCTTAGAGTGTGATAGTCATTGTTATAATCAGCTTGTTAGAAGCAACTACACAAGTTCCAAAACTTTGTATTTAAACCTGATAGTGGTGTTAGTGTGCCTTCAACAATCTGGGGTTGTCATATTGTGTGGAGAAGACTTGGCTGGTAGAGTCAAGGTGTGTGTGTTCCTCAAAAGTCTGGGGTTGTCTGACTGTTTGAGAATACCGGCTTGGAGGGTCAGGTGCTTTGTAATTCAAGTTGTTGAGTTAGTGGATTAAATCCTTCTGAGTCAAGGGACTAGATGTAGCTAAGTTAGTGGTGAACCAAGATAAATTACTTGTGTCATTTTATTCCTGATATCCTTAGTTTTGTTATTGTTTCTACTCCAAGTAAATCATCAAGTCGAAACCAGTTTAATCAAATAATGAAAAATTTATCAACTTAGTAAAACACAATTTAATCCCCACTTCTCGTGTTTGCACCTTCAACCACATCCCATTTTCTCTACATTATCCTTGAATTTTATCAATGCCATACGCTTTTTCAAAGGATTAGAGATCATTAAATTAGTGTCAATGTGTCGAATTACAACTATTTTATCTATAACTTTTTATATAAAGGCCAAGTACTTTATGTCTATATGTTTACTTCGACTTCCACTTTTGTTATTCTCAGCCATTCACACAGCAGCTGAATTATCACAGAAAATTTTGAAAGGTCAAGAAATAGAATCTATGATTCTGATCCCTAAATTAAAACTCTTAAGCTTCACACCATGAGAGGTAGCCTCAAAACATTAGACAAACTCGACCTCCATAGTAGAAGTGGGAACCAAGGTTTTCTTAACACTTCTCCATAAAATAGCTCCCCTGGTCATCATAAAGGTATAGGCTGATTTTGATTTACGAGAATCAACACAATCATCAAAGTCAGAATCAACAAAGTTAGAATCTGAATTAATGATCACATCTAGATTGTCCGTTTGTGTATACATAAACATATCATCTTTGGTTCCTTAAAGGTAATGTGGAACGAGAAACACAAAAAATAGGGGTTTGAATTGTTTTTTATTTTAAAAGGTTTTTCAGCAATATTAAAACAAAGCAGTAAAATGGAGCAGATAAAACAATAAGCATAAAATAACACAAGTCAATTTATCCTAGTTTACCACCAGCACGGTAGCTACGTTCAGTCTCTTCAAACAAAAGGATTTAATGCCACTAAACACCTACTAGTCAACTGATTGTGTTCAAGTCTTCTCAAACTTGTAAATTAGTACAATCAAGCTATTGAAGAATGTGGTCACTGCTGAGAAAGATTACAAACACAATGTGTTTAAGGGTTTTCTGAATAACTTTCATAATAGTGTGTTTATAAATCTATGCTATTAGAAAGTAGAATATCTCTCAACACCTAGAAAAAATAACAGGGTTAAGAACAAGAGTTTAGAGACAGTTGTATCGTGCTCTTTGTAGTATTGTTGTTGTTATATTTTACCATGAAGATTACACGTCCTTTTATAGAGAAACTTTAGGGTTTCTGACCGAAGTCTTGATTGCGATAAATCAACATGTATCATGATTTTTTTTATCAAATCTTCAGAGATTGGCTCACCATTAAGACTTGTCCAAAGTTGTCATCATAATTAATCATGTGTATCTTGATATGGAGACATGAAAAATAAAGCTTACCATGATCAGATTATGTTACACAGCTATTTAGACAGATCACAAATTCAAAATGTTGAGTAGAGGGTAAACAAATTTGACTTCTTCAGAGCGCTAACTTTCTATCAAAGCATTGATTTTCCATCAAAGGGTTGACTTTCTCTTAGAGTGTTGACTTTCTATCAAAGCCAGATGATCAAGTGCTTGTCACACTTATTAGAGCCAGAGGATCAAATGCTTATCACACTTATAAGAGACAGACAATCAAAAGCTTGTCATACTTATTAGATGCAGAATTATCAAAGCGTTGTTTGCAAAAACAAAATCACCAGAGGCGTGTTTCAGAGCGTGTTAATCAAACTTAGAATACGATTTTTAGAGCAAAGTCTTGGTGTTCCTCTAAATTTTCCAATTATCAAAGGATGTAGCTTAAAATCATTTAATTTTACGTGATCAAGGAACTGCACACTTAAGTAAAACCATTAGTATTTTAAATTGTTCCCACAAAATAATTTTTGTTATCATCAAAACAAGTAAGGGTCATAGTTCTTCAAACCAACTTGGCTCTAACAGGTAACTCAATGCTTTCTTTGCAGGTTTCCAATGGTCAATACATGGATTACTATGATAACTTCTTGAGAACACAACAACAAATGCAATGTTAGACCTTATGCATACCTGAACATACATAAGGCTTCGAACAACGTAAGCATAAGGAATATTTTTCATTTTGTTCTCACTCAAAGACATTCTTAATTAGACCATTGGTTCAAATCAAATTTATCACCCTTCACAATGGGAGCAAGACTTGGTGAATAATAATTCAGGCGAAATCTCTCTAGAGCCTTTTTGATATAGATTTCCTAGGATAGACCTAAAATACCTCGAGATCTATCTCTATGTATCTTAATGTCAATGAAATAAAATGCCTCACCCATATCCTTCATATCAAAATTTTAGAGAAATCGTTTCACCTCATGCAACAAACCCTTATCATTTGAAACGAATAGAATATCATCCACATATAAAAACGATAAAAAAAAATAAAAAAATTACTCCCACTAACCTTCATGTATATGCATTGATCCAAGGGATTTTATACAAAATAAAATGAACAAATTATTCCACGGAATTTAAGATACCATTGACGGGAGATTTTTTTTAAACCAAATAAGGACTTCTTAAGTTTCAAACCAAATGCTCATTTCAAAATAGCATATATATTCAAATTGCATGTATTACCAACCTATGGAATAAATTCTTAATTTATAAGATTTATAACAAAATGTTCACAACAAAATGTTGCTACATCTCTTGGAGGAATTAATCCAGTTTACTCTACTTCTTCAGGCTTTGAGTATTTTTCTCTAGCCTCTCCACGCTTTCATTGTCACAACCCTTCTTCAACTTTCTGGAAACTTATCGTTGAGGTTCATGAGTGTTGTTGTACCTTTTCAAGTAACTCTTAGGGGGAGAGAGTGGTTGTCACTATCGGGCTGATTTAAAGTAGTTCTAGTTTGTATCAGAATTGACACAAAGTTTGTTTCTAGGATTCTAATTCTCATTGAGAATCTGTTACATATCAAGTCCTATATCAGTACAAGTGTGTGAAAACAGTTTGACTAATTTACATCAATTCTAATAACTCTCTATTGAGAAGATTTTTGATTCATACATTGCTTTTGATGTGTTCTTAACTTTTTCAGAATTTATTCTTAACACATTGCCCTTTTCATTCACTCTCTCTCACACACTATTGACTGAGCGAATTCTTCTTAAATAGAGAGAATGTCCGTTGAGAATATTACTGTTGGAGATCTTTAATCACCGTTGAGAATATTACTGTTGGAGATCTTTAATCACCATTTAAGGCAATTATTCTTAATCAACCTTTAAGATGTATCCATATATATCTTCATGATTAATTCTATGTATCTTCAATTTTTAGAAGCCGGATCTCAGAGGATTTTATACAGATTTTAAGACAGTTTAACAGATTCAAAATGTTGACTAGAGGATAAACAAATTTGTCTTCTTTAGAGCGTTGACTATTTAGATCTTTGACTTTTTATAGCGTTGACTTTAATCAAAGTCCGAAGATACAGTGCTTGTCACAATTATCGGATGCAGACGATCATTTTTCTTGACACATTTATCAAATGCAGACTATTATTTTGCTTGACACACTAATTAGAGGCAGACGATCATTTGCTTGAATGCTTACTAGAGGTAGAACATTCAGATTGCTGCTTGTATTAACGGATTCACTAGAGGCGCATTTGAGAACCCGTTCATCAGAGTGAGACAAACTTTAACAACTTCTTTAGAGTCATTGAGAACTTTGTTTAGTATATTATCTTTTCCTTGTTCATCACATGATCTAGCTTATATCAGAACACAGACTTGTAATGTTTTAACTTGAACTACATATCGCAATACTTCTTATTGATATATTACGACTTGCTATATTAGTAGACATAGTTACATTTTTTATTAGGTGATAATATTTTTTGTGTTTAAAAACACTTAAATTATTATCTCTAATTTAGTTGTAATTTATGATACCTTAAAATAGATAATCATTAATATAAATCTTTACCTTCTAATTTAATATGCACATTTAACAAATACAGTTAGGGGGTAATTGTTCTTTATTTGTTTGTTTTTGTTATCATCAAAATATCAACTAGAGGATTGCAGCAAAAACCACTTTTTCACCAACATGGGTTACTACTATTGTACGTACAATACTTGCAAATAAGATGGAAATTCTTTACAAAAGAAAGAAATAGAAGATGCGTCACTACTAGAAATCAATTCTTTAAAATAAGTAAATAATTCAATAAAATTACAACTGGCAAAGTAATGTCATCCTGTAAAAAAATTATAGACGTATTGAGTGTAGGGAAAATAACATGGTTGTGCTATCTATACCCTATAGTTAGTTGTAACATCCCAGTCTTTTTTAAGGATTTCTTAGTGTCCCCATAAACCAATACGAGTGTTTTTGACATGTTTTGTCCTCACTCGCATACATTGTGGGAAACCATCCAAAAGGTCACTCATTTAAAGAGTGTTCATGTCAAGCACACTCAGTTATGGTGTTCTTATGTGTTGATCAGTTCCGAATAGAAGATGCATCTTATTGGTATAGGTAGTACACCTTAGAACACTTCCTTCAACTATATAGTCCCATTCATGTGTCCTTTTGTCTAGAACCATCCCAAGAATAGTTCATTGTATGTGTCTTGTGCACCAACGATCACTCCTCGCCTCGTGAGCCACAGACGTCAAATTAGTCACATATTAAAACCCTCATTACACTAGTGACAATGCCTAATAAGAAATAACCTTCTTGTATATGTATGAGAAAAATTTATATGACCAATGTTCTACAACCCATAACTTTCGTAGTTCTTTTTTTAATATTGTTTGTACTGTCAAAATATTATGATCGTAATGGATAAAATAATAAATAATATTTTTTTTCTAAAGTTAATTTGGAGTAACTATTTTTTGGTAAAATATTCACAGAAAAATTAGAAAGTAAATTTCATTGTTTTTGAAACAATCAAGAAAATTTACTCATCGTCTAATCTTTCATCGAATTCGGAGTTCAATGAAAAATAAATTGAGAGCACATATATTTATTTCTTGTTTATTGGTGGAGTAAAATAATTTTTCTTTTTAGTCGTTTAGAATTATTATCAATCTTTAATGATGAAATTTCCTGAAACAAGTAGAATTGTGAGTAGGTGAGTTTTACATGAGATTAGAGAGTTGACTTAGTGGAGAATATAGAGTGAGGTCAGGAAAATTGGCTTAGGTTGAGTAGGAATTGACATAATCATGATGAGATTCGTAAGTGAATTGTAAATGAAATAGTACTAGTGAAGATGCTAATCCCAATTAAGTTATTTTTAACCTAAAATTTGTTAAAATTAAAATGAAAAATAAACTAGTGGAGACATAAACCTATCTCAGGAAAAAATCAAGAAAGAAAAAAATATAAAAAAATTTGTCAAATCAATAAGGTTTTTTAGCCATTAGATCAGAAATTATATAATATAGTTAACAAGTATGTGAATACTATTACCCTAAATATTTTGATCTATATCTTCAGTTGCGACCTTACGGACTAGCAAGGTTTTTACGGAAATACTTCATTACTAATTTCTTTTCAAGTGCCATATTTTCAGCAAAGTGAGCTTGATGAGGACCAAAATGAAGCTAATTATAAAAAGGAAACAAGGAAAAATTCAAGTCAAGACTTTAAAATAATTTTAAGTTTTATTTATGTTTAAGTTGAATTGTCACAATTTATATTTTATTTTAGTTAAGTGGTGTAAGCCATTTAATGGACATATATTTATGTTTTTAGGCCTTTTAGGTATATAATCATTTTTCCTAAAAACATTCTAGTAAGAACCTCATATGACAAGTTTGAAATGAAATAAAATTTTTATTTGTGAGAATGTTGAGTAAGCAGTGTCTCCTCTTTAAGTTTTTGGATTAGAATTTATTTGAATCTTATCAATGGTTTCTTTACCATTGTGGCAATTCCTCATTGGCTAATCAATCTTATAGATTGTGGCACCTTCCTTCTTCATCTTCTCTACCTTATCCATCTTAATTATTTTTGTTCTTTGTTTTCCTCTTGTGTTTGCCACTTTGTTATAAGAAACTAGTTTGTTAGATCTTCAATTTCATGTGAAAGCACTCAAATCCACATCATTTGGTATCAAGGCTTTTCCATAACTATTAAAATTTTGTCATTTATCTATAGAAGACCCTGCAACCTCATGATTCACAAAACAATGGCAATTTTTTATAATCAATGTAAACAAAAAATGTGTACCATTCGTGTACAACAACAATGGAATCTCTCAAATCTTATATCGTGTCTAAATCGACCAAGACTCAGGAAAAATGTAAGACCCTTAATTTTTAAACTCTAAATTATGCAATTATAGTGTGTTTTGTGTTGAATTGCTGAGACATTTAGCTCAATTTTATTTTATTTTGTGAATCAAGTACCAAAAACATATTTTGTTAGAGTTTGTAATATGTTTAATATGTGTATATATTTATATATATATATATAGACCCGATTAAAATTATTTTTTGAAGAATAATTTAATTATGTTGCGAAAAATTTAATATCGGACAATTTTTAAAAAAAATGTCACTTGTTGCTGAAAATTTAATCTGCCAATTGAGTTGCGACGAGAGTAGATATTTTTATCAAAATAGATTGAGATGTGAGTGAAGTGATGTGTGTAAGAGTATTTAGCTATTTGTGGTTTGGGTTTAATAAATATGTGTGTGTGCGCGTGCGTGCGTAAAGTTAGAAAAAAAAAAAACAGTTTCCCTCCTACGCTTGCGAGTTCATTTCTTCTTCTTTCTTCCTCTGTTTCGCAAACCAAGTGTTGGTAGAAAAACTGCAAACACAAACCCTCATTTATCTTCTAGATCTATGCTTTCATTCGAGAAGTGTCAGGAGGGAAAGTTGCTCCTCTCCACACTACGGTGCTTGCGAGCGAGAGTTTTCGCCGTATTTGATCGCGGTAGCGGAAACAGTTGACAAAGCGATAACAAAGGTAAGAGCTCCTTCCAAATTTTTAGTTAGCATATAGGGATTCTATATGTGTGATTGATGGATGATTAATGTGTGATTGCATGATAATTAATTTCGATGTGAATATATATACATTTTGAGTGAAAATATGGTTTGTTACATGTTATGAATTTATGATTAAATTTGATGTGATTAATGTGTGTTCAATATGTGAATTTGTGGAGATTAAGTTGAGGTGATTTATGTGTGATTTAGGTGTGATTGAGGAGTGGAGTTGTGGAAATCAAATTTGATGTGCTTATGTATTCATAACAGATAATATGTGCGTTATGAATTTTATTGTGGAAAAAAAATGTTTGAGTATGCTCTATGGTAAGTTTGAAAAGTCGTTAGTGTTAAATGAGTATTAAAAATGGGGAATCTTTTAATAGCTGCATTTACTTAATGATTGTGGTGAAAAGAGTCAGAGTATGCTCATGCATTTCATAGCTTGTGGTGACCGGGATGGGCCACGAAGTTAAGTGGTGACCGTGATGGGCCACGGGGTGGTTCCATGTGATAGTTGGTCCATCTTATCCTTACGAGGATTTAACTGATGTGTAAGGCATGTGATAGGCTACACTCTAGTAAATCGTGCTAGTCTGTGAGAGACTGCACCTCGGTAATTAGTCCTAAGGCTTGTGATAGGCGGTACAATTATGATTTACGCCCCTCGAGGAGGGTTTTGATTTGAAAATTTCAGAATCATGTGCATTGGCATATATGCATTGCATTAGGGTGCTTAGCACGCGAGTCATGTTTCTTACGATGTGATGATTGTATATACATGCTCTGTTGTGGTTTGATATTATGTCGTGATTGCTAAGTTTTATTGTTTGTCTTTATATTGTGAGTGTTGAATGATTCGGAACCATTTCAAAACTGAAAACCTGCATTATTTTGCAAGTGTATTCAGCTACAGCTAGTGTGTAGTCGAACACACATCTGTAACGTTCAGTTTGTATTTGAAATTTTAACATCGTATTCGAATACGAAAATTCGTATTCGAATACAAATGAGTGAATTTTGCTACTGACTTGTCTTGTCGTATTTGGCTACATCATGTCATATTCGAATACAGATGTTCAGTTTTGCTATTGACTTGTCCTGTCGTATATGGCAACGATATGCTGTATTCGAATACGACAGTGCATTTTGTCAAAAACTTCATTTTCCAACATTGTTTATGCATTTTTGACATATGAAAACCCTTTCGATGATTATGCTTAGATGAAAGGTTCTTTTGGGCATTTGAAATATAAGATTTTCGCTAAATGTTATTTGTTAATTTTGGTTGGTGACCCTTTACATTATTGTGGACCGGGCTTACACCCCAGGTTATTGGAGTTTTGAACCGTGCTGTAATTGCAACTACGTTGAAGATGTGGTATAGCGATGATTTTGGATTTGTTATCGAAAGTAATGAGGCTTAATGCCACTCGTAGATCCTACGTACCCAGTCACCTTCAACTTTTGGTTTTATTTAAGAATTTTATTTATTCTCCTTTCCTCAACCATTAGAGGTTTGAAAAGGCAAATTAGGAAGAAAATATCTCCTATACAAAGCACTAAGTGGTCGAAGCTACCACCCCTCCTCTCATAGTCTTATTTCTTCTTCCTTCACTAACCATTTTCTCTCCCGAGAAAAATAAAAGAGAAAAGACCAAGTGCTCGTTCACTCCATTTTTATCTTGCATACATATGATCGACAACTCCAATATAAAAGCTTCCTACGTCAAATTTCTGCCTCATTCGTATTAGGAGGTAAAGATTGTTCTAAACTTTGGTTCTTTAAATGCATGATCAAGGCTTAGCATGTCATTTTGAGGTCTTTCATATTGTCTTACTCGCATTGCATGCACAATTTTAATTCTTGCGTGTCGATTTTGGGGGGATTGATCATATTTCAAACAAAGTTATTGTTGAAAATCATCAATTGATCTTCAACCAAATAATTCCTTGCTTGCATGTATAATTTTAGTTCTTGAAATTAGCTCTTTAGGGTTTTAATCTTGTTCATGAGAAACATTGTTGTAATTTTAGAGAAATTTCATTTCAATGAGGATTGGAAGAACAAATAGGATAAGTCCCTTTATTTTGTTCATGAGACCTAGAAATGACTTCTAGAATGTTTCTTTTCCAACATGGATGATACTTTCTTAAGAAAAATCTTCGATGTCATGGTTTTAATCTTGCATGCATGGCAGTTGGATGCTCAAAACTGAAATCTGGAAATTTATGAAAATTGTCAATTTTATAGTGGATACCATGATAAAAATTGACATAATTATTCTACTTCATTTTTATACTCTAAAAATTAGAAGATTACATGCATGTTTAGGGTCATGTTTATAACAAAAATCAATTTAAGAGCATCAATATATGATTTTTAGGGAATTATTGGCTTTGAATTTTGAGATTTGGTTTCTTATATAATGTTCATATCTTAATTGGGAAGCTTCAGTAAAATGTTCACAGTTTTCCTACTTTCAATAACATATTCTTTCATATTTACTTTTAAAAAGGGTTTGTATAAGATGTCCTTTGTAAACATCGTCAAAATTAGACTATAGTCAATAATTTAATCATCGAAGGTGCAAACACGAGAAGGGGAATTAAATTGTATTTGTCTAAGTTGGATTCTTTTTTTAATTATTTATTCAAGAACTATTTCGGGTTTGGTGATTTTCTTATAACAGAAGCAGTAGCAATTAGACTTAATTAAAGAAATTAGAGGCAGCAATAAAGTAAAGAGTGCAAAAGTAAAGTGACAACAAAAAATTTATCTTGGTACACAAGTTTGGAACAAATTGTGTTTTGCTTCGACTAAGCTGCTTGTTACAATTGATTACTCACACTAAAACACATAGAAAATATTTCTTTGAGCAAGTGCTCCTGTAGAACTTAAACCTTTGAACTTTGAATATTTAGAAAATTTGAGTTCTCAAAAGTTTTTGTGAATTGTATAGATTTTTGAGTTTATGAGTTCATACTTTCTTCTTCAGCCTCGAGTATCTATTTATAGATAGATTAGAGTTTCACTTTTGTCCTTGTAAAATCTAGATCATATTTTTCTTGTGAACGAATTCTGAATGTATCTTCTTGAGAACAAATTATGAGTGTATCTTTTTTAGAACAAATTATGAGTGTATCTTCTTGTAAATAATTATGAGTGTTTCTTCTTGTGAATAATTCTGAGTGTATCTTCTTGTGAATAATTCTGAATGTATCTTCTTGTGAACAAATTCTGAGCATATCTTCTTGTGAGCAAATTTTGAGCATATCTTCTTGTGAACAAATTCTAATCATATTTTCTTGTGAACAATATTTTGACCATATCTTCTTGTGATCAATATTTTGAACATATGTTCTTGTGAACAATATTTAGCCCATACTTTCTTGTGAATAATATTTTGACCATATCTTCTTTTCATCTTGGTCAAAGATTTCCTTCAATTATAATTTTGAATCGTATCTAATTTCATATTGTGTTCAAAAACTTATTCGCGCGAATCTTCATTCATACTCTTGATAGATTGGAGCGGAAATGGACTCAGGTTTCTTCTTGAATATTCAAAAATTCTGATTCGACTATGTCTTTACTTCAGAATGAATTCTTTCAATAAGAGTCGTTGACTTTCCATCAGAGCCATTGACTTTCTGGTAACTTCCTCTGGTCGCTTTCTCTTATTTTTTTGTTCTAATTGTTGCACACTTAGTGAAGCCATTAGTCCAAACAATTTGTTTTCATAAAATACCCTTGTTAACATCAAAATCACAAGAGGAAAACCAACTTGATTCCAATAATAATGTTATGTATAATTATCCTTTTTGAATGATTCTTTTTGTAGTTGAAATTAGACTCATTTCGCTATATTTTAATCACAAACTTTACAGTATTTAGTTAAGGATTGATATTTTAAAATGACTTGAAAGTTGACAAAACAAACTCCATTTGGTTTCCAAACACCTGAAGCTTTTTATCGAATACTTAACCAGATGAATTACTGTGTTAAGTCAATAATTATTTTCAAAAACTAGACATCCTAAACATTAGAGGGAGTGATCATTTGTTCCATTCTAACATTGTATTCTATTATACTAAAAATCATGAAGGGTTGTACTAAGATGCATAAAACGCTAGAAACATACGAATCTTTAAAGTGTGTATGTTAAATTACTTTGGGATGATTTCCTTGAGGATCGTGCTTAGTATGTGTTATGTTTTGAAAACTCAACTTTGTTTACATTTCCTTAAGAAAGGATCTTTAAAAAATCTTGTTGTCTCATGACCATGCATCATATTTACTTTGAGAGGTTCATCCCTAGTTTAAGTTACCTACTTGGCCGAATTAAATTAGTTCAATAAGTCAATAAGGGGGAGTTTAGTTTTAATTTAGTCCACTTAATGGTTGAAGGTATGGTAGAGCCCGAGTTAGATAAAGTTGTGGTAATTATATAGGTAAGTTAATTGATTGAATAAATAGTTGAATCAATCGATCAATATCTTTTTGTTTGAAGTGTCTAATTATATCTCAGTTAACTGCAATAGCATTAATATTTATGGGCTAATCTTCCAATACCAATAGCTACTCTCACAACTTTTCTCTGATAAATAATAAAGAACTTTATTCAACCTCTTTTAGAGTTATAACAGTACAACTCATTCACTCATTCAGATTAGTTCCATTTACCGTTTATGTTTATAAAATATCTTCTATTAAAAAAAGCAATGGTGTTGATTGAACGGTGTGTTAAACCAAACAAATTTGATCACAAGTGTTTATGTGATAACTCTTTGGTCTACTGTCAAAGTGTTTATGTGATAACTCTTTGGTCAGACATTGTAGCTGAAGTTATTGTTGAAGACATTGGCGATTTTTAACACATCATTAAGATTTGTTGTATCTCAATCACAGGAGATTTGAGGTATACATGATATCTACTTGACTTTAACCTATTAGTTGTATAAATAAATTTGACTTCGATCATTGAAATCCTATTAGTAAATAATCTCTCTTTACTTTACATTCAAATACTTTGAAGTACCGATTAATTTGGATAGGTTTATGTATAAATCCTCTTGTCAAGAATACGTAAGAGTATTTACTTTTCTAAAAATAAAACAGAAATATTATGTATTTAATTGCATAATTAAAATATAATATTATGTCTTTGATTTAATATATGCATCACATAAATATATTTTTCAATGTAATTATTCCTGCTCAAAATATGCATAAAAAGGAAAAGATAGAAACATATAAATTGAAATAAAACTAATACTACACAAGTGATGCTTGTGTCTGAACCGTTAAAGACCGCAACATCCAAATCAGCAGACTAGACTAGGAAAAAATCTGTTTCCGTTTTTCCTAAATATTTTTCTCGAAAATATTTGTATATAAAATTTAGTTTATATACATTATTTTAAAACCGTTTCCGATCTGATTCTTTTTATAATGTTTATATATTTCATGCACTTTAAATCACCTAAAACACACAGAAAATCAATGAATCAAAGATTTCCTAATATATTTTGAAATAAAATGCTCTGAAACTCATAATCCAAACCAAATCATAAAATACCCGAAACTGTAAAGACTAACGAACCAACAAGGCAGAGGCAATTATGGTTTTGATACCTAATGTAACAAATTTACTTTTCAAAAGAAAAAAAAACATAAATGTTAGTCATTTTTGCAAAGAAGAAGAGCTTTAAGTTTCTATGTTATTGATTCTTCCGAACTTTTACTCTTCCGATAAGGTGTATATAGAAAAATTGTGTGAGAAGTTTAGGGACCCATACAGAGCAGCCGGGGGTAAGGCCAGTAAAACAAACGCTTTAGGCCTCCCTAAAAATCAAATTTTTTTACTTAATAAAAAGCACTCAAATCTTTTTTTTCTTTAATAAAAATGTCTCACATTCTAATATTCTTAAAATTAAAACCGATAAAATCTTATATAAATTAAATAAACATTCTGTTTTTGTGGCAAATTCACTACGCCAAAAATGACATTTTATAGCATGCCTTATACCGCACTCATTAAATACAAGCGTTGTTGTATAATATTTTAAAAATAACAGAGGATACAACAGCGATTTTTTGACAAGCGCTGTTGTAAGGTCATATAGGGTCACATAGCGCTTGCACATAATGTTTACAACACTTTTACATCGCTTTTGAAAAAAGCGCTATAAATTGAAGCGCCCTTACATAATGTTTACAGCACTTTTGGAGTGCTTTAAACACAAGCGCGGTAAAATATAGCGCTCCCACCTTATGTTACATAGCTTTTTGTACAAGCGCTGTAAATTACATGCGCTTTCATATAATTAAATGACCTATTAGAGCGTTTTTTATACAAGCGTTGTAAAAGACTTGCGTTTTCACATAATTAAAGGACCTATTAGAACTTTTTTTATACATGCGCTGTAAAATCATTCACTTTAAATAAATAAAAACAAATTTAATACGTTGTCCTAACCCTACGAGCCCTCATCTCCTCTACTCTGCGAAACCTCCTCTCCTCTACTCTGCGCCCATCTACTACTCCAATATTAGATATGTGTACTATAGATTGGTATAATGTTATGATCAATAGCTTATTATTTGTGTAACTGCATTTATATAGGTCATATAAAATGGACCGGAAATGGATGTATGTCAATCGATTGTCAAAAGAGTATGAAAATGGAGTGCAGGAGTTTGTTGAGTTTGCAGTGAAGCATGCAAAAGATCCAAACAAAGTCGTTTGTCCTTGTTTAAAATGTTGTTTTGGATAACGCGTTAGAGCAGATGAATTGGAAAGACATTTAGTACGACATGTTATTGATCAAAACTATACATGTTGGATAAGACATGGTGAGAAAAAAAAAAAGGAAACATTAATTTTGAGAATGGTTCGACATATGCTTCAACTGATTTCGACACAGATACATATGAGCCGGACCGAGTTGAGGAGATTGCAAAAGCAGTTGAAGAAGATCTTCGGGATTGTCCTCAAATGTTTGAGAGTTTGTTGAGTGATTCAGAGAAACCATTATATAATGGTTGTACTAAATTCACAAGACTGTCGGCGATATTAAAGTTGTACAACTTAAAAGCGAGTAATGGATGGTCTGATAAAAGCTTCACAGAATTATTAACACTCTTAAAAGATATGTTGCCAGATGATAATGAACTTCCCAGTCGAACCTACGAGGCTAAACGAATTTTGTGCTCTCTGTTGGCATGAGTTACGAAAGGATTTATGCATGTCCTAACAATTGCATTTTATTTCGAAACGAATATGAATTACTAAAGGCGTGTCCGAAATGCAATGTCTCTCGATATAAGAAGGAAGAATCTACTCCAGCGAAAGTCGTGTGGTATTTTCCTATAATACCAAGATTTAGGCGCATGTATCGTAGTGAAGAAGATTCAAAACACTTGACATGGAATGCAAATGAAAGAATTAGAGATGGAAAGTTTCGACACCCTGCAGATTCTCCACAATGGGTAAAAATTGATCACGAGTATCCTGAATTCGGGATAGAGTCAAGAAATCTACGACTTGCACATTCTACTGATGGAATGAATCCACATGGTCTTCAAAGCATCTCACATAGCACGTGGCCTGTGATTTTGTTGATTTATAACCTGCCTCCATGGTTATGTATGAAGCGTAAGTTTATGATGTTGTCTCTGTTAATTTCTGGACCCAAACAACCAGGGAATGATATTGACGTATACTTGACTCCTTTAATTGAAGATTTAAAAATTATGTTGGAGACAGGTGTGGAAGTTTATGTTGGGTATAAGAAAGAATGTTTCAATTTAAGGGCTATGTTGTTCGGCACAATTAACGATTTTCCAGCATATGGTAATTTATCAGGATATAGCATTAAAGGTCAGTGTGCGTGTCCTATATGTGAAGAGAGTACAAATTGGATGCGGTTGAAACATTGTAAGAAAAATGTATTTCTTGGACATCGTAGATTTTTACCTTATAGTCATCAGTATCGTGGGTGGAGAAATGCATTCAATAGAAAATCAAAGGAAGATAAAGCTCCTTTAGCACTGACTGGATATCAAATACTTGAAAAAGTACAAGGTTTGACCAATAAATTTGGCAAACCTTTTGCGGGAGAGCTGGTCAAAACTGGGTGGAAGAAAAAGTCAATTTTCTTTGAATTGCCATATTGGAAGTCATTGTATGTAAGACATTTCCTAGATGTGATTCATATTGAAAAAAATATATTTGATAGTGTTATTGGTACGTTACTCAATGTTCCAGGAAAGTCTAAGGATGGCATAAATGCAAGATAGGACTTGGTCGATATGGGAATAAGAAATGAATTGGGTCCCATAAAGAAAGAAAATCGCACATATCTACCTCCAGCCGCTCATACTCTATCTAGAAAGGAAAAAAATTGTTTTATGTAAATTTTTGCACGAAGTTAAAGTTCTAGAAGGATACTCTTCAAACATTAAAAATTTAGTTTGTATGAAAGACCTCAAGTTAAAAGGTTTGAAGACCCGTGATTGTCATCTTCTAATGGAGCATTTGCTACCAATAGGTATACGTTCCATTTTACTTGAAAAAGTTCGACGAGCCATAACTAAATTATGTTTCTTCTTCAGGGAAATTTGTAGTAAAGTGATCGATGCTCAGAAATTACCGACATTGCAGAGGGAAATTGTTGTTACTTTGTGTGAGCTTGAAATGTATTTCCCACCCTCGTTTTTTGATATAATGGTTCACCTTACTATTCATCTTGTTAAGGAGACACAAATTTGTGGGCCAGCTTATATGAGAGGGATGTATCCGATAGAACGATATATGAAAATATTAAAAGGGTACGTAAAAAGTAGAAGTCGACCAGAAGGTTATATTGCTGAACGGTACATTGTCGAAGAAGCTGCTGAATTTTGTACTGAATATCTGTCCAATGTTGAATCCATAGGGCTTCCCATGTCTCGTCATTCGGGAAGAATATCAGAATAAGGGATAATTGAAAAGAGACTAATGACCATATCAAGGACAAAATGGGAGCAGACACAATTGTATGTTTTGCACAATGATGATGAGGTTCAACCGTATGTTACAATACACCTGGATCAGTTATCTAGTTTGAACATGAATAGGAATCAAAATTGGATAACTCGAGAGCACAATCGAAGTTTTATAACATGGTTAAAAAATCACATAAAGTCAAAGTTTGATATAGACCCCAGATCAATTTCACAGAGATTGAGGTGGCTAGCAAATGGTCCGAGTTTACATGTCTTTTCTTACACCGATTATGTAATTAACGGCTACACATTTTATACTAAAGAACAAGATGATCAAACCGCTATGCAAAATAGCGGAGTCACTCTCGTAGCTGAAGCGATGCATATCTCAAATGCAAAAGACCAAAACCCAATACATGCATATCTATCATATTTTGGGGTTATCGAGCGCATATGGGAGTTAGACTACACAATGTTTCGTGTTCCCATATTTGGTTGCAAGTGGGTCGATAATAATAATGGCGTTCGGATTGATGAGTCAGGGTTCTTGCTTGTCGATTTTAATATGGTGGGATACAAAGATGAGCCTTTTATTTTAGCGTCGCAAGCTCAATAAGTGTTTTATGTCACTGATTATGCTGATGATAAATGGTCCGTTGTCCTATCGACCAATAAAATAAGTGATGATAACAATAGTGATGAAGATGTTGGTAATGATCTTTTCTTTGCAACATCACAACCACATCAAATTGATTCAACTGATGATGATTTATATCTTAGAGATGATCATGATGAGGGGATTTGGATTAATCCATTGTTTCGTATCGTTAATGGACAAACAAATGTGAATCCCACCGGGAAAAGAAGAAGGGAATCTTAATGTGTTTAATTGTTTTATATAAGCCATATAATCTGAACTGAGTTCATGTAATTTAATTGTTTGATCTGCAAGAATTGAGCATTTTAGTATTTATGATGAACTGTATTTAATTTTCTGCTTATACTTATTCTCTGCTTATATTTAGCTTGATCTTAGTGTTTTATACTAAGTTCATGTAATTTAAGTGTTTGAGAACTGATTTTCTGCTTATATTAAACTTGAAAAAGCTTTGTTTTAGTACGGGGAATTTTTCTTGAACTTGAACTGATCATCCCAATATGAGCTGATCATGTAATTTAGCATTGACATATATATATATATATATATATATATATATATATATATATATATATATATATAGGTATTTAACTAATTATTTGGAAGAAAAAAAATCCAAATATAGGTATTTTACTAATTATTTAGCATTTAACTTGAACTGAACTGAACATAAACTTGTAATTTTACAACGCTTTTGTCAATAAGCGCTATAAAAAGCCTTTAAAAAAACATAAGGAGGTCACATAGCGCTTGCACATAACAAAACAAAGAGGTCTTTTAAAGCGCTTGTTGAAAAAGCGCTGTAAAAGGCTTTTAATAAAAAAAAATAAGGAGGTCTTTTAAAGCGCTTGTTCTATAAGCGCTGTAAAATGGTCACATAGCGCTTGCACATAATAAAACAAAGAGGTCGTTTAAAGCGCTTTTTGGAAAAGCACTGTAAAAGGCTTTTAATAAAATAAAATAAGGAGGTCTTTTAAAGCGCTTGTTGCATAAGCGCTGTAAAAGGGTCACATACACTTGCACGTAATAAAATAAGGAGGTCTTTTATAGCGCTTGTTACATAAGCGCTGTAAAAGGGTCACACAACGCTTGTTACATAACAAAACAAAGAGGTCTTTTAAAGCGCTTTTTGGAAAAGCGTTGTAAAAGGCTTTTAAAAAAATAAAATAAGGAGGTCTTTTACAGCGCTTTTGGACAAGCGCTTTAAAAGGCTTCTAAAAAAGCGATGTAATAGGCTTTTGAAAAATAAAATAAGGAGGTCTTTTACAGCGCTTTTTCAAAAAAGCGTGGTAATAGGGTTTTATATGTAATAGTAAACCGCTTCAGTTTCCTCTTCATTACGTAAACTTCCCTACGCTTCAGTTTCCTCCTCCTCTTCATTGCCCTTCTCATTGCGAACCCAACTATCCCTACGAACCCTATTGCGAACATTACATTCTCCATACGAACCCTCCATCTTTGTTACTATCCCTACGAACATTACGTACTCCATACGAACCCTCATTACGTATTTCTTCGAACCCTACTATGTCCTACGAACTGTTCGTATTTCTTTGCACTCTTATCGCTGTTCCTTCTTAAACGAAGCCGTAACCCTACGAACCCTACGTATTTCTTCGCACTCTTCAGGTATTGTATTTATTAATTTTTTGTTGTCACTAAAATGCATGTTGAACTTATACTACTACGTACTTAGACAACTGCATATTGAACTTGTTAAAGTTATACTGAACTGCATGTTGAACTTGTTGTAGATAAATGGATTCCAACAAGGATTTAGATTGTCAAAATGAGGAAGTTGTCAACACTAAGACTTATGAAAATGAAGTTAAACGTGGTGCAACCATTATGCAAAATGTCATAAAAGCAAGAAATATTGGCATAAAATTTGAGGTATACTATACTTTGTTTGTTGTTTATTTTTTATCTTTTTTGAAATCATGTACTTACTATATGAGTTTATTAGGTGGGATGGAATGAAAGTGGCCAGCCAATTGAGCCCAACAGTTCCATGTTGGTAAGTTATATTGGTGCTGTTGTTCGTTAGAATATCCCAATTACAATTGATAATTTGAGAGATAAGGCTTTGAAGGATGCAAAAGATATACTGTCGAATGATATACAAGTAACTTTTTTACTCCACTTTTTTGTTACTTATAATTTTTTCCATTGAAATACTTTACTCAAATTATATCTTTATTTGGTTTTCAGTTTGCTTTTGATGTTGATGAGGTGAGAAAAACTTACGTGCTTAGAGTTGCCGGAAAAGTACACCTGGGATTTAAATCTTATTTGTCAAACTGCTATCTAAGAGATCGTGATGGAAATATGAATGTTGAAGCTCCAAAAATATATAAACATTATATATCAAATGACGAATGGAGTGCATTTGTAGCTAAACGGGCAGACCCTGCGTTTGTGGTAAGTGATTAATTTATTAGCATTTGTGTTTTATTATTCATATTCTTAGCGTATTTTAAACTTTTACACGATTATTATTTTTTTTATATAGAGTATAAGTACGGCAAATCGCGAGAGGGCCAAAAATCCAACGCATCCATACAAAAATCTCATATGGGATATGCACGTTTAGAGCAAAAACTTGTAAGTAAACATCACGTTTATATAATGTGGTACATTATAAACTATAGTTTCTAACTAATATTTTGTTTATGATCTTAACGAATAGCTTTTTTTATGTCTTAATGAATAGCTACAAGAGACCCAATCCGATCAACCATTGGGTCGTCATATTTTGTGGAAGGAGGCTCGTGTAAATAAAGATGGAGTTGTTGATAATGAAAATGTTCAACAAGTGATAGAACAATGTGTAAGTATATTATCACTCTAATATTTTTTAATATTGTATTTTAAAAATGATGTTGAACTTATCTTTTTAATCTTACGTGTATTTTAGGAGAATCTAGAACAAAGTTCGGTAAATCAAGAGGACAACAAACAAGTTAGTTGCAGGGACATACTCGGTAAAGTATTTAATGTTCCTGGATATTCCGGCCGCGTGAGGGGTAAAGTATTTGGCGTAACTCCAAAAAGCTATTTTTCACAAGAGAAGCGCCCAAATCCATCTAATGAGGAAGTATTAGAAAAGCTCAAAGTCCTAACAGAGCAAGTGGTACTCTTACTGAAGACGAATAAAGAAAAGCAACTTCCGGATCAGCTTCAACGTGAAATACAAATGGAGAGTGAAAAAGCTAGTTGCAACATTGGTCTTAAAAGTCTTCCCGAGGTAATTAATTACTTAATAAAATAAGAAATTCATTCAACCTAATTGTTTCACATACTTATGTATTAACCATTGATTTAGGGTGTCTCTACTTGCGTGGTGTATTTATCCTCCCCTACTCATCGCAAGGTTGGAAAAGGAACATTGTACAATACCTTGGGAGAAGTATTGCACAACACTCCGATTAGTGCTGGCCATGTCAAAGTATCACCCGTGATTGCTTTTGAACCAAATGCACCGTTTCCTATACCGGACAACGATGGGGATATGAAGTATTTGGGAGAAGCAATAGGTAGTTACGTGGCATGGCCCAAAAATCTTGTTGCCCTTGATAAGGTATGCTTAATTGATATGTATATTTAATTGCACGATATATGATTATGATTGATTATATTTAATTGCTGATTTTTTCCGCTGTTAACTTTAATTTCACATTTATTTAGATTCATACAAAGTCTAAAGGGAATGACAAGAAGATTCCCCGCAACGAGTCAACCACGTCACCGGAAAAGGTTTGTCACATTTATTTTGGCATGTATGTCATTTTTTTCAGATTCAATTAACTATCAAATTGATTAACCTCATTTTTTCAGATTCAATCAAAACCACCCGCACAGCAAACCTGCCAGAATAAAGCTGCACCATAGCTGGATGTTCGTGGTAAAAATAAAGCTGCCAAACTTCAAAAATTGGAGGGTAATAAAGCTGGAAAACTTCAAAAAATGGAGGATAATAAAGCTGCCAAAATTCAATAACTTGATCGGGGAAAATAATTGCTGCTCCTAAAATAAGTCATTCACGCCTTGCTCGATTTGGGTCGTGTCTTGACATACAAGCAAAAACGAATATGGACAGCAACGATTCACGTACCATAAGCATGGAGAAAGCTATTTTCGAAGATGAGTATGAAGAACTACTTGAAAAAGAGCACATATACGAACTTCTCAATCATAAGGAGCTGAGTGCTACTGTCATCAGCTAATACATTAGGTAAAATACTTTATTTAAGATAAAAATTACTTTTAATTGCATTTATTGGTAATTAATTTAATTTATTGGTAATTAATCTAATTTGAAATTTTCATTGAAGGTTTTTGTATGAGAAGTTGGTGTGCACGCGCAAATTGTCAGATAGATTTTCATTATTGTCTCCACATAACCTTTCAATGTTTAAACTCGATCCAGTTAATGTAAAGAAATATGTTGTAGATATCCTATTGAGAAATAAAGAGAAGGATAAGCTGTTCCTTGCGCCATATAATTCAGGATAATTATATATTCTTTATTTATATCTTTTTTAATTTATGAGATCTTAATTTATTAGTTGTGTAAACAAAATTGCCAACCAAATTTTTGTTGTTGTAGGGCACATTGGGTGCTGTTTGCAATCAATGCGACCTCTGAAGTTATATACTATTTAGATCCCTTGCACGACCATTACAACAATCACTCGGATATAAAGACTATCTTCGACACGTAAGTAATATTCATTTATTTCTTACATATATATATATATAAATAATGTGTTTGTTAATGCTATAATAATCACATTTATTTGATAGTGCATTACAAGTTTTCCGAGCTCAAAGGGGTGCTACAGTGTCGAAGCAAAAGTCAAATAACATCACATGGATTCCAATAAAGGTTTGAAATATATGGCTTTAAAATTTCATTTACAATCAATGCACAAATATTTATTAACTTATATGTTTTATTTTATAGTGCCCTCGTCAAACTAACAACATAGACTGCGGGTACTATATATTGCGATTCATGAAGGAGATTGTTGATATGAATCAAATTATAATCTCGGAAACGGTACGGTATTTTCATTATATTTTGATTTTCATATATAAACTATGTATATATTTGATTCTAACTTATTTATGTTCAAATTTTATATCGCACAGTACTTTGACAATTCCAGTTCAACATAATCTGAAAGAGATCTAACTGAAATAAAGGAAGCTTGGTGTCAGTATGTGATTGAAATGAAAATTATTTGATTTGCTGGAAAATTGGCATGCTGCAAGGTTGTGAAATTGTAAAAAATATGTAATTGTTGTGAAATTGTAAAGTTATAGAGTTCTGTGTTGTTGTGAATATGTAAATGTAAAAAATATGTAATTGTGTCAATATAGTTCTGTTGTTGTGAACTGATTGTATCAATATAGTTTTATATGTAATTGTGAATATAGTTCTGTTGTTGTGAAATTGTAAAGTTTTATAGTTCTGGTTTTGTGAACTGATTGTGTCAAAATATGTAAGGTTACAAGTTTGTTGTTGTTGCTGTTTAAATGAAAAATATAGTAATTGTGTCAATATCATGTGCTGGATCAAAATGATTTTGGAAAAAATTAAAAAGAAAACGCTTTCATAAAAAAATGCCATAAAAAACCTGTTTATACAAACAAGCGTTATTTAAAAATCCCATTTACACCGTTTTTTAATAAAACTAGAATAAGAATGCGCCCATTACAGCGCTTTTTTAAAAAAGCGCTGCAAAACGTGCATAAGAATGAACATATTACAACGTTTTTTGAAAAAGCGTTGTAAAACGTGCATAAGAATGCACCTACTACAACGTTTTTTTTTTTTTTAAAAAAAAAGCATTGTAAAACGTGCATAAGAATGCATCTATTACAGCGCTTTTTTTGAAAAAAAACGCTGTAAAACGTGCATAAGAATGCACCTATTACAGCGCTTTTTTGAATAAGCGTTTTAAAACTAGTACAACAAGCAGCGCGTTTTTAAAAGGGATTTACAGCGCCTTTCAAAAAAGCGCTGTAAAACGAGTATAACAAGCGCGCAATATATCCACCTATTTTACAACGCTTTTTTATTTTAAAGAGTATTGTTGTATCTTTTTACAGTGCTAGATACTACACGCTTATTGTTTTGAAAAAGCGTTGTAAATGGCTTAAAAAAGCGCTGTAAAATGCTATTTTTCGCTTAGTGATTATTTAATACTCTTCTTACTACGAGTAAATTTACTAATGAAAGTAGTAGAGATAGGAGAAATATTAGTTATAAATTGAGAAATCATGAGACAAAAAGTGAGCACATTGTTCATATGAGAAATATTAGTTATAAATTGAGAAATCATGAGACAAGTAGTGAACATAATGCTAACATGAGTTATTGGAGTGGTAAAACGTATACACACTATTTTCTTCTTCAACTAAAAGATGAAAAATTTTACATGAGTTCTTGATGTTGCTGTAAAACAATTGAAATGTCTTATTTCATTTTTTGAAAAATATAGAGAAAATAGATTTGAAAATGCCATTAATTTAGCTAAAGAAATTTTCTATAGTTATTAAATAAAATATTAATAATTTATTTATTAATTTTTGAAAAAGCACCGTCTAATAGTTTCGCTTTAGGCCTCATAACATGTTGGGACGGCCCTGGACCTGTAACCTATTTATAGGCATTTTGCCATCAAGAGGTAATTGAAGATCTATTGTCACTGTCATAATGTACATGAAAGCTATGACCTTTCATATGCATAACTTATGAACCACTACCATTAAACTATGGTATTTCATATGCTTAACTCATGAACCTCCACTAAGTGAGATTTCCAATAGTTTGGATCATTTAATATAATTTTTATGATAAAATTATTACATTCTCTCAATTGATCCAAAAAAGTCAATTCTTAAATTTCCTTAAGAAATAAACAAGTAAATCATAGCGACAGTTACTCTTATATTGAGTATTATCATCTATCTATTAAAACATATTCAGTTTTCCATAATGTGACAATAAAACTTAATGAACAAATCCAACATTTATTCTTGGTCAAAAATGAAATATATTTTCTCAAAAATTAAAGTCCGCATGAATGAGAAAACATCAAAATGTAAGAGTTTTATTAATAAATTAATTTTATGTATACATACAATCATAAAGTGGAACCAAGTCTCATTCTATTCACATGATCCTTGAATTTTATTGTTGGCATGTCCTTAGTCAAAGGATCAACGATCATGAAATTAGTGTTAATGTGATTAAGGATCAATATTTTATCTTTTACTTTTTCTCTAGTGGTTAAGTACTAAATAATCGATATGTTTGCTTCGACTTCCACTTATGTTGTTATTAGACATAAAGACAACAAATAAATGATCACATAAAATTTTTCAAAGGCCTAAAATAGAATTTACGATTCTAAGCCCTAAAATAAAACTCTTAAGCCATACACCATCGGAGGTAGCCTCAAAATAAGAGACAAATAATTTTTCATTAAAAATCTCTAACCTTATTGATATAGGCTTTTTGTGATAGATCCAAAGTACGTCTAGGTCTATCTCTATGGATCTTAATGCCAATGACAAAAGATATCTCACCCATATCCTTCATATCAAAATTTTTAGAGATAAATTATTTCACCTATGGACAAATTATGAAAATAATTTGATATTTTATTCTATTTATTCACACAAATATAATAAAAATTTGTGTTGGATAAAATGACTATACCACGTATAATTAATTACAATATTACTTTTAATTAAAACAATTAAAGGGTGTTGTGGCTATTAATTGTTTTTTTACGTATAATTAATTGTTTTTTACGTGATCTAAAGACTTTAGAATTAATTTTAATTAATTAAGGGTGTTGTGGCTATTCCAAGAATAATCAAAACAATTAACGATCATTATACATAAAAACTAAATTATATTATAATTTAATTTATCTTTAGACTATGTCTTATAATGGACAATTTTGTTATTCTCATATAATTGTATAATTAAAACATAATAGTATGCCTTTTATTTAATTTATGCATGAAATGATTTAATTTCAATGTAATTATTCATTCTCAAAATATTAAGATAAAAGAAAAGATAGAAAAATATAAATACGGAACAAAATGATATGACATAAATGTTGCTTGTGTCTGAACGGTTAAAAACCGCAACATCCAAATCAACAAACTGAGTTGAAATTTCAGATGTTTCCTTTTTCCTGCATTTTTCTCAG
Organism: Cicer yamashitae; assembly: GCA_037974755.1. Classification (NCBI taxonomy): domain Eukaryota; kingdom Viridiplantae; phylum Streptophyta; class Magnoliopsida; order Fabales; family Fabaceae; genus Cicer; species Cicer yamashitae. The sequence goes on from JBBPBQ010000004.1 coordinate 12,791,178, forward strand.
AAATATTGATTATATATAAAATTTAGTTTATACACATGATAAAATAACTTAATTGGTACATCGGCTAACTAGAACCATTTTCTATTAGGACATGGGTTCATACCCCACATACCCCATTAAGTTCCTTAGGCATTCTACCATTAAGAATGTGTTGAATATCCATTATTACTATTATAATATACATGAAAGCTATGACATTTCTGATGGAAATAAATACAGAAATACAACAAGTAAAACCCTTTAATGCAAGGGTAAAAACTACGGATCGTCCAAACCAAAGAAATAGCTCTACTGTAATCAAATAAGGGTACAAGAGAATCTCAAAATGATGCGCAAAGTGTGCCTACAACCAGCCAAATTAACAAAGCACTAAAGCTTACAAATGAAAAGCAAGAAGAAGAAAAACACTCAAAAACCTGCTGCTGTTCGAGCACGATTCCTCCCACTCCAGAAATCGTTTCGCCGATCAGGCCGTTGAAAACGAAGACCTGAATGTGGCGAACCTGCTGTCTAAAACTCAGCCCGATCCAACGGTTAACGAATGCGCAGTCGATGTTTTTCTGAGACTGATTTGACAAAATCGAGAATAGGGTTTACTCTCCTCTTTTCTCTTTTGTTGGCTGCCTTTTCTTTCAAAATAGTCTCTCTCTTACCACCCTAATCAAACCACTCTCCAGTTAAATAAGTGAGACAAATGAGCTACAATATCTAGGCCTTTCTCCACATAGGAAGGGAGTCTAATAACCAACACATCTCTCCCTCACTACTATGTGGAGATAATCGTCAAACCTATGATATCACAACAAGTTTCAAACTTTCCTCTTGGTAATGCTTTAGTCATCATGTCAGAACCATTATAATCAATATGAACTTTAGCCAACTCCAACAACTTAGCTTCCAAAACATCATGTATCCAATGATACCTCATATCAATGTGTTTGAACCTGCTATGAAACGTCGAATTCTTACTAAGATGAATAGCACTTTGACTATCGACAAATAATACATATTTGTCCTGAATAAACCCAAGCTCCTGCAAGAATTTCTTCAACCAAATCAACTCGTTGCATGCTTCGGTAATGGCAATGAACTCTGCCTCAGTTGTAGACAATGCTACACATTTCTGTAATCTCGATTGCCAAGCCACAGCTCCCTCTACAAATTTAATCATATAACTTGAAGTGGACTTCCTTGAGTCAATACCTCCAACCATATTTGAGTCGGATTACCCCACTAAAATAGGTTTGTCACCTCCAAAACAAAGCCTCATACATGTAGTACCATGAAGATACCTCAAAATCTATTTTACAACATTTCAATGCTCTCTACCTGGATTTGACAAAAATCTACTGACTGTACCAATAGCATGCGCAATATCTGGTCTTGTACACACCATTACATACATCAAACTACCCACAACAGAAGCATAAGGAACTTGTTCCATGTCTCTTTTCTCATCTTCACTAGAAGGACTTTGCTTAGAACTCAACTTAAAAATAGCAGTAAGAGGAGTACTTACTGCCTTAGAGTTTTCCATTGGAAACCTTTGCAACACTCTCTCAATATAGTGTTCTTGTGACATCCAAATTTTCTTCTACTTTCTGTCATGCATGATTCTTATACCAAGAATCTGTTTAGCTGCTTCCATGTCTTTCATGGCAAATGACTCACCCAACTGCTTTTTTAACCTGTTAATCTTGGAAATATTTTTTCCAACAATAAGTATGTCACCAACATATAATAACGGGATAATGAAACCATCATTAGAAAATTTTCTAACAAATACACAATGGTCCGAAGTAGTCTTCATGTATCCTTGGTCACACATAACAGACTCAAACTTTTTGTACCATTGCCTTGGAGCTTGCTTCAAACCGTATAAACTCTTTCTTAGTCTACACACATAGTCTTCCTTGCCTTCAACAAGAAAACCATCAGGTTGCTTCATGTAAATCTCTTCCTCCAAATCACCATGAAGGAAAGCCGTTTTTATATCCATTTGCTCTACCTCTAGGTCAAGAGTAGCTGCCAAAGTCAACACAGTTCTAATTGATGACATTTTTACCACAGGTGAGAAAATCTCATTAAAATCAACACCCTTTCTTTAAATCCCTTTTGCCTTTTGCATTGCATCCAACCACTTTTGACTTTCTTCACTCTACATGGCCTCTCAAAAATACTCAGGTTCCCCTTCATCAGTCAAATTCACATACTCGTTAGAACCATACCTTGTAGATAGTTGTCTTTTCCTCTTAGACCTCCTGAGTTGGGTTTGGGATGATTTAGAAGCATCACTAAGGTTTTTATCATGTGACAACTCATGACCTTCACCTGTTGGAATATTTACCTCATCTCCAAACTGATGATCATCAACACAATCATGTGGCTCATTATTCTGAACATTTCCATTAGTAGTATCCAAATAAGGAACAGGTGACCGAACTGGATCATCATCAGCCAAATGTTATCTCTCTTAGGTGTAGTCTTCTCCACCTTATCAATGTCTTCAATAGTTTGGTCTTCCACGAACACTACATCACGACTTCTGATAACCTTTTTGTCTATAGGGTCATACAAATTGTAGCCAAATTCATTGTTCCCATAACCAATGAAGATACACTACTTTGACATTGCATCTAGCTTGAATCTTTCATCCTTTGGAACATGCACAAAAGCCTTGCAACCAAAGACTCTCAAATGATCATACTTGACGTTGTTGCCAAACCATACCTTGTCTGGTACCTCACTATTCAAAGCGACAGTATGAGTAAGATTAATAATATACACCGCTGTGTACAATGCCTCACCCCAATAATGTTTAGGCAACTTAACTTCAGAGAGCATACACCTCACTCTCTAAACAAGTGTTCGATTCATCCTCTCTACTAAACCATTCAGCTGAGGAGTTTTAGGAGGAGTCTTTTCATGTGCTATACCCTACTGTTTGCAATAGACATCAAAGGGTCCGCAATAATCACCGTCGTTGTCGGTACGAACACGTTTCAGCTTCTTGCCTGTCTGCCTCTCAACCAAAGCATGAAATTGTTTGAATTTCTCCAACACTTGGTCTTTTGTCTTCAGAACATAAACTCATAGTTTCTTGCAACAGTCATCAATAAAAGTAACAAAATAAAGTGCACCACTAAAAGATTTTACCTTTAAAGGGCCACAGACGTCATAATGCACCAACTGAAGCAACTCTAACTTTCTAGAGGGAGGATGCCTTTTGAAGGACGCATTCGAACTAACGGTGTGAATTCGAATTCGGGGGGTGCATTTTCTTTCCCAATTTTCCTTTCCAACTATTTCAGAAGTTCATCAACAATGTTTTCACATAATTTTACAAGTTTTATCATCATCAATAAGAGAAAGAATGTAATCGTAAGGCTCTCTTAAATTAAACTTAATGTTTTGAGTGATGTCAAACGAGGTTTGTCTAGATTAGGTGGTGTGTCTATGTCTTTATTGATTCTCATTTTGCAAATGCATTTGAATCAAAAAAATTGAATTAAAATAATATGTTGTTAGTTTGCACAAACTTAGTTTTATTTTAGGATCATGTTGGCACATTTTAAAATACATTAAAAATCATTTCTAAGTGATTTTTAACTTTGTAAATCAAGTCGCAGATTTATAAATCGATTTATAGAAGTTCTGAACTCATTTCTAAGGTTCCAAACCTTGTAAAACAATTTACACATAGTGTGAATCGACTTACACAATTCCAGGAAGTATGTGAATCAACTTATATATGGATAAGTCAATTTACAATTTCAGTATTGAAATATTGTGATGTTGAAACACTTGTGAATCGATTCACACATCTGCAAAGTTAATATGTGGCAGTTTTTAACACACTTTCACAATTACAAAGTTGTTATTTCAATTAGGATGTATTGTACTTTGGCCATCCAACTCATGTCTTTTTATATATTGATCTAAACCTTCGTTTGCATGAAAAATACTTGTACTTATTCCAAAAATTTGATGCATTCAATATTATAATCTAGATTGAACGCTCTTTTTGATTCATTCTTGTGATAAATGTTAGCACATGCAATCTCATTTTCATTACTATTCCAAGACGTTCTTCCCATTAATCAAGGAATATGTTTTTTTTATTACTTGCACTAAGAAAGTACAAAACATTTTAATCAATTATTTGCATTAAAAGTTAAAAAGTTTCCCAACATGTCAATTCAATTATTTGCACGAAATAGATCAAAAATATTTTCATTCAATTATTTGCATTAAAAGGTCCAAAACTTTTTAATTACTGAGAAACTACAACTTTGTCTTGAGAAAGAGTACTGGCCAGTTATTACATCTATGTCTTGATCGTGAAACTATAACTACTGAGAAATCGTTTCTAAAATAAAGAAAGAGTACTAATATTATAAACAAATTCAAAACTCATAAAACTAACTTCCTTGAAAAAGAGCTAGTTGCTGAAAAAGTTAAAATATAAAAGTGCAAGACTACTACTTCACATAGCAAACAAATAAATAACTGACAGTAACTGTAAGTGTGACATGATTATATTTCCTATATATCTTGTCAAATTGATGATATAAAGTACCAATTGGTTTTTCAGTATACAAAGCATAAAAATTCCAAGTGGGATATTTTTCTACTCACAACACACATAACTAACATTTAACAATTAGTTTCTGCCTTGCCAGTTTGTATCCTATTTTCTGACTCCAAAAATTTGCCCCAGAAAGGGTGTTTCTGCCAAACCATATTCATTTCCTCAAGTGGGATACCCTTTGTTTCTGGCAAAAACTTGTAGATGACTATGGTCATTATGACCACAAAGCAACCAAAGAAAATGAATAAACCAAACTTGAAGTGACAAAGCATTGATGTGAAGAATTGAGCTATGAAGAAAGTGCTGATCATATTCACAGAAACTGTGATACTCTGAGCGGCAGATCGAATTTCAAGAGGAAAAATTTCACTCGGTATTAACCATCCCAGAGGACCCCAAGACCAAGCGTAACCCGAAACATATACGCATATCACACCTACAACAACAATTGCATACCACTTAGTAAGTGTTCCTGGGTTCCCACTTGTTCCAAATGTGACAGCAATAGCAATTGCCATGATAATCTGTTGAGAAAACAAACATAAAAGTGAGAAACACGAATTAAAAATGAACAAAAACAATGAAGAGAAAAAGGGTTTTGGCGGCAAAAATGTGAAGAACACATGTACCTGACAAATCAACATTTGCACACCACCCTCGAGGAAAAGAGCGCGTCTTCCAAATTTATCTACAACAAAGATTGAAATCAAGGTGGATATGGGCTTAAAACTTCCGATGATCGCAGCAGACATGAGAGAAGCTTGGCTTCCAAAACCAATTGTTCTGAACAAAATAGGAGCATAGAATGTGATCACATTCAAGCCAGTGAATTGCTGAAAGAAAGGAATCAACACTGCGAAAACAAGCTGTGGCCTATATTTTCTCTCCAACAAGGTTTTCCAAGGGTGTGTCACTTTAGCCGAGGCTTCACTAGCAGCAACAATATCTCTAAACTCTGCATCAACATCATCTGTACCACGAATTTTCACGAGCTCCTTTCTTGCATCTTCATGACGACCGCGTGTGACAAGTGAGTTTGGCGAATCAGGAAGACAAAATGATCCTACAACAAAAATCACTGCAGGTACCGCACCAAGCCCCAAGCTTAATCGCCATCCCTCACCGTTAAGTATCTTGGAAAAGTAGTAGTTAAAAAGATTGGCTGAAAAAATGCCTATAGTAATTGACAATTGGAAACACATGTTTAGTGCTCCCCTGTATTTATAAGGTGCCATTTCTGAGACATAGATTGGAACTGACTGCAAATGTACAAAAAAAAGTATCAATTGGTTAGCAGAAGATTATAAATTTACAATCATAGCATGACACAATCATTCCATCTATCTGTCTGTCTTTCTGATTGTCTGTCTACTATAGATAAACCAATAATCCGAAGAACAGACACGTCAAACTGCCATTAATTTTTTTCTCGGACGCGTACAAAAGACAACATAAAGAGTTGAGATCTAAAAAAATGTACCTGATTGGCACATCCAATGCCAAAACCAAGCAACAACCTTCCAACAATAAGCATCCAAATGTCCATGGCTAATCCATTGAGTAATGCACCTGAGACAAAGAACAATCCACCCATAATCATAGTTGCACGCCTACCAAGAATTCTTGTTATGTTGGATGCACCAAGACCAGCAACAAGAGCACTTAGATAAAGAGAAGATGTAAACAGTGTCAATATCTGACTGTTGAATTTGCAGTATTGGTTTGAAGAAGGTTTCACATTTGACTCCTTTTCATAAACAGATGGAAAGAAACGTTTCAAGAAGGAATCCATTGAAGTAACACCACCTTAAAAAATCAACAAAGGAAAAACCTTATGTCAGAAATTTCATCAATCATAACATATGCATCAAAAAACACAAAAAGCTACATTGTTTCCAAGATTAAAACAAAAACAAAAAAAACAAAATAAAAAAATAAACCCTTTTCTTTGTTGTAATTAATATCAAAATTAAGAGAAATTAACAACAAAACCCAGATACCAAAACCCCATTTTTAAATTAAAACAAGAGCTTATTAATTCAAAAAGACATTATCATGAAACCAAGAATTATTAAAAAAATGTAAATTTTGTAAAAAAACGAAAATGATGGAAATTAATTACCTGATACACCATGGTCATAACCAAAGATTAATCCACCACTTGCTGCCATGATGCAAGTGATAACCACCCTAAAGGTGAGTTTTCCAGGATACTTTGTTGGAACATCCATGACTGCTTGCTTAGTCATTGTTATTGCCTTTAACTCTATAAGATTTACAGATATATTTATACTTATATATATATATATATAAAGAAGTGAAGACTACATAAGCGTTACAGCGAAAAGATGAAACCTTGATTCTATGACACTATTTATAGTAGTTCGTGTATCTGTCTTTTTTATCTACCCACTGGTTTTAACAGAAGTGTTGGATTAGATCGATTCTGTTAAGAACAGATTAAACTATTTTGTATTTTCTTGTTTATTTTTGTACAACATTGTTGTATTTTCTTTTTTTATGGTTTTATTTTGTTGTGTGACAACTTTTTATTTTTTGTTGATATGGATTGGATTACATCTTTAAATTTGATTTTGTTTGTTTTCTTTCCCTTTTTGTTCGAATGTTGTTAGAAGAAGCGTTTATTTTTTCTTTTTAGAAATGGTTAGAAGAATTTTGGCTCTTCTTTTTATTTATTTTCTAAAAATCAAATTATTATAAGATAAAATTATATATATATTAAAAATGGAAATAAATTAATACAATGTCAAAGTTAATTTTTTACGTGACAAATTATACATTGTTTGCAATCAATGGAATCCATGTGATGTTATTTGACTTTTGCTTCGACACTATAGCACGCCTTTGAGCTCGGAAAACTTGTAAATCACTGTATAATAAATGTGATTATTATAGCTTTAACAAACACATTATATATATATATATATGTAAGAAATAAATGAATATTACTTACGTGTCGAAGATAATCTTTATATAATGGTCGTGCAAGGGATCTAAATAGTATATAACTTCAGAGGTCCCATTGATTGCAAACAGCACTCAATGTGCCCTACAACAACAAAAATTTGGTTGGCAATTTTGTTTACACAACTAATAAATTAAGATCTCATAAATTAAAAAAGATATAAATAAAGAATATATAATTACCCTGAATTATATGGCGCAAGGAACAACTTATCCTTCTCTTTATTTCCCAATAGTATATCTACAACATATTTCTTTACATTAACTGGGTCGAGTTTAAACATTGAAAGCTTATGCGGAGACAAGAATGAAAATCTATCTGATAATTTGCGCGTGCACACCAACTTCTCATACAAAAACCTTCAATGAAAATTTCAAATTAGATTAATTACCAATAAATTAAAATAATTACCAATAAATGCAATGAAAAGTAATTTTTACCTAATGTATAAGCTGATGACAGTAGCACTCAGCTCCTTATGATTGAGAAGTTCGTATATGTGCTTTTTTTCAAGTAGTTCGTCATACTCATCTCCGAAAATAGCTTTCTCCATGCTTATGATGCGTAAATCGTTGCTGTCCATATTCGTTTTTGCTTGTTTGTCAAGAAATGACCCAAATCGAGCAAGGCGTGGATGACTTATTTTAGGAGCAGCAACTGATTTTCCCCGATCCAGTTTTTGAACTTTGGCAGCTTTATTACCCTCCAGTTTTTGATGTTTGTCAGCTTTATTACCCTCCAATTTTTGAAGTTTGCCATCTTTATTTTTACCACGAACATCCAGTTGTGGTGCGGCTTTATTCTAGCAGCTGGTTTGCTGAGCGGGTGGTTTTGATTGAATCTGAAAAAATGAGGTTAATCAATTTGGTAGTTAATTCAATCTGAAAAAAATGACAAACCTGCCAGAATAAATGTGACAAACCTTTTCCGGTGACGTAACTCACTCGTTGCAGGGAATCTTCTTGTCATTCCCTTTAGACTTTGTATGAATCTAAATAAATATGAAATTAAAGTTAACAGCGGAAAAAATCAGCAATTAAATATAATCAATCATAATCATATATCGTGCAATTAAATATACATATCAATTAAACATACATTTCAATTAAACATACCTTATCAAGGGCAACAAGATTTTTGGGCCATGCCACGTAACTACCTATTGCTTCTCCCAAATACTTCATATCTCCATCGTTGTCCAGTATAGGCAACAGTGCATTTGGTTCAAAAGCAATCACGGGTGATACTTTGACATGGCCGGCAGGGATCGGAAAGTTGTGCAATACTTCTCCCAAGGTATTGTACAATGTTCCTTTTCCAACCTTGCGATGAGTAGGGGAGGATAAATACAGCACGCAAGTAGAGACACCCTAAATCAATGGTTAATACATAAGTATGTGAAACAATTAGGTTGAATGAATTTCTTATTTTATTAAGTAATTAATTACCTCGGGAAGACTTTTAAGACCAATGTTGCAACTAACGTTTTCACTCTCCATTTGTATTTCACGTTGGAGCTGATCTAGAAGTTGCTTTTCTTTATTCGTCTTCACCAAGAGTGCCACTTGCTCTGTTAGGATTTTGAGCTTCTCTAATACTTCCTCATTAGATGGATTTGGGCGCTTCTCTTGTGAAAAATAGCTTTTTGGAGTTACGCCAAATCCTTTCCCCCTCACGCGGCCGAAATATTCAGGAACATTAAATACTTTACCGAGTTTGTCCCTGCAACTAACTTTGTTATCCTCTTGATTTTCTGAACTTTGTTCTAGATTCTCCTAAAATACACGTAGGATTAAAAAGATAAGTTCAATATCATTTTTAAAATACAATATTAAAAAATATTAGAGTGATAATATACTTACACAAAGTTGTATCACTTTTTGAACATTTTCATTATCAACAACTCCATCTTTATTTACACGAGCATCCTTCCACAAAATATGACGACCCAATGGATCATCGGATTGGGTCTCTTGTAGCTATCCATTAAGACATAAACAAAAGCTATTCGTTAAGATCATAAACAAAATATTAGTTAGAAACTATAGTTTATAATGTACCACATTATATAAAAGTGATGTTTACTTACAAGTTTTTGCTCTAAACGTGCATATCCCATATGAGATTTTTTGTATGGATGCGTTGGATTTTTGCCCCTCTCGCCATATTCCGTACTTATACTCTATATAAAAAAATAACAATCGTGTAAAAATTTAAAATACGCTATGAATATGAATAATAAAACACAAATGCTAATAAATTAATCACTTACCACAAACGCGGGGTCTGAAAGTTTAGCTACAAATGCCTCCATTCGTCATTTGATATATAGTGTTTATATATTTTGGAGCTTCAACATTCATATTTCCATCACGATCTCTTAGATAGCAGTTTGACAGATGAGATCTAAATCCCCGGTGTATTTTTCCGGCAACTCTAAGCACGTAAGTTTTTCTCACCTCATCAACATCAAAAGCAGTTTGCAAACCAAATAAAGATATAGTTTGAGTAAAGTATTTCAATGGAAAAAATTATAAGTAACAAAAAAGTGGAGTAAAAAAGTTACTTGTATATCATTCCACAGTATATCTTTTGCATCCTTCAAAGCCTCATCTCTCCAATCGTCAATTGTAATGGAGATATTCTGACGAACAACTGCACCAATATAACTTACAAACATGGAACTGTTGGGCTCAATTGGCTGGCCACTTTCATTCCATCCCACCTAACAAACTCATATAGTAAGTACATGCTTTCAAAAAAGATTAAAAATAAACAGCAAACAAAGTATAGTATACCTCAAATTTTATGCCATTACTTCTTGCTTTTATGACATTTTGCATAATGGTTGCACCACGTTTAACTTCAGTTTCATAAGTCTTAGTGTTGAGAACTTCCACATTTTGACGATCCAAATCCTTGTTGGAATCCATTTATCTACAACAAGTTCAACATGCAGTTCAGTATAACTTCAACAAGTTCAACATGTAGTAGTCTAAGTACGTAGCAGTATAAGTTCAACATGCATTTTAGTGACATAAAAAAATTAATAAATACAATACCTGAAGAGTGCAAAGAAATACGTAGGGTTCGTAGGGTTACGGCTTCGTTTAAGAAGGAACAGCGAGAAGAGTGCGCAGAAATACGAACAGTTCATAGGACAGAGTAGGGTTCGCAGAAATACGTAATGAGGGTTACGTATTTCAATGAGAAGAGTACGTAATGTTCGTAGGGATAGTAACAAAGATGGAGATGGTTCGCAATGGAGATGGTTGGCAATATGGTTCGTAGGGTTCTCAATGAGAAGGACAATGAAGAGGAGGAGGAAACTGAAGCGTAGGAAGTTTACGTAATGAAGAGGAAACTAAAGCGGTTTACTGTTATATATAACACCCTATTACATCGCTTTTTTGAAAAAGCGCTGTAAAAGACCTCCTTATTTTATTTTCTAAAAGCCTATTACAGCGGTTTTTTAGAAGCCTTTTAAAGCGCTTGTCCATAAGCGCTGTAAAAGACCTCCTTATTTTATTTTTTTAAAAGCCTTGTACAGCGCTTTTCCCAAAAGCGCTTTAAAAGACCTCTTTATTTTATTATGTAACAAGCGCTATGTGACCATTTTACAGCGGTTATAGAACAAGCGCTTTAAAAGACCTCCTTATTTTTTTCTATTAAAATCATTTTACAGCGCTTTTTCAACAAGCGCTTTAAAAGACCTCTTTGTTTTATTATGTGCAAGCTATGTGACCATTTTACAGCGCTTGTAGAACAAGCGCTTTAAAACACCTCCTTATTTTTTTTTTATTAAAAGCTTTTTACAGTGCTTTAAAAGCCTCTTTGTTTTATTATGTGCAAGCGTTATGTGACCTCCTTATTTTTTTAAAGGCTTTTTATAGCGCTTATTGACAAAAGCGCTATAAAATTACAAGTTTATGTTGAGTTCAGTTCAAGTTAAATTTGTTAAGTTACAATATAAGTTCAATTTCTGTAAAATGCTAAATAATTAGTAAAATACATATATTTGGATTTTTTTTTCTTCCAAATAGTTAGTTAAATACCTATATATATATCAATGCTAAATTACATGATCATCTCATATTGGGATGATCAGTTCAAGTTCAAGAAAAATTCCCAGTACTCAAAAAAAGCTTTTTCAAGTTCAATATAAGCAGAAAATTAGTTCTGGCAGGTCAAACACTTAAATTACATGAACTTAGTATAAAACACTAAGATCAAGCTAAATATAAGCAGAAAATAAGTATAAGCAGAAAATCAAATAAAGTTCAAGCTAAATACTAACATGTTCAATTCTGGCAGATCAAACAATTAAATTACATGAACTCAGTTCAGATTACATGGCTTATATAAAAAAATTAAACACATTAAGATGCCCTTCTTCATTTCTTGGTGGGATTCACATTTGTTTGTCCATTAACGATACGAAACAATGGATTAATCCAAATTCCTTCATCATGATCATCTCTAAGATATAAACCATCATCAGTTGAATCAATTACATGTGGTTGTGATGTTGCAAAGAAAAGATCATTACCAACATCTTCATCATTATTGTTATCATCACTTATTTTATTGGTCGATAGGACAATGGACTATTTATCAGCAGCAGGATCAGTGACATAAAACACTTGTTGAGCTTGAGACGCTAAAATAAAAGGCTCATCTTTGTATCCCACCCTATTAAAATCGACAAGCAAGAACCCTGACTTATCAATCCGAACGCCATTTATATTATCGACCCACTTGCAACCAAATATGGGAACACGAAACATTGTGTAGTTTAACTCCCATATGCGCTCGATAACCCCAAAATATGATAGATTTGCATATATTGGGTTTTTGTCTTTTGCACTTGAGATATGCATCGCTTCATCTACGAGAGTGACTCCGCTATTTTGCATAGTGGTTTGATCATCTTGTTCTTTGGTATAAAATGTGTAGCCGTTAATTACATAATCGGTGTAAGAAAAGACATGTAAACTCGGACAATTTGCTAGCCACCTCAATCTCTGTGAAATTGATTCGGGGTCTATATCAAACTTTGACTTTATGTGATTTTTTAACCATGTTATAAAACTTTGAGTGTGCTCTCGAGTTATCCAATTTTGATTCCTATTCATGTTCAAACTAGATAACTGATCCATGTGTATTGTAACATACGGTTGAACCTCATCATCATTGTGCAGAACATACAATTGTACCTGCTCCCATTCTGTCCTTGATATAGTCATTAGTCTCTTTCCAATTATCCATTCTCCTTATATTCTTACCGAATGACGAGACATGGGAAGCCATATGGATTCAACATTGGACAGGTATTCATTACAAAATTCAGCAGCTTCTTCAACAATTTCGCTCCAGGTAAAATGGAACGTATACCTATTGGTAGCAAATGCTCCATTAGAATATGACAATCATGGGTCTTCAAACCTTTTAACTTGAGGTCTTTCATACAAACTAAATTTTTAATGTTTGAAGAGTATCCTTCTAGAACTTTAACTTCGTGTAGAAATTTACACAAAACAATCTTTACGGGACCCAATTCATTTCTTATTCCCATATCGACCAAGTCCAATCTTCTATTCATGCCATCCTTAGAATTTCCTAGAACATTGAATAACGTACCAATAACACTATCAAATACATTTTTTTCAATATGCATCACATCGAGGAAATGTCTTATATACAATGACTTCCAATATGGCAATTCAAAGAAAATTGACATTTTCTTCCACCCAGTTTTGACTAGCTCTCCCGCAAAAGGTTTGCCAAATTTATTGGTCAAAACTTGTACTTTTTCAAGTATTTGATATCCAGTCGGTACTAAAGGAGCTTTATCTTCCTCTGATTTTCCATTGAATGCATTTCTCCACCCACGATACTGATGACTATAAGGTAAAAATCTACGATGTCCAAGAAATACATTCTTTTTACAATGTTTCAACCGCATCTAATTTATACTCTCTTCACATATAGGACCTGCACATTGACCTTTAATGCTATATCCTGATAAATTACCATATGCTGGAAAATCATTAATTGTGCCGAACAACATAGCCCTCAAATTGGAACATTCTTTCTTATACCCATCATAAACTTCCACACATGTCTCCCACATAATTTTTAAATCTTCAATTAAAGGAGCCAAGTACATGTCGATATCATTCCCCGGTTGTTTGGGTCCAGAAACTAACAGAGACAACATCATAAACTTACACTTCATACATAACCATGGAGCTAGGTTATAAATCAACAAAATCATAGGCCACGTGCTGTGTGAGATGTTTTGAAGACCATGTGGATTCATTCCATCAGTAGAAAGTGCAAGTCGTAGGTTTCTTGATTCTATTCCGAATTCAGGATACTCGTGATCAATTTTTGCCCATTGTGGAGAATCTGCAGGGTGTCGAAACTTTCCATCTCTAACTCTATCATCTGCATGCCATGTCAAGTGTTTCGAATCTTCTTCACTGCGATACATGCGCCTAAATCTTGGTATTATAGGAAAATACCACACGACTTTTTCTGGAGTAGATTCTTTCTTCTTATATCGAGAGACATTGCATTTCAGACACGCCTTTAGTAATTCATATTCATTTCGAAATAAAATGCAATCGTTAGGACACGCATGAGTCCTTTCGTAACTCATGCCAATAGAGCACAAAATTCGTTTAGCCTCATAGGTTCGATTGGGAAGTTCATTATCATCTGGCAACATATCTTTTAAGAGTGTTAATAATTCTATGAAGCTTTTATCAGACCATCTATTACTCGCTTTTAAGTTGTACAACTTTAATATCACGGACAGTCTTGTGAATTTAGTACAACCATTATATAATGGTTTCTCTGCGTCACTCAACAAGCTCTTAAACATTTTAGGGGAATCCCGAAGATCTTCTTCAACTGCTTTTGCAATCTCCTCAACTCGGTCCGGCTCATATGTATCTGTGTCGAAATCAGTTGAAGCATATGTTGAACCATTCTCAAAATTAATGTTTCCTTTTCTTTTTTCTCACCATGTCTTATCCAACACCTTTTCTCTGCATCACTCAACAAGCTCTCAAACATTTTTTCTCACCTTTTCAGTTGAAGCACATTTTTCTCACCATGTATCCATGCCATACTAAATGTCCTTCCAATTCATCTGCTCTAACACCTTTTCCAAAACAACATTTTAAACAAGGAAAAACGACTTTATTTGGATCTTTTGCATTCTTCACTACAAACTCAACAAACTCCTTCACTCTATTTTCATACTCTTTTGACAATCGATTGGTAGACATCCATTTCCGGTCCATTTTATATGACCTATATAAATGCAGTTACACAAATAATAAGCTACTGATAACATTATACCAATCTATAGTACACATATCTACTGATATGGGTCCTGTCTTGACATACAGGTAAAAACGAATATGGGCAGCAACGATTCACGCATCATAAGCATGGATAAAGCTATTTTCGGAGATGAGTATGAAGAACTACTTGAAAAAGAGCACATATACGAATTTCTCAATCATAAGGAGCTGAGTGCTTCTGTCATCAGCTTATACATTAGGTAAAAATTAGTTTTAATTGCATTTATTGGTAATTAATTTAATTTATTGGTAATTAATCTAATTTTAAATTTTCATTGAAGGTTTTTGTATGAGAAGTTGGTGTGCACGCGCAAATTGTCAAATAGATTTTCATTCTTGTCTCCGCATAAGCTTTCGATGTTTCAGCTCGATCCAGTGAATGTAAAGAAATACGTTGTAGATATCCTATTAGGAAATAAAGAGAAGGATAAGTTGTTCCTTGCACCATATAATTCAGGGTAATTGTATATTCTTTATTTATATCTTTTTTAATTTATGAGATCGTAATTTATTAGTTGTGTAAACAAAACTGCCAACCAAATTTTTGTTGTTGTAGGGCACATTGGGTGCTATTTGCCATCAATGCGACCTCTGAAGTTATATACTATTTAGATCCCTTGCACGGCCATTACAACAATCACTCGAAAATAAAGACTATGTTCGACACGTAAGTAATATTCATTTATTTCTTACACACACACCCACACACACACACACACACACACACACACACACATATATATATATATATATATAAATAATGTGTTTGTTAATGCTATAATAATCACATTTATTTATTCGATAGTGCTTTACAAGTTTTCCGAGCTCAAAGAGGTGCTATAGTGTCGAAGCAAAAGTCAAATAACATCACATGGATTCCAATAATGGTTTGAAATATATGCCTTTAAATTTTCATTTACAATCAATGCACAAATATTTATTGACTGCTTATATGTTTTACTTTATAGTGCCCTCGTCAAACTAACAACAAAGACTTTGGGTACTATATATTCCGATTCATGAAGGAGATTGTTAATATGAATCAAACTATAATCCCAGAAACGGTACGGTATTTTCATTATTTGATTTTCATATATAAACTATGTATACATTTGATTCTAACTTATTTATGTTCAATTTTTATATCGCACAGTACTTTGAGAATTCCAGTCCAACATACTTTAAAGAGATCTAACTGAAATAAAGGAAGACTGGTGTCAGTATGTGATCGAAATGAAGATTATTTGATTTGCTGAGAAATGGCATGTTGCAAGGGATAGTTATATGAATATATGGTAGTTCTGTTCTGTGCTGTAGTTCTGATAGTTATATGTATATGAATATTTAGTTATATGAATAGGGCACATTTGAAAAGTTGTGAATATGTAGTTATATGAATATGTATATAGTTCTGTCTTGTTGTCAATATGTGAATATGTGAATATGTATATGAATATGTATTCTGTTTTGTGCTGTAATTTGTTGTGAACTGATTGTGTAAATATGTAAAGTTATAAAGTTAAATTATAAAGTTATATAGTTCTGATTGTGTACTGATTGTGAATTGATTCTGCATGAAAATGATTTTGGAAAAAATATTAAAAGACAACGCTTTCTAAAAAAATGCCATAAAAAACCTCAAACAAGCGTTATTTTAAAAATTCCATGTACAGCGTTTTTTAATATACCTAGAATAAGCACCTATTACAGCTCTTTTTTGAAAAAGCGCTGTAAAACTGCATAAGAATGCACCTATTACAGTGCTTTTTTGCAAAAACGTCTTAAAATGTGCATAATAACGCATCTATTGACTGCACCTACTACAGCGCTTTTTAGAAAAAGCGCTGTAGTAGGTGCATAATAATGCATCTATTGAATGCACCTATTGAATGCACCTTTTTAGGATGTTTCATATAAACCTCATCCACTAAATCACCATTAAGAAATGCTTTTTCACATCCATTTTATGCAACTCAAGATCCAAATGTGCAACTAATGTCAAGATAATACGAAGATAATATTTCTTAGACAATGGTGATAAAGACTTTATGTATTGATTCCGTCCTTTTGAGTAAATATCTTAGCAATAAGTCTAACTTTGTATCTCTCAATGTTACCAAATGCATCCTTCTTGGTCTTAAAGACCCATTTACAACCATACCTTTGCTTCATCTGGTAAATCTACAAGATCCTAAACAACGTTTTTTTTCATGGAATTCGACACATCATTCCTGGCTTGTGCAAAAGTTTGAAGATAATTCTCAACTCCAACATTATTGTTAGATTCTTGTTGGACAGTTAAACAAGTTTCGCTTCAACAGAGACTAAAAATACATGCTGGATAATTTCGTGGAGACTAAAAGTTGTATTTTTTACAAGGACTAAAATTGAAAGATTGATATTTTATAGAAGCTAAAAATATATTTAACCCGTTAAATTATACTCTTGAAAAATTGTTTCTAAAAATCTTTTCTATGATGAAGTGGTTAAAACTTAGATTGATTAAAAGATTTGTTTAGAAAATGGTAGGCAACTTTCGAGTAATTAAGGATAGAGATAGATGCACATGGCGATTTATCCTTATTCATCATGTACCTAATAGCTACGCTCAGTCCCTTGTAACCTTAGAAGGATTTTTCCACTATTGAATCACTAAATAAACTTCAAAGTATCTCCTAGTGCCACTCAAACTATACTACTCAACTTCTTAACAATGACACCACTTGTGCCTTTTTAGAAACCTTTGCCTACACTTAAGAAGAAACCGTTGTTACAAGTGAAAGTGTTTTGCTTCTAGTTTGTTCAAAAAACACAAGTTGTTCATCACAAGAGAAGACACAATCTTAAATCTTGAGCATATTTACAATTTAAGCTCTTAGATATGAATTTCCCTATTCATGTTGCCTCACGTTTCGCCTAGCTTTCACTTGGAAACTCGCCTTAGACATGTGACCCTCACGTTTCAACCTATTTAAGGGGTTTTTTCGTGTTTTAGTCAAGGATTCTTAATTTTGGCATTAGGAGGAGCTACTGTACATGTTTTGGAGTCTAGGAACCGAAGATCTCAACATTGGAGACAAGTATTTAAGATTCATTTAATCTTTCTTATGTGTAATTTTATGTTCTTCATTGTAACTATGTTCTTAAGCATGAACTAAATTTCCTTTTGATTCCCTTTGAATCTATGTAGTTTAGAATCCTATATACTATTTTTGCAATTAAAGTGGTTGTTTTTATTCATCAATTCTTATTTTTAGTGTTTTTAATTGATTGACCATTATCGAATTTAATTTACGATATACTTCACATCGGAAAATAGGTAGTAATAACCAAACTTAGAATTAATATTCATGTTTCAATATTTTATATATGAATATAGAGTAGTAACATGTGTCTACACGAACTTTTATGCTTTAAATAACAAGTTAGATCTCTTGAGGAATTAGAGCTCATTGTTATAAAAATAAAAAGGATTTTGAGCCAATGAATTTATCTTAATCTAATATGCTAATTTGACATAACCATAATAACTTAATGCTAAAATAGTGGATTTAATAATTACAAGTGAAAATGGGGTGACTCAAGATCCTAATCATTTTTTCTCATAATCTTTATCTCGTTAATTTTGCAATCAAACAACCAATTATAAAACCTTTAATCACCTAAGTGTAATTCACTTTGTTGCAATTTAAATTAATTACAATCCATGTTGATACAAACTTTTTTATTACTTGTAAAATTTAAGGTACACATGTCAATTAATCATCAAGTTTTTGGTGTCGTTGTCATGATTCTTGATTAACTTTCAGCAAGACAAAGTAGTCATACTTAGGTTATATTTTAAATGTTTAGGTTCTTTAATTTCTAAAATATAAAAAAATGATCCGTTGATTTCTTTTTTTTTTTTTTTTATTGCTACAGTTCTCTACTACTAAAGGTTTTCTGAGTTGTTCATGCAGGGTGAGACTTTAGAGAAATTGATTTATGTTCCTCAAATCGAAAAAGCGGCAAAGCTAAACAGAAAGAAAGTGAGAGATGCCAAGCAAGCAAAAATAGAAGCTTTGAGATTAGTCACAATTTCTACTAAACTTCCAACTAGTGATTTTGATACAAAAAATGTTTGCTTGAAGTGGATACCAACACCTCTATGTTAGCTTGAAATGGCATCAAAATATGAGTACAACATGATAGAGGGGCTTCAAGAAAATGTTTGCTTGAAGTGGACACCAACACCTTTATGTTAGCCGCACAACAAACTATGTCTTCATAAATACACAAGCTAACTAAACAAATAAAGGTAGTTCTGAGTGGAGATTATAAAAACATCGAAACTCTTACCCAACAGGTTATGAGTTGTAACTATTGTGGTGGAAGTTATGGAAATGCTGAATGTGGTCTAAAAGAGGGATATGAGGTAGAATACATACGTAACAATCAGCCACAATGTGGTAACCCATATTCCATGCCTACACTTGAGGATGGAGGTATCATTTGGGTCAGGTTCGAATCAGCAGGTTCAATAACCAAAGAAGGGGCCTTCTTTGGAAGAAGGGGCTTTCTTTGAGCGAACCAGTATAAATCATGTGTGTATCTCTTATCATTACTCATCCTTTAAATGATTCCCTAATCACACACACTACAACTAATAATTCTATTTCCCTTGTATACTAATTCTTCAGAACATTTTGAAGTACTTATCTTTCTAAATACTTAGTCAATATACTTGAGAGTTAATTTTACTTACATGAAAGAATTTAAAAAGGGTCACAATTCAAACCCCCTTTTTTTGAGACATTGAATTCTACTTCAATTGACTTTAGAGCTCTGCCTCTTAGGGTTTGAGCGTTCTAACAAGTGTTAGAGGAAAAGATTCTAGAAATAAAAAATGTCAAAGGTCAAATATATAGTTGTAGAAGGCTCATCAAACAGACCTCCAAACTTTGATGGTACCAGCTATATTTTCTGGAAAGGAAAAATGAAACTATTTCTCAGTTCTCAAGACACGGGAATGTGGAAATTAATCACATACGGAGACTATGTTATAAGATTTGATCTATCAGATCCAATATCAGATGTAAAGACATAAGAATCATGGACAGCTGCAGAACACGCTAAGGTACTTCAAAACTCAAAATCTCAACTATTTTTATCATCTGCCTTAAGCAGGGAAGAAAGTGAAAAAATAGATGAATAAAAATCTGCAAAGGAAGTTTGGAACACTCTGAAAAGTCATAATGAAGGAACCAGCCATGTGAAAGAAACAAGAATTGTCATTGGAGTCAGAAAATTTGAAATGTTTCAAATGATTGAAAGTGAAACCATTGATGAGATGTATTCAAGATTCACAAGCATAGTAAATGAACTAAGATCACTAGGAAAGACATACTCATCTCAAGAGAGAGTTAGAAAAATTCTTAGAAGCTTGCCCAACAATTTGAGACCTATGGTCATTATTATGACCCACTCAAATAACATCAGTACTCAAAGTCTAGAAGAAATTATTGGATCACTAAGAGCACATGAAGTAATCCTTGAACAAGATAAACCTTTTAGAAAAGAAAAGATGGTTGCTCTAAAAACTTCTCAAAATAACTCAAAAAGTTCATCATCACAATAAAAAAAGAAATAGATGAACCTGAAATAAAAGAAGATGAACTAGCTCTCATTTCAAGAAACATTGAAAGACTAATGAGAAGAAGAAATCAGCTAAGAAGAAACGTTCCAAACAAAAAGCAAATTCCAATAGCTGAAACAGATAAAAGTCAAGTCATATGTTATGGGAAGAAGAAGAAGAAAACATTTGTCTCATGGCAGACACTGAAATTGAAGAGGTATTCATTTCTGATCTATGTTCTTTATGCTTAAAATTGGAAAATAATTTGACAATCTTTAGAATGATTCTAATACTATAAACCAAAAATGTCTTTTTTATAAAGAACAAATTCAAAAGGCAATTGAAGAAAAAGAAAAACTTGTAACTAGTGTTAAAGATCTAAGATGTAATATCAAAAGTTTACAAGAAGCTCAATCCAAAATGTCTAAAAGAAAACAAACGACTACTCAAAATTTCTGAAGTACAAAAAGAAAATTATTTATTAAAAATTGAAGTTGAAAAACTAAAAAATGATTTATCAAACTTTGTACAATCCACTAAAACATTTCAAATTATCATGGGATACTAAACTGGAAAACATGATAAGGTTGGTCTTGGTTTTGAAAACTGTCAAAAACACAAAATATGATATATGTACCAAAAAAAAAAGGGAATGAAAGTCAATTTGTACCTACTATAAAAGACTTGGACATCCTGAATTAGTTTTTTTTTTTCTCAAAAGGAGATTAGAAAGTTCAAACCATAATAGCTTTAAACTTTCTCAACAAAAGAAAGTCAAAAGCTCTTTTTATAACAAACCTAATCACAATGAATCTTTTTGTTTTCTGAAAAAGAAAACTTTCCCCAAGGGAACAAACTAATCCATAAGGACCCAAATCATCATGGGTACCTAAAAAGAAAACATATAACAATGCATCAAAGTGTAAAGAAAATGCCATGGTTCTTGGACAAGGGATGGTCAAGGCATATGGCAGGAGATACAAATTGTTTCCTTTTCTTTGTTAAAAATGATGGAGGATCAGTTACCTTTGAAAACAATGATCAAGCTTAAATGAAAGGCAAAGGTATCATAGTAAACTCTAACAGACAAGTTGATTTGGCACAAATGTATTGGTCATATCAGTATGAAAATTATTTATAAACTATCTCAACTTGATTTAGTAAGAGGTCTACCAAAAATAAATTTCGACAAAGACAAAGTATGAGAATCATGCATAAAAGGAAAACAAGTTAAAAGTAGTTTTTGTCCAAAAGAATTTGTATCAACTCAAACACCCTAGGAATTGCTTCACATAGACTTGTTTGGTCCAATCAAGACAATCAGTCTAGGTGGCAAACAATATGGAATTGTCATTGTTGATGATTTTTCATATTTACTTGGGTGATAATTATAAAACATAAGGATGAATAGTTTGAATCATTCCAAAATTTTTGCAAAAAAGTTCAAAATAAAAATTGATATTATGTTGTCTCATTAAGAAGTGATCTTGGGAGAGAATTCCTAAAATCCTCTTTTCAAGCATACTCTGATGAAAATGGAATATCACATAAAATGGATTTATTGAGAGAAAAAAATATAACTTTGCAAGAAATAGAAAAAACCATGCTAGATGAATCAAAAGTTGACAAATACTTTTGAGATGAAGCTGTAAATACATCTGGCTATATCTCAAATTATGTTTCAATCAAAAAACTTTAAACAAAACACCCTATGAACTATAGAAAGATAGGAAACCAAACATATCGTATTTCCTCATTTTTGGATGTTTCTATTGCATTCGAAACAATAAGGATAACTTGGGAAAACTTGATCAAAAATTAGACAAAGTTGTATTCTTAGGATATTCAGATATGTTAAAAGGATATAGAGTTTATAGCTTAAAAATTCAAACTGTTGAACTAACATCCCAAAGGAAGGATGGTGATGAAGAACTAGAATCATATCAAAAACAATCTCCTGAACAAATAATAAAAAATAATCTAGAAAAAATTATCAAAATGTTCCACATCTGAATGTTTCAATCCCACTAGCTCCAAGAAGCTGGAGAACAATCACCGATAAGCTAGAATATATTTGTTTTTATAGCTTTGTTTGATAAGTTAATTTGATGTTTATAATCCGGTTTTAGTTCTATTTCACTACCTTTTTGTTTTTTTTGTTTGCAAGGAGAAATGATGGAATAAGTGACGATTCTTAGTGCAAAGAGACTCGAAGTCAAGTGGTGAAGTCATGGTCCATCATGATCAAGAAGATGGAAGGAAAGAAAGTTCCAACAAGAGTACAGCCTAGTCGTAATGGCCATTATGGCCGTAACGGTTGAACAAGAAAAAAGTGAAAATTTGCCACACCAAGGCAACAAGGATTACAACCTGTCCGTAATGGCCATTACGACCGTAATCTGCTTAACTTATGTTGTTGAACCATTTTTCTTATGTGAAATTCTTATGGTTTCTTGTAATTAAAGCACATGAAGGCACCTAGGGATATAAAAATGGACGAAAATACTTCGTTTGACACAGATTCCAACTCACAATCTCTTATTACTCTTACTTTTGTTCCTGTTATTTTCTCAGCAAAGTTCTAGTTTAAATAATATTTAGTTTTCTATTTTTATTATGTTATTTTATATTTCCAATATTTTTATATTTAAGCTTTGATTCTACTATGATCATGTGTGAGTAGATCTTCCTTGTCTTGGGATTGTAGGATTTTCAATGATGATTCTCTAACAATTTCTATTTCTTTCGTTCGTGAGTATGTATCTTTTAATCCAATCTTAGTAAAAATCATGAAAATAGATTTTGGTTCTCTTAAAATCAATAAAGATATCTTCTCTTACAGAATTTGTTAATACATCAATCATGAAAATAGGTTTTTTATTAGTTTATAATACACTTTTGCTCTTTGAAAGAAGGCATTAGTTATAATTGTTTATATAATTTTTAAGAGTTTAACACCCATAATTTAGAGAATATTAGTTTTATTGTACCCATCATTGTGAAAAACTACAATCCCAAAACTTTATTTTTATTGAGAATTTTTAATCAAAAATCATTATCAACAATCACCATTTTAGTTAATCATAATAGTAAAGAAAGATTGATACTCATAACAAAGCCCTTGTGGGAACAATAATTTTTACTACGCAATGATATCGTGCACTTGCGGTTCTATTAGTCACTAATCACCCTCAGAATCAAATCATTGGAAGTATACATGATGGTGTGATAACCAGATAATCATTCATTAATAACATGGCTATGATCTCACAAGTTGAGCCAAAATCAATAATTGAAGCCATCATTGATGAATCATAGGTTGAAGCTATGAAACAGAAACTTTATCAATTTGAAAAAAAATAAGTCTGGAACTTGGTACCACTAACTCAAGACATAACTATCATTGGAACTAGATCGATTTTTATAAACAAATTGGATGAGAATCGAAAGGTAATCCGAAACAAGGCAAGACGTGTTGCACAAGGTTATAATCAGGAAGAAGGAATAAACTATGATGAAACTTTTGCTTTTGTGGAAAATTTAGAAGCTATTACAATCCTTCTTGCATATGATGCTCATAAATGCATAAAACTTTTTCAAATGGATCTCAAAAGTTCATTTATAATTGGGTTCTTAAATGAAGAAGTCTTTGTTAAACAACCTCCAAGGTTTCTTGATTAACTAAAACCCAATAATGTTTACAAACTATCAAAAGCACTATATGATCTGAAACAAGCGCTAAGAGCTTGGTATGAAAGACTAAGTACATTTTTAATTGAAAATGGATTTTCAAGAGAAAAAATTGACACCACTCTTTTTAGAAAAACTGATAAATCATATTTACTTATTGTACAAGTCTACGCGAATGGCATCATTTTTGGATTCACTAAAGAACTCATGTGTAAGGAATTCTCTAATCTTATGCAAAGTGAGTTTGAGATGAGTATGATAGGTGAACTTAGATTTTTTTTTTCATGGATTACAAATCAAGCCAACAAAGGAATACATCTTTATTTGTCAAGAAAAATACACAAAAGAACTTCTTAGAAAATTCAAAATGAATTAAGCCAAAATTATGACCACACCTATGCATCCTTCATCAAGTCTAGATAAAGATGAGAGAGTACAATCAATTTCTAAAAAGGAATTCAGAGGAATGATTGGATCCCTTCTTCATCTCAATACTAGCAGACTTGTCATCGTTTTTGCTGTAAGATTATGTGCTAGATTTCAAACTAGTCCTAAGGAATCACACCTCATTTCAGTTAATTTTTTTTTTATATATTTAGTAGGTACTGCTAATCTTGGTCTTTGGTATAGAAATGAGTCACATTTTGATTTTGAAGCATATTGTGATGCTGATTATGCTGGAGACAAAATTGAAAGAAAAAACACTAGTGGGGCATGCTAGTTTCTAGGACAAGCCCTTACTAGTTGGCAATGTAAGAAACAAAATAAATTGCATTATCCACCACTGAAGCACAATATGTTTTATCCACCAACATTTGCACACAATCATATGGATGAAAAACCAGTTAGAGGACTACTCACAAAGGTACTCAAATATTCGGATTATGTGTGATAATACTAGTGTAATAAATCTCTCCAAAAATCCAATACCACACTCCATATCTAAACACATGGAAATTAAACATCATTTCATTCGTAATCAAGTCCAAAAAAAGGAGATTGAATTAAAATACACTGACATTGAAAATCAACTTACTAACATATTTATAAAACCACTTGTTAAAGAAAGGTTTAATTTCATCAAAAAGAAACTAAGTCTTGTTAAAAACCATGTCCTAATTAGTTATTCTTATAAATTCTCATGGTTTAATTATTAGATAAGAAATATTTTCCCTTCAAACATATTGAAAGTTTAGAATATTCGTATCCTAGTATTTTGCTTCAGAATGTTTACAACATGCACTAATATGTGATGGTTATCAAAAATCTGAAAGGTTAACCTAACCTTTTACATCATGAAGCTTTTCAATAAAAGCTAATCATGATTACTTGTCATAAGAAGGGAACAAAAAGGAAAAAGTAAAATCTTTATCCATTTGGTATATATAAAATCTACATCATATAGGGTTCTTTCCCAATGTAACTTCCAATCAGTTACTATTCATCTTTTCCCTATTATAAGACACACTTCCACATCTTCTTGTACCACTCCACCCTCGACCTTGCATCTCTCTCACTTTCTCTCGGATCACAACCAATGTCTCTTCCATCTCACATAATTCCCTATCTCATCAAATCCATCATGAAACATCCAAAACTTTGTGTTCACTCATTCACCAATCCTCGACCCTCAAACTCTAACCAAGCCCAAAACAAACTGCTTGCTTTGAAAAGCGAACCTTTTAAACCATCATCAACTCAACTTGCAAGAAGATTCATGCGCATTCTTGCTAGTTTTGGCACAAAGAAAACTCAAAATGAGGATCTAATCTTTATTGACTTAGAAGAAGATGATCACTCTGAAACCATACTTCTACTTTTTACACAAAAATTCCCAAACTACTGGAACAAAATCATCTCAATCCATGTTTCATCCTCATGTACCATCTACAATAGTTACCAATATACATACCTCAGAAAGTTAAAAAAACCGACAAAGGAAAAATAGTGGCCACATCTTAAATTCTATGAGCCACACTATCCTCTGCTCATCAGAAAATTCTATGTTGCCATATCTTTAAAGGAAGACAGTGGTTAGAATGTGCTCCTCTCCACTTAGGGGTGTACGTGGTTTGCATTGGACTGATTTTGACAAAATCCGATACCCGACCCGATCGATTATCTTTGGGTTAGGTTAAGTTCTAAACCCATATTTTTTTCATTTAACCCGAATCGAGTTGTCCCGATCAAGAACGGGTTGAGTTGGGTTGGCAGGTTATACATAAATAATAACCTATTTTTTATTTTATGGGAAAATTTAATGAATGAAATTATATTTAATACTTGAATGTCTCAAAAACTATAAAATTTAAATCACATCATTCAATTCTTTAAAAAAAATCAAGAACTTCTCACACAAAAAAAAATGAAAATTCATCAATTCTAAGCAATGAAAACTTCAAGTCCAAGCACTTAACAAATTCCTCAAATTATGGAAGGGAACAATTGGGAATCTGCAAAAACGAATATCAATAATAAAAGTGAGGAGATAAAGAAGAAGAAATAATAAATAAGTAAAATATGCATGAAACAAAGCAATAACAGAAGAAGGTGGACGCAGGTATGGAAAAGAAAAAGAAAAAGGTGGATGACAACGGTTAAAAATCTTAAGAAGAAAAGTATTGACATCCTATTGGGCTGCCAAAAAAAATTAAAAAAAAAAAAATAAAACTAGTTATTGGGTCGGGTTTACGGGTCGACGGGTTCAAATTGTTGAACCCATTACCCGAACCAAATATAAGCGGGTTTCCACGGGTTGGGTTGGGTCAGACCCGAAAGTGACCGATAGTACCGAGTGTCGAACTCAAGGATTGCGTTTTACTATAGAATTATATTTAATTACTAAAATTGAACAAAAAGTTTCGAAATTGATTGAAATGATATTTGAAACTAATAAGCGTAATAGAATCGAACTTTTATAATAATAAAAAATGTCAGGGATGAGTTTCACTTCGAATCCAACCTTGGTTTCTAATTTGATCCTAGTTACTAAATTCCTTTATTATTCTTACCCTAATGTCTTAGTGACAAAACCTTTAATTCCAAAGTAATTCCTAATTCATTAGTAGATTTAAGATTAGAATTAAGCTTTACGGTACAAGAATTATCTTATTAAATTATTGCCTCTGCAAATTATTCAATTGGTTTCATGACCTGCATCTATCCCTAGACTACAATATCATGGATTTCTCATCTCAAGCATTCATAAAGTCCACTTCTGTTTCAAAATATGAATCGTAAAACATTTTAAAGTTGATCATGCAATAAAAAGCATTCAACATAGAGATGAGAAAAATAATTCAATAAACTTATTCAGATAATTAGAAATCAAATCAGACAAATAAGGGTTTCATTTTGTTTCACTCATCCCTAAAAAATAGGGTTTAGTTACTCATGACAGAGATACAAAAGATAGAGATTAAAGACGAATTACAAGGAAGATTCATGAATGATTCTTGATAAAATGGTGTTAGAAACAACCGTCTTTGAGTTTCCCTGTTGTCGCGGTCTAAAATTTCGAGCGTTTCTCGAATTCAATGGAGTCGCAACCAAAACTTATTTTAAAATAGGGAAAATATTGAGAAACCCTTAAAAATAGAAAGAAATAAAAAAAATGGTCTTTGAAACCAAATTTTGAGTTCGGGAGTCGATTATGCGTATGGAAGGTATTAGCACCCTATGACATCCGTTAAAATACGGTTACCTATAATTAATTGTGCAAGATTAATAATAACTTAAATATATTTTGTTTCTCTTTATTATTAAATATGAATAACAATTATTATTAATTTTTTTAATATGATTTTGGAATAAATGTGTGCTTAAGAAATAAAGGGACAAAAAAAGAAATTTTTATTAATGTGCTTGACAAGAATGTGATCTTGCTCCTACGTATCTCCCGGTGCGATGGAAAAATCAAAGTTACGTAGTTCTTGGGTAGAAAATGCGGATATGTTGATTCTTTTTTTTTTTTAAAGAAAATTGGTTTTGTTATAAAAAATATTTTGACAAAAAAAAGTTTGTTTGACTTGAGTAATTACTTAAAAATGCGAGTTTTAAGACGATCAAGTTGTACAACTCGTGTCTCAAAAACTCAACGAGTAAAAAAAATCTCACATCTAATTTAATCCTCTTAAAAATATTTTATATTATTTTCGATTTTAAAATTGAGTTTTAAAACCACCAAGTAGTACAACTTGTGTCTCAACAACTCAAAAATTAAAAAAGGATCACATGTAATTAATCAAATTTTAAAAAAAGTTGATTTAAAATTTATTTATTTATAAAAATAAGAGTTACAATTATCAAGTTGTATAAATTGTGTTCTACTACTCATGGATTAAAGGATTTCATTTCTAATTAACCTTTAATACTAATTTTATTTTTACTAATTTGTTTATGAATTTTAATTTATTAATTTATCTATGAAGATGAGATTTAGAAACGTCAAGTTGTTGCAACTTGTGTCCTAATAACTCTAAAATAAAATAAAAACTAAAAAAAATAACACATCTAATTAAATAAATTTAGAAGTCTTTTTTATATTAATTTATTAAAAAATAATAAATCAATAAATAAATAAATAAAATAAAATAAAATAAAAAGAGAGTTTTAGAACTATCAAGTTGTACCACTTGTGTCATAACAACTCAAAGATTAAAAAGATGTCACATCAAATTAGTCTTTAATATAATATTTGTTTGTATTTTTTATGATGAAATTGATATTTAGTTATGAAAGGAATTAACCCCTTCTTTTAAAAAAAATAAATAGTTAAATGGGCTGAGCTTGGAGAGATTTTTGTTTGTTTTTATTAGACCCGGGCCCAACTCAACTTAAAAACAAAAAAAGTTAAAAACACATAACAGAAACCCTAAGTCACAAACTAAAGGAACCCTAGGTTACAATCTAAAGGAGGCGGCCGCTTGAGTTTGTGCAGAAAGCATCGGCTTGCGAAAAAAGGAAAAAATGTAGAAGCCTTGCAAGAAGTAGATACGAAGGACGTAGATGAAGACCACAACCAAGAACCCTAACCAACTCCGTAGCACGCGCGGTGTTGTTTTGCCTAACCGCTTGGGGAATGTCATCAGCGCCACCGGCTCCTCTTCTTGCAACCTCCGTCTCTCCCGAATTGGGATCGGATCAAATGTAACGCACCAGATCAGATACAGATGCTATTTGGAGAGTGTGGCGGAGACAGTGACACTCGTCGGAGGTTCGTGATTTCTGGCTTTATTTTTTATTGTTCCATTATAATGTTATCTTGTTTTTCCTTTTTTTAAATCAAAACTTTCCATTTATATTATATTATATATATATATATATATATATATATATATATATATATATATATAAAATGTAATTATAATGTGAAGAGAGAAAAAAAATACCTTAACTCTTCTTCTTCTTCTATTTGTTTTTCTTTGCTACTACTCTATTTTCTTCTTCTCCTTCTTCTTCTTCGTTTTAGGTATTTTTTTTCAATGTTCATCTCTACTTGTGAAATTTAAAGAAGATTTATTTATAGAGCTTTTTATTTGTTTAGTTGCTTTCTTTTCTTTTTCTGTGCCCCTGTTTGAGCTTTCCAGTTCCTTGTTTGATGTTTCTTTTCTTTTGCTCATCATTTGAGTTTTTTCTGCACATCTGATGCATTCATGATATTATCCTATGTTTGTTTTTATCTGCTCATTTGCTGAGCTTTTGCAGCATTAATTTGTCTGTAGCTAGTGCATCAACCATGATATTGCATCAGAAACACAAAGGCAGCAATAAGTAAAGGGCAGCAATAGAGAACAAAACAGAGACAGCAGGCTGGAGTAGTTGGCTTAAATTTTATTGTAATTTGATTTGGTCTGATTTAATTTTTATTGTAATTTGATTTGGTTTGGTTTAATTTTTATTGTAATTTGATTTGGCATTGTAAATTGATGAGACAAAATGAGCCTAATTTTTAGCTATATTATTTTATTTCCTTTTTTATATATATTTTCCTTTTTTAAAGTTCTCACAAAATTTAATATAATAAAAATGGATATTATTGATTTATTTTTAATAAGTTAAACAGAATTCAGGTACTACAACTGCTCCTATTTAATTATATTTTTTAAAAAATTTGAATATTATCGTTTTAAAATATAATTAAATATAAGGATCCAAATTTTGTCCGTGAAAACAAGTAGAAAAATGCAAAGGTGAGTAGACTAATTGAATTGCTAATGCAAAAACACGATCTTCTCTAGTTTGGTTATCGGTTCGTAGATCGACAAAATGAAAAATGATCGTAATGAAAAAATGATTGTAATGAAAAAATGATCGTCTTCGGATTGGTTACCGATGTGTAGATCGATAGGAATGAAACTGATCGTCTTCGGATTGATTACCGATGTGTAGATCAACAGGAGTGTAAGTGAAAAAAACGTATTTGGTCCAATCTTGAAGGTAGATAAAGAAGGAGAATAAGTGTATGATACTTGCAATTCGAACGTTAAAGGTTGTAGAGTATAAATAAAGTATAAAGATAAGGTAAGAATGATTCATGCGTGTGTTATGTGTAACAGCTCGATTTTTAACACCAAAGACACGTGTGTAATTTTTTTTTTTTTTATAAATAAGTAAATAAGTAAATACTTTTGGATAAAATATTTGAGTCATAACACCACGACAAAGGTTATCATTAATTACAACAGCGGAAATGGTTTTGAGCAAAAATCCAAAGTAAAATATACACTGACTAAAATGCTTTGTTTCGAATACACAAGTTCCCTTTTTACAACAACAACTTTGAAATAGGAAAGGGAAAAATAAATAAAATTCTTGATTACAACCCTAAGCTGATCATTAATCTATCTGAGGGTGATTGGGTATTGAGAATCCACGAGCTGCATCAAGCCCCACTGCTTTCCATCACAAACCAACCCATTGCCACGACACGCCTTAGAACGACCCTAGTTCTCATCTGAGGGCAAAGCCCAGATTTCCACAAATTGTAAAGGGTCACCAATCCGAAATTAACAAATACCACATAGCATTCAATTTTAAATGCACAAAATCACTTTTCAACTTAGCATGCATCTAGAAAGGGTTTGCATATGTTAAAAATGCATAAACAAGGTTGAAAAATGAAGTTTTGGACCAAACAACACTGTTGTATTCGAATACACCCTATGTGTAGTCGAATACACTTGCGAAAACAGCAGAAAAATAGCAAAAACAGCACTGACAACACTACTGTATTCGAATACAGCATGTCTGTATTCGAATATAGCATTCCATTCAACTGTATTCGAATACAGCACCCTGTGTAGTCGAATACACTTCAAAAATTCCGAGTCAGTAGCTAATTTAATCATTTGTATTCAACTACAACACAGGTGTAGTCGAATACACCTGTCAAAATAGCAGAAAATCAATTTTTAACCCTTTCGAAAACATTCCAACACTTCCAAATTCATTCCAACACTTTCAACACCAATTCAATCAATCACAAACATCAACACAACACAAATCACTCATCACAATCAAGTACGCATATACAAACATCATAACATGTCAAACATGACTCACGTGCCAAGCACCCTAATGCAATGCGTATATGCCAATGCACATGATTCCGAAATATCAACAAAACCCTCATCGAAGGGGCGTAAATCATAATTGTACAACCTCCCACAGACTAGTACTAATTACCAAGGTGCAGTATCTCACAGGCTAGCACGATTTACTAATGTGCAACCTCTCACAGGTTAGCACGACGCGATAATCCATGTAAGGGTAAGATGAACCATCCAATCACGTGGAATCATCCCGTGGCCCATCCGGTCACCACTATCACCGACGCGATAATCCCCATAAGGATAAGATGAACCATCCAATCACGTGGAATCATCTCGTGGCCCATCCGGTCACCACTATCACTACTATGAAATGCATGCGCATACTCTGACTCTCGACACCACAATCATTAAGTAAATGCAGCTATTAATAGATTCCCCATTTTTAATGCTCATTTAACACTAATGATTCTCAAATTTAACACAGAGCATACTCGATGCATACAATCCTCAAATCACATGAAATTGAATTCACAAATCATATTGAATTCAAATCACCACATACACAATCTCATCAATTCATACCAAATCAAAATACACACATAATTTGCATTTATTCAAATTCCCACATCTTGAAACATAAAGCAAATATCCACATTCATAAAATTACCCATAAATACATCAACCATACCAAGTAAAAATCACCATCACCCACACCTCAAAACTCATTAAATTCAATTTGACCATTTACCCACAAAATGCATTAACTTCATTTCTCACAACAATACACCTTAACCCATCAAATTTTATTTTCCAAAATTTTCAATCACAACACTCCAAATCAAAACTCAAAATTGTTAAACATAAACCACCAAATTTCTTTTCCACAACTCACATAAATCCCATTAAATTCCTTTTCCCCAAATTCACAAATAACCTCCATCAAAACAAACCCCACAAATACACATATAGAGTCCTATATGCAAGCTAAAAATTGGAAGGAGCCCTTACCTCGACGGTAGCTCGAACGGCCGATTACGGCACCGCGATAAAATTCCGATAAAATTCCCGCTTCGCACAGAGCTGCGAAAGTTAGTTCCCAAGCACCGCAACGTGATCACGATCAACTTTCTCTTCAGTCGCATCACGAGATAAAGCTTGGATCTAGGTGATATGTGAGGTTTTGTATGTGGGTTTTTGAAAAAAAAATAAGAAAAGAGGAAGATGGAGGTAGGCACGCGAACAGAGGGAAAATGTTGCTTACTTTTTTCCTTTCCTTCCTTTTCTTTCATATATATATATATATATATACTAATATATATATAAATATATAAATATCCCAAACCAACCAAAACAAACACTCTCACACACACCCGAACAATTTTGATAAAAATATCCATTCTCATTGCAACTCAATTGACAGGTAAAATGTTTTGCAACTATAGATATTTTTAACAAGATTGTCCGGTAATAAATTTTCCGCAACGTAATTAAATTATTTCTCGCCAAATAATTTAAAATGGGACCCACAAAATATTTATGGCATTTTAACATCCAAAATACCAATAAAACTGGCTAAAAAGCCTCATAATTCAACATGAAAGCACCCGAAAATACAAAAAGTACATTTTAAAATTAAGGGTATTACATTATGCATTGAGTATAGGTAAAGTGTGAATGAAGATGCATGGATCATGTGAGTATGAGTAAGTTATGCATGATTTATGTGTGTCATGCATTATAGATCAATTCTTGTTCATTGCTTTGATTCCCCAATCCTTATGCTCTTCTACGCCCCAAGATTCAAAGGATGAATAAAAACAAATATTGTTTCCATATGATGACTCTTTGTATCTATCGAGTGACCGCTTTTCGAGGCGAAGCAAAATCCATTGTTTAAAATGATTACTCTTCATTTTTCTTATATGCACCCATACATGTTGAGAATCTATCGAGATCCATTGTTTAAAATGATTACTCTTCATTTTTCTAACATTTATTATCTTAAAACAAAATTTCAAAATGCTCGAACAATCAAACAGGAAACTGGATTAGTTTAAAAAGAGTGTATCATACAACATCGAATGACAACATTGGAAAAAGTACATTCACTACATTGGGAACAAAACAATTGGGGTACAATGTATGGATGAGTGTGTTTAGGTTAAGTTGAAGGAATAACAAACGCTGTTCATTCTTGTAATTTAGGCACTCTCGTTGGTCAGCATCCAAGAATAATAATTGCCCCAGTTTGAAGCGCTTGATTTTTTTTTTATCCCTAACTTTTGCATGCCAATCCTTATATGTCTCCACCATCTTTTGTATGATCTTCTTGATCTTCTTATTTGTTGTTTCTACAGCTCCATTCATTTTTGGACGATATTGCGAAGAATTATGGTGCTGAATTTTGAAACTATCACACAACTCCTTCATCATTTTATTATTCAGATTGGTCGCATTGTCAGTGATTATCTTATTTGGCAAGCCATATCGACAAATCAATTCTCTTTTGATGAATCTGACAACTACACTTCTCGTAACATTAGCATGAGAAGCTGCCTCAACCCATTTTGTGAAATAATTAATAGCTACTAGGATAAACCAGTGCCCATTTGAAGCCTTAGGCTCGATGAGTCCAATAACATCTATTCCCCACATTGAAAATGGCCATGGTGATGTTAAAACATTCAACGAGGTTGGTGGTACATGTACTTTATCAGTGTAGATTTGACAATTATGACATTTCTTTACGTAACTAAAGCAATCGGACTCCATAGTCAACCAATAGTAGCTAGCCCTTAAGATTTTTCTGGCCATTGTATGCCCATTTGCTTGAGTTCCGAAAGAACCTTCGTGAACATCTTGAATATTTTCTCCGCCTCTACTTGACCCACACATCTGAGGACAATCATATCATGATTTCTATTGTAAAGCACATCACCATTTAAGAAGAAGTTCATTGACAACCTTCTTAAAGCCCTCTTGTCGTTCTCTGAAATACCCACTAGATATTCCCTATTCTTAACATATGATTTGATATCATAAAACCATGGCTTGTCGTCTAACTCTTCTTCTATCGATAAGCAATATGCTGGCTTATCCTTTTGTTGAATTTTTATGGCCGCTGCACATCTTGACCGACGCTTATTTTGAACATTGATGACAATGTGGCCAGGGCGTCGGCCAATTGGTTTCCTTCTCGAGGAATATGGTGAAAAGTGATCTGCTCGAAGTGTTCTACCAATTCTTTGATATGCGTATGATACGAAATCAATTTGGAATCTCGAGTTTCCCATTCTCCTTTTGTCTGAGGAATGACCAAAGATGAGTCTCCATATACCTCAAGAACCTTTACATTTGATTCAATGGCTGCTTTAATGCCCAATACACATGCCTCATATTCTGCAATATTGTTTGTGCAATCAAAACATAACCTAGCAGTAAATGGAGTGAACTGGTTCTCTGGGGAAATCAAAATGGCCCCAATTCCATGGCCTAACGCGTTAGAAGCACCATTAAACACCAACGTCCATTTTTCTTTATCAGGAGATTCAGTCTCTTCAAAATAAAGTCATGATGCCTTCATCGGGGAATTCACACTGCATTGATTGATAATCTTCTATAGGTTGTTAGGCCAAATACTCCGCTAGGGCGCTTCCTTTGATAGTTTTTTGCGTAATGTATACCAAATCGTATTCTGATAACAACATCTGCCAACGGACAATCCTTCCAGTAAGAGCAAGCTTCTCAAAGATGTATTTAATTGGGTCCATTTTAGACACCAACCAAGTTGTATGACATAACATGTATTGCCTCAACCGACGAGCAGCTCATGCTAATGCGCAACATGTTCGTTCAAGCAGTGAATACATTGTTTCACAGCTGGTGAACTTTTTGCTCAAATAATAAATAGCATGTTCTTTCTTACCGGATTCGTCATGCTGCCCAAGTACACAACCCATTGACTCGTCAAGTACTGTTAAGTACATAATAAGCGGTTTCCCAGGAACAGGAGGCACTAAGATTGGAGGTTTTGATAAGTACTGCTTAATCTTTTCGAAAGCTTTTTGACAATTCTCATTCCATTCAACCTTTTGGTCTTTGCGCAACAACTTGAAAATTGGCTCGCATGTAGCAGTGAGATGCGATATGAACCTGACAATGTAATTCAATCTACCCAAAAAGCCACAAACTTCTTTTTCCGTGCGTGGAGCCGGCATTTCTTGTATTGCTCTTACCTTATCTGGGTCCACTTCTATCCCTTTTTGACTAACGATAAACCCAAGTAACATGCTAGATCTTACACCAAAAGTGCATTTAGCAGGGTTTAAACGGAGTCTGAACTTCCTTAGTCGCACAAACAACTTTTGAAGGTTAACAACATGGTTTTCTTCGGTTCGAGATTTTTCAATCATATCGTCCACGTAACCTCTATTTCCTTATGCATCATGTCATGAAACAAAGTTACCATTGATCTTTGATAGGTTGCCCCGGCATTCTTCAATCCAAATGGCATCACTTTATAACAGAAAGTCCCCCATTGTGTGATGAATGTAGTTTTCTCCATATCTTCGGGAGCCATCTTGATTTGATTATACCATGAGAAACCATCCATGAAGGAGAAAAGAGAGTATTGAGCAGTACTATCTACTAGGACATCAATGTGAGGCAAAGGAAAATCATCTTAAGGATTGGCTTTATTTAAATCTCGATAATCAACGCACATTCGAACCTTTCCATCCTTTCGTGGAACTGGGACAATATTAGCAACCCATCACTCAACAAACTCTCAAACATTTTAGGACAATCCCGATGATCTTCAACTGCTTTTGCAATCTCCGTAACTCGGTCCCGCTCATATGTATCTGTGTTGAAATCAGTTGAAGCATATGTTGAACCATTCTCAAAATTAATGTTCCCTTTTTTTTTTCTCACCATGTCTTATCCAACATGTATAGCTTTGATCAATTCCATGCCATACTAAATGTCCTTCCAATTGATCTGCTCTAACGCGTTTTCCAAAACAACATTTTAAACAAGGACAGATGATTCGATTTGGATCTTTTGCATTCTTCACTGCAAACTCAACAAACTCCTTCACTCCATTTTCATACTCTTTTGACAATCGATTGGCAGACATCCATTTCCGATCCATTTTATATGACCTATATAAATGTTGTGTTACACAAATAATAAGCTACTAATAACATTATACCAATCTATAGTACACATATCTAATATTGGAAAATGGAAACCAAGGTCCAAGTTTGAATTTCAAAACATAACAGATCGAACAAATTTCAAAAAAGAACAAATTTTATATGATTTATTAGGTAACAATTTATCAGTTTTAGTGACAAGAACAAATTAATAAATACAGTACCTCAGACAACGTATCCAATTTGTTTTAAAGGAGTAGTAGATGGGTGCAGAGTAGAGGAGAGGAGGGTTCGCAGAGTAGAGGAGATGAGGGTTCGTAGGGTTAGGACAACATATTAAATTTGTTTTAAATTTGTTTTTATTTACTTAAGCGCTATAAAAGGCGCGCTATAAAATGCAATTTTTGGCGTAGTGGCTCTTGTAGAACTTAATCCTTTGAACTTTGAATATTTAGGAAATTTGAGTTCTCAAAAGTTTTTTTGAATTGTATAGATTTATGAGTTTATGACTTCATGCTTTCTTCTTCACCCTCGAGTATCTATTTATAGAATAGATTAGGGTTTCACTTTTGTCCTTGTAAAATCTAGATCATATCTTTCTTGTGAACAAATTCTGAATGTATCTTCTTGAGAACAAATTATGAGTGTATCTTCTTGTAAATAATTATGAGTGTTTCTTGTTATGAATAATTCTGAGTGTATCTTCTTGTGAATAATTCTGAATGTATCTTCTTGTGAAAAAATTCTGAGCATATTTTCTTGTGTGCAAATTTAGAGCATATCTTCTTGTAAACAAATTCTAATCATATTTTCTTGTAAACAATATTTTGACCATATCTTCTTGTGATCAATATTTTGACCATATCTTCTTGTGAACAATATTTTGACCATATCTTCTTGTGAACAATACTTTGATCATATCTTCTTGTGAATAATATTTTGGCCATTTCTTTTTTTGAACAATATTTTGGCCATATCTTCGTGTGAACAATATTTAGACCATATCTTCTTTTTATCTTGGTCAAAGATTTCCTTCAATTATAATTTTGAATCGTATCTAATTTCATATTTTGTTCAAAAACTTATGATTCGAGCTTATTCTTGAATATTTAAAAATTATGATTCGACTAAGTCTTTTCTTCATAATGAATTCTTTCAATTAGAGTCGTTGACTTTCCATCAGAGCCATTGACTTTCTGGTAACTTCCTCTGGTCGCTTCCTCTTATTTTTTTGTTCTAATTGCTACAAACTTAGTGAAGCCATTAGTCCAAACAATTTGTTTTCATAAAATATCTTTGTTAACATCAAAATCACAAGAGGAAAACCAACTTGGTTCCAATAATAATGTAATGTATAATTATCCTTTTTGAATGATTCTTTTTGTAGTTTAAATTAGACTCATTCCGCTACATTTTAATCACAAACTTTACAGTATTTAGTTAAAGATTGATATTTTAAAATGACTTGAAAGTTGACAAAACAAAATCCATTGGGTTTCCAAACGAAATGAATTACTGTGTGTTAAGTCAATAATTATTTTCAAAAACTAGAAATCCTAAACATTCCAGGGAGTGATCATTCGTTCCATTCTAACATTGTATTCTATTTTATAATAAAAATCATGCATATTGTAAAATTGTACGCTCATGCATATTGTAAAATATCGGCCCCACCAACATACATTGTTATTCACGGTCTTTTCGGTTCTTTTTTCCTTTAAAAATTAACTAATTTTTGTTTTATGTGAGAATTGAACCTAGTACCTAGGAGGTTAAGTACTTGTGTTCAAGGAAATATATAAAGTGTTCCATAAGAGACAGGCTTTGGGTTACCTCAAGACGGACCGTCCATATTTGACTTGATTCAACCACAATCTTACCTATACCATTGAACTTGAATATTGAGGGTGCTCTAGCAGCATAACTATCTATACAAAGGTGCTTACAAATTACATATTTATCAATTAACTTAGATGAACAACCTTTATATATAGAATCTTTCTTTTAAGGAAACATCAACTCCATCAACAAGTAATTTGATCAAAACTAATAATTTTGATTTATTGATCTCAAGCCATATATTGGAGAACTGAATTTGAAAATGAGATTAGTGGAGAATTTAAATGCATTAAGAAATTTTTTTAAGTGATTTTTAATTTCATAAATTGACTCACATGTGTGTGAATCGACTTACAAAAGTCTTGAAATCAATTCAAGATGTTTGGAACTTGTGAATTGATTCACGTATGTATAAACCGACTTACCAAACTTTATAGAAGTTCGATAAGCATTCATCTTAAAGGTGTCTGTTCAGATTCTTAGGAATGATTTTTCAAAAAATCTGGTTCTTGAACGTTTTGGATGAATGGATCATTTGTACAAACCTTATAATCAATTGTCGATGGATCTTGTAAACATTCGTAACTACATAAAAGAATAAACTCTGATTCATTTTGATTGGATGAATGGATCATTTGTACAAACCTTATAATCAATTGTCGATGGATCTTGTAAACATTCGTAACTACATAAAAGAATAAACTCTGATTCATTTTGAATGAGAACTGAATATACTCTACAAAAGTGAGTAGAAGAACTAATTGAATACATTGTGATTTTTCCTTTCTTTTATCTTTTTACTTTCAAAATCTTTTATTCAAATTAGTTTTGGCCATAGCGTCTTGAGGCAATTATTTTTTTTTTTTTGTGTTTTTTATAAAAGTTTGTAATTAAAAAATTATGATTTTGAATATTATTATTAAATTTCTTTTTAAAATGTTTCAATAATCATAAAATGTGTTTGAATTAAATTTTTCTTTTGCTTAAGTTTCTCTATCACTTAATTGTATTCAACTTGATTTGTAATTAATTGATTGAATAAATAGTTGAATCGATCAATCAATCAATATCTTTTTGTTTGAAGTGTCTAATTATATCTTAGTTAACTGCAATAGCATTAATATTTATGGGCTAATCTTAGCTACTCTCACAACTTTTTATAAAATATCACTTTCGGAAAAATCTCTGATAAATAATAAAGAACTTTGGCGATTTTTAACACATCATTGAAAGTAAGATTTGTTGTATCTCAATCACGGGATTTGAGGTAT
Source organism: Cicer yamashitae (assembly GCA_037974755.1). Taxonomy (NCBI): domain Eukaryota; kingdom Viridiplantae; phylum Streptophyta; class Magnoliopsida; order Fabales; family Fabaceae; genus Cicer; species Cicer yamashitae. The sequence continues at coordinate 12,831,254 of JBBPBQ010000004.1, forward strand.
ACATGATATCTACTTGACTTGAACCTATTAGTTGTATAAATAAATTGGACTTGATCGATCATTGAAATCCTTCCATTGATTTTGTATTTTAATTCCTAATTAAAAATTGGATTTTCAAGGTATGTATGAGAGCAATATATTTTGGAGCACAGTACGCTTAGTAAACAATCTCTCTTTATTTTATATTCAAATACTTTGAAGTACCTATTAATTTGCATAAATCCTCTTGTCAAGGATATATAAGAGTATTTACTTTTCTAAAAATAAAACAGAAATATTATGTCTTTGCATAATTAAAATATAATATTATGTCTTTGATTTAATATATGCATCAAATAAATATATTTTTCAATGTAATTATTCATGCTCAAAATATCCATAAAAAGGAAAAGATAGAAAGATATAAATTGAAATAAACTAATATTACACCAGCGATGCTTGTGTCTGAACCGTTAAAAACCGCAACATCCAAATCGGCAGACTAGACTAGTTAGAAATTCCCATATGTTTCCTTTTTCCTACATTTTTCTCGAAAATATTTATATATAAAATTTAGTTCATGTACATGATTTCAAAACCGTTTCCGACCTGATTCTTTTTATGATTTTTATATATTTCATGCACAAATCACCAAAAACACAGAAAATCAATGAATCAAAGATTTTCTAAGATATTTTGAAATAAAATGTTCTAAAACTCATAACCCAAACCGGTAAAATACCCGAAACTGGAAAGACCGACGAACCAACAAGGCAAATATGGTTTTGATACCAAATGTAAGAAATTTACTAGCATCTCTTTACTTTTCAGAAGAAAAAAAAAACATAAATGTTAGTCACCTATTACAGAATAAATTTGTCCTTAAAATAATTACCTTTAGCCATTTTTGCAAAGAAGAAGAGCTTTAAGTTTCTATGTTATTGGTTCTTCCGAACTTTTACTCTTCCGTATATAGAAAAATTGTGTGAGAAACTTAGGGACCCATAACCTATTTATAGACATTTTGCCATCAAGAGGTAATTGAATATCTATTGTCACTATCATAATGTACATGAAAGCTATGACCTTTCATATGCATAACTTATGAACCACTACCATTAAGCTATGGTATTTCATATGCTTAACTCATCAACCTCCACCAAGTGAGATTTCCAATAGTTTGGATCACTTAATATAATTTTTATGATAAAATCATTACATTCTCTCACTTGATCCAAAAAAGTCAATTCTTAAATTTTCTTAAGAAATAAACATGTAAATCATAGCGACAGTTACTTTTATATTGAGTATTATCATCTACTATTACAACATATTCAGCTTCCCATGTATTATACTTAATGTGACAATAAAACTTAATGAATAAATTCAACATTTATTCTTGGTCCAAAATGAAATATATTTTCTCAAAAACTAAAGTCCGCATGAATGAAAAAACATCAAAATGTAAGAGTTTTATTAATAAATTAATTGTATGTATACATACAATCAAAAAGTGGAACCAAGTGTCATTCTCTTCACATGATCCTTGAATTTTATTGGTGGCATGTCCTTAGTCAAAGGATCAACGATCATGAAATTAGTGTTAATGTGATTAAGGACCAATATTTTATCTTTTACTCTTTCTCTAGTGGCTAAGTACTTAATAATCGATATGTTTGCTTCGACTTCCACTTTTGTTGTTCTTAGCCATAAAGACAACAAATAAATGATCACATAAATTTTTTCAAAGGACTAGAAATAGAATCTATGATTCTAAGCCCTAAAATAAAACTCTTAAGTCATACACCGTTGGAGGTAGCCTCAAAATAAGAGACAGAGAATTTTTCATTAAAAATCTCTAACCTTATTGATATAGGCTTTTTGCAATAGATCTAAAGTACGTCTAGGTCTATCTCTAAGGATCTTAATGCAATGACAAAAGATATCTCACTCATATCCTTCATATCAAAATTTTTAGAGAGAAATTATTTCACCTATGGACAAATTATGAAAATAATTTGATATTTTATTCTATTTAATCACACAAATATAATGAAAATTCGTGTTGGATAAATTCACTATACCACATATAATTAATTACAATATTACTTTTAGTTTTTACATGATTGAAAAACTTTAGAATTAATTTTAATTAATTAAGGATGTTGTGGCTAATCCAAGAATAATCAAAACTATTAAAGATCACTATACATAAAAACTAAATTATATGATAATTTAATTTATCTTTAGGCTATGTCTTAAAAGCTGATAATTTTGTTATTCTCATATAATTGTATAATTAAAACATAATAGTATGCCTTTAATTTAATTTATACATGAAATAATTTAATTTCAATGTAATTATTCATTCTCAAAATATTAAGATAAAGGAAAAGATAGAAAGATATAAATATGGAACAAAATGATATGACACAAGTGTTGCTTGTGTCTGAACGGTTAAAAACCGCAACATCCAAATCAACAAACTGAGTTGACATTTCAGATGTTTCCCTTTTCCTGCATTTTTCTCAGAAATATTGATTACATATTAAAAATTTAGTTTATACACATGATAAAATAATTTAATTGCCGCATCGGCTAGCTAGATCTCATTTTCTATTAGGACATGGGTTCAAACCCCACAGACCCCTTTATGTTTGTTAGGTATTCCCCCAACTGGAAAGAACCCGTGAGGAGCAACAACAAATATATATGGCAGTAAATTAATCAAAATAAAAGCAAGAAGAAAAACAACACTCAAAAACCTGTTGTCCAGACCAAATAACAACAAGCCAAATTAACAAAGCACAAGAAAAACACTCAAAAACCTGTTGTTCCGATCTGACCGTTGAAAACGAAGATCTGAATGTTGCGAACCTGCTGTCCAAAACTCAGCCCAATCCAACGGTTAATGAATGCACAATCGATGTTTTTCTGAGACTGATTTGACAATCGGGAATAGGGTTTACTCTCTTCTTTTCTCTTTTGGTGGCTGCTTTTTCTTTAAGAAAAGTTTCTCTCTTACCACCCTAATCAAACCACTCTCCACTTAAATAAGTGAGACACATGGACTACAATATTTGGGCCTTTCTCCACATAGGATGGGAACCCAATACCCAACGCATCTCCCCCTCACAACTATGTGCAGATAATCGCCAAATCAGCGATATCATAACAAGTTTCAAACTTCCTTCTTGGTAATGCTTTAGTCATCATATCAGAACCATTATAATCAATATGAGCTTTATCCACCTCGAACAACTTAGCTTCCAAAACATCACGTATCTAATGATACCTCACATCAATGTGTTTGGACTTGCTGTGAAGTCGAATTCTTACCTCAGTTGTAGACAATGATACACATTTCTGTAATCTCGACTTCCAAGCCACAGCTCCGTCTGCAAATTTAATCATATAGTCTGAAGTGGACTTCCTTGAGTCATTATCTCCAGCAATATAGAGTCGGAGTACCCCACCAAAATCGGTTTGTCACCTCCAAAACAAAGCCTCATACATGTAGTACCACGAAGATATCTCAAAATCCATTTTATAGTATTCTAATGCTCTCTACCTGGATTTGACAAAAATCTATTGACTGTACCAACAACATGCGCAATATCTGGTCTTGTACACACCATTGCATACATCAAACTACCCACCACAGAAGCATAAGGAACTCGTTCCATGTCTCTTTTCTCATATTCACTAGAAGGACTTTATTTAGAACTCAACTTAAAATGAGCAGCAAGAGGAGTACTTACAGCCTTAGAGTTTTCCATTTGAAACCTTTGCACCACTTTCTCAATATAGTGTTCTTGTGATATCCAAAGTTTCTTCTCCTTTCTGTCATGCATGATTCTTATGCCAAGAATCTGTTTAGCTGCTTCCATGTCTTTCATGGCAAATGACTCGCCCAACTGCTTCTTTAACTTGTCAATCTTGGAAATATTTTTCCCAACAATAAGTATGTCATCAACATATAATAACAGGATAATGAAACCATCGTTAGAAAATTTTCTAACAAATACACAATGGTCCGAAGTAGTCTTCATGTATCCTTGGTCACACATAATAGACTCAAACTTTTTGTACTACTACCTTGGAGCTTGCTTCAAACCGTATAAACTCTTTCTTAGTCTAAACACATAGTCTTCCTTGCCTTCAACAAGAAAACCACCAGGTTGCTTCATGTAAATCTCTTCCTCCAAATCACCATGAAGGAAAGCCGTTTTTACATCCATTTGCTTTACCTCTAAGTCAATAGTAGCTGCCAAACTCAACATGGTTCTAATTTATGACATTTTTACCACAAGTGAGAAAATATCATTAAAATCAACACCCTTTCTTTGAAGGAAACCTTTAACCACTAATCTAGCTTTATACCTCAGAGACTTTGAGTTACTCTCGAGTTTCACTTTATAGATCCACCTGTTTTCCAAATCCCTTTTGCCTTTTGGCAATTTCACCAAATCATAAGTGTGATTATCATGCAAGGATTTCATCTCATCATGCATTGCATCCAACCACTTTTGACTTTCTTCACTCTCCATGGCCTCTCAAAAATACTCAAGTTCCCCTTCATCAGTCAAATTCACATACTCGTCAGAACCATACCTTGTATATGGTTGTCTTTGTCTCTTAGACCTCCTGAGTTGGGTTTGGGATGATTCAAAAGCGTCACTAAGATTTTCATCATGTGACAACTCATGACCTTCACCTGTTGGAATATTTACCTCATCTCCAAACTGATGATCATCAACACAATCATGTGGCTCGTCATTCTGAACATTGTCATTAGTAGTATCCAAATCAGGAACAGGTGACCGAACTGAATCACCATCAGCCAAGATGTTATCTCTCTCAGGTGTAGTTTTTTCCACCTTATCAATGTCTTCAATAGTTTGGTCTTCCATGAACACTACATCACGACTTCTGTTAACCTTTTTGTCTATAGGATCATACAACTTGTAGCCAAATTCATCCTCCCCATAACCAATGAACGCTTTGACTTTGCATCCAACTTGGATTTTTCATCCTTTGGAACATAAACAAAAGCCTTGCAACCAAAGATTCTCAAATGATCATACTTGACATTCTTGCCAAACCATACCTTGTCTAGTACCTCACTATTCAAAGCGACAGTAGGAGTAAGATTAATAATATGCACTGACGTGTACAATGTCTCACCCTAATAATGTTTAGGCAACTTAGCTTCAGAGAGCATACACCTCACTCTCTCAACAAGTGTTTGATTCACCTTCTCTACTAAACCATTCATATGAGGAGTTTTAGGAGGAGTTTTTTCATGTGCTAAACCTTGTTGTTTGCAATAGACATCAAAGGGTCCGCAATAATCACCACCGTTGTTAGTACGAACACGTTTCAGCTTCTTGCATGCTTGCCTCTCAACCAAAACATGAAATTGTTTGAATTTCTCCAACACTTGGTCTTTTGTCTTCAGAACATAAACCCATAGTTTCTTGGAACAGTCATCAATAAAAGTAACAAAATAAAGTGCACCACTAAAAGATTTTACCTTTAAAGGGCCATAGACGTCAGAATGCACCAACTGAAGCAACTCTGACTTTCTAGAGGGAGGATGTCTTTTGAAGGATACTCTAGTTTGTTTACCAATTATGCAGTGAGAACATTTCTCCAAATCTACATTCTTCAATCCTGGAAGCACATCTATTTTTGCTAAACAATTTAACCCTTTTTCACTTATATGGCTAAGCCTTCGGTGCCACAAAGATGATTCCATATCCACGATATTCACAGTGTCTTTGGCAACCAAAGCTTTTGTCCAATACAGTTTAGTAATTTTCTCTCCTCTAGCCACAACCAAGTTACCTTTACTGAGTTTCCACTTTCCAGAAGCAAAATCATTATCAAAAACACTTTGTTCTCCTTTTTCCACAGAAAACAATTCTTCTATATGTGCCCTGTTCTATGACAATAATGACACTCCACATTTTTGTATCTAGACTTGGACTTGCTTCTGCTATTTTCTCTACCACCCTTTGGTTCTTTTTTCTGATTTCTCCCTCTATTTTCAGTGACAAGAACTTTAGATTGAGATGAAGAACCCTGTGCCTTCCTTCTCATCTCCTCATTCAAAACACCACCCTTAGCCGTTTCCAAATAAACAACACCATTAGGAGCTGAACTCGTTATAGAAACCGAAAATGTCTCCCAAGACTCTGGTAAAGAAAACAGTAAAAATAGTACGAATAGCTCATAATCAAACTTGATACCCATTCCAGACATTTGATCAAGGATCCCCTGAAATTCACTCAAGTGGTCCGAATAAATACAGAAATACGATAACAAGTAATACGCAGCGGATATAAAATTCCCCCAACTTGGAAGAATCCGTGAGGAGCAACAACAAATATATATGGCAGCAAATTAATCAAAATAAAATAGCGTAAAGAACACCGATATTTTAACGTGGAAAACCCCTCAATGCAAGGGTAAAAACCACGGGTCGTCCAGACCAAAGAAATAGCTCCACTATAATAAAATAAGGGTACAAGAGAGTCTCAAAATAATACACATAGTGTGCCTACAACCAGCCAAAATAACAAAGCACTAAAGGTTACAAATGAAAAGGAAGAAGAAGAAAACCACTCAAAAACCTGCTGGCACGTTTCGCCGATCTGACCGTTGAAAACGAAGACCTGAATGTTGCGAACCTGCTGTCCAAACCTCAGCCCGATCCAACAGTTAACGAATGTGCAATCGATGTTTTTCTGAGACTGGTTTGACAAAATCAGGAAGAGGGTTTACTCTCCTCTTTTTTCTTAAGGTGGCTGCCTTTTCTTTCAAAATAGTCTCTCTCTTACCACCTTAATCAAACCACTATCCACTTAAATAAGCGAGACACATGGGCTACAATATTTGGGTCTTTCTCCACATAGGAAGGGAGCCCAATACCCAACAATTTCATATGCATAACTTATGAGCCACTGTCATTTAGCTACGACCTTTAATATGCATAATTCGTTAACCACTATCAAATAAGATTTTCAATAGTTTGGATTACTTAATATAATTTTTATGATGACATTATTTATGAGTAAACTATAAGTAATATACAACTTCTATGACCTTTATTTTTTTTCATTTGACTTTGCTTTTATTATTTTGGATATTTGATATTCAACATTTGTTGTCATATGCAACTATTTTTGCTTTGCTTGGGTTACTACTATTGTATAATACTTGGAGATGAGATTAAAATTCTTCACAGAAGAAAGAAATGGAAGATGCATCAAATTTCGATACTCCCATACGAAATTTATATCATATTCACAAATGATAAGAAAGTACTAACTAAAGCATAGTCCCAAAAAAACTAAAATTATAAATAAGTACGTAACACAACCTAAACAATGTCATCATATAACGGATTCATAGAGACTCTATTGAGTGTAGAGAAAATAATCACATTCACTGCACTAAAATATGGATTTTATAGCGCACCTTTAACAGTGTTTGATCAGTTAAAGCGCTGTTGTATTTTATTTTAAAAATACACGGAGCCTTAGACAACGCCTTTTATAAAAAACGTTGTCTTATGTGAAAGCCTTTTAAAACGCTTTTATAAAAAGCGTTATCATAGGTACCAGTAGTTATATAATAACAACGCATTTGATAGCGCTGTTTATAAAAGCACTGTCATAGGTAAGAGCGTTTTTTTTTTAAAGTCTATTAAAGTGTTTTTTTTATAAGCATTGTCATAGGGTACATAACCATTTAAAAGCATTTTTTATAAAAAAAAATGCTATATTAGCCCATTAAAACTAATACTAAATAAAATTACACAAAACTTTTCAAATAAAAAAAAACTTAAACTAATTAAACAAAAACAAAACCCCCTTTGCCAATTCGATCATAAACCTTTCCCTAAAACTACTATCTCGCCTTTGCAATCAATTTATTATGCAGTTTTAGGGTTTGAAGAAAGTATTTCATTCTCTTCCATCCTCCTTTCTCGGAATAGTGATTCATAATTGTTTCTGAGTTATGAATTGAAACTTGTTTAACTATTCATAATTTCTTCTGAGTTATGAATTGAAACTTGTTTAACTATTCATAATTGTTGGCTTTTGTTACTCAGTTAGTTAAGGCTATGTAATTGATTCAGAATGGTTTATTTGGTTGAGTTAGTTATGGCTATGTAATTAGTTAGGGCTACATAACAAGGGCTATTCATATAGTGATTCATAATTGTTTGTTTGGTTGAGTAATGAATTAAAAACATCCTTAACTATTCATAATTGTTAGCTTTTGTTACTCAGTTAGTTATGGCTATGTAATTGATTCAGAATTGTTTTTGCCTTTGAATTAGTTATTAAATTAATTACTGATTTAGAGTTTTTTAATTTATTGATGTATGCATAAGTTTATGATTAGTTACTTAAATGTATGCAAAGTTAGTGCTTTTGGTTTTTCTATATATCTTTTTTTGATTAATTTATATATGCAAAGTTATTACAAACCAAAGTTAGTTCGATAAATGTAAGTGTTTTTGGTTTATCTCTATAGATTTAAATACATGTGTTTTTGATTAATTTATGTATGTACAGTTATTTAAATTAGAATAGATGATGATCCATTCCCATGGAAATTAGAAAAGATTAAAACTAATTCACTTTTAACATTTCTTGAGAAGGTTGCCATGTTTATATTTCTTAACACTTCTAACTTTAGGATAACATAATTATTTTGAACTATAATTATTTTACCTATTGTACATTTTTGATAAAGTAGACAGAAAAACATCTAATAATTATACAATCACGCATCTTTCTAACTTTTAAGTAACTTTTAGCATTTCTTTATCGCTGCAACTCCTTCATCCATTGTCACTGCTTATTCTTCAGACTTTCAACCAATAAACCATGTTTTTCCTCTTCCAATTCTTTAGTGATTCATATTTGTTTATTTGGCTGAGTTAGTTATGGCTATGTAATTAGTTAGGGTTACATAATTAGGTCTGTTCATATAGTGGTTCATAATTGTTTGTTTTCCTGAGTTATGAGTTAAAAACTTCTTTAGCTATTCATAATTTTTGGTTTTTGTTACTCAGTTAGTTAGGGCTATGTAATTGAATCAGAATTGTTTTTGCCTTTGAATTAGTTATTAAATTAGTTACTAATTTAGAACTTTGTAATTAATTGATGTATGCTGTAACACCCCGATTTTTAACAGCGCGAGTGTATTTTTTTTTCAAAATAAATTGATAAAATACCAAGTTAAATCCATAAATGAAGAAAATACTCTTGGATAAATTATTTAAGTCGTAACACCACGACAAGGGTCAACAATAATTACAAACAGCGGTAATGGTTTTGAACAAAAGTCCAAAGTATCCAAGTAAAATATACACCGACTAAAATAGTTTGTTTCGAATACATAAGTTCCCTTTTTACAACAACAACTTTGAAATAAGAAAGGGAAAATTAATAAAATTCTTAATTAAAAACCCTAAGCTGATCATTAATCTAACAGAGGGTGACTGGGTACTAAGAATCCACGAGCAGCATCAATCCCCATTGCTTTCGGTTACAAAACCAACCCATCGCTATGCCACGCCTTAGATCGACCCTGGTTCTCATCTAAGGGCAAAAGCCTAGATTTCCACAAAAATTGTAAATGATCACCAACCGAAATTAACAAATACCACATAGCATATCAATTTTGAATGCACAAAATAACCTTTCAACTTAGCATACATCTAGAAAGGGTTTGCATATGCTAAACATGCATAAACAAGGTTGAAAAATGATGTTTTGGACCAAACTGCACTGTCCTACTGTATTCGAATACACATGCGAAAAACAGCAAAAACAGCATAAACAGCACAACTATATTCGAATACAGCCTCCTTGTATTCGAATACAGATGTGAAAACAGTGAAAAATCCTGCACATTTTGTATTCGAATACAATCTTCTAGTATTCGAATACAAATGCGAAGTCAGTGGCTAAACTTTGAGATTTGTATTCGACTACAACCTCCTCGTAGTCGAATACAAGTGCGAATACGCAAGTCAGAGGCAAAAACAATGTATCTGTATTCGACTACAACCCTGTTGTATTCGAATACAGCTGGAAAAATGACAGATTTTCAGTTTGGAAAATACATCAAAATCATTCAAACACTTTCAACACCAAGTCAAACAATCCCAAACATCACATACACCACAGTCCCACACAACAATCAAGTATGTATATACAACCGTCATAATATATCAAACATGACTCGCGTGCCAAGCACCCTAATGCAATACGTATATGCCAATGCACATGACATCATCCCGTGGCCCATCCGGTCACCACTATCACCATGGCCCATCCGGTCACCATGTACTATGAAATGTATGAGCATACTCTGACTCTCGACACCACAATCATTAACTAAATGCACCTATTAAAAGATTCCCCATTTTTAATGCTCATTTAACACTAATGATTTCCAAATTTAACACAGAGCATATTCACACCTACAATCCTCAAATCACATGGAATTTAATTCATAATTCACATTGAATTCAAATCACCATATACACCAATCTCATCAATTCATTTCACACAAAAACCACACATAAATTGCATTTATTCAAAACCCCAAAATTTCAAACATCAAGCACATCTCAACATTCATAATATTAATCATGAACACATCAACCACACCAAGCAAAAATCACCACCACCTATGCCTCAAAACCCAATAATTTCCATTTCACCATTTCACCCATAAAATGCATTAAATTCATTTCCCACAAAACTACACCTCAAACCCACCAAATTTATTTTCCCCAAACTCACAAATAAGGTCCTAAATGCAAACTAAAAGTTTGGAAGGAGCCCTTACCTCAACGGTAACTTTAATAGCCGATTACGGCACCGCAATTAATTCTGGTAAAAACTTCACTCGCGACGTCACTTCCAAAGTTGGCTCACTAGCACCATAGCATGGTAAGGAGCAATTTTCCCTTCTGTCACTTCGCGAGATGGAGCTCAGAAGTCGAAGAAAAGGGGAGGTTTACGTTTGGTGGTTTTGAAAACTACCCACACGTTTTCACGGAACAGAGGAAGAAAGGAGAAGAAAGAAAAGGCTCACGTGGCAGGGAGGAAATTGCTTTGCTTCAGTTTCTAATTCTTCTTCCTTGCCATCACTTAAACATATATATATATATATATATATATATATATATATAAACCAAACCAACAAAAATCAACATACACATACACACATCACATTACTCACATCTCCAACTATTTTGATAAAAATATCTCCCCTTGTCGCAACTCAATTGACAGGTAAAATCTTCAGCAACTAGAGATATTTTTGTAAAACAGTCCGGTAATAAATTCTCCGTAACGTAAATAAATTATTCTTCGATGAATAATTTCAACCAGATCTAAAAATATATATATATAGAAAAATATATATAATAAACATATAATAAACTCTAATAAAATATGTTTTTGGTATTTAATTCACCAAATGAATTAAAATTGGGCTAAATGCCTCAGCAATTTAACTTCAAATATACTAAAATTGCATAAATTTGAGTTTGAAATTAAGGGTCTTACATATGCATAGGTTTCTAAGTAGTTATTTAAATGTATGCAAAGTTAGTGTTTTTGGTTTATCTCTATATGTGTTTTTAATTAATTTATGTATGCAAAGTTATTACAAACCAAAGTTAGCATGATAAATGTATGTGTTTTTCGTTTATCTCTATAGATTTAAATGTATGTGTTTTTTTTATTAATTTATGTATGCAAAGTTATTTAAATTAGAAAAGATGATGATGCATTCACATGGAATTTAGAAAAAATTAAAACTAATTCACTTTTAACATTTCTTTAGAAAGTTGTCATGTTTATATTTCTTAACACTTCTATCTTTAGGAGTAATTATTTTGAACTATAATTGTTTTACCTAACTCTACATTTATGATAAAGTAGATAGAAAATCATCTAATAATTATATCATGACATATCGTTCTAACTTTTAAGTAACTTTTAACATTTCTCGATCGCCACAACTCCTTCATCCATCACCGCCGCCTATCACAATAGGGTTAAAGTTAGAAGTTGCTATTGTGTTGATAATCATTGAAAAATTGATGTTGCTGGAAATTAAGAGAGCATTGACGTTGATGACATATATTTTGGGTTATTAGTTAGATAATGGTGGAGTTTGATCATAAATGTATAGTAGAATTTGTACATCACATTTATGCTCTCTTATTGAAGTTGTGACGGATTAAATCAATATATATATGCATGTGTTTAGAAAAATAACATCAATATATATGAGTGTTTATACAAAATTGGTATTTGGAAAAATAACATCAATATATCACAATGCTTTTTCAATTGAATATTGTTGTCGCATGGCTAACATACGACAACGTTTTTCTTAAAAAAGCGCTATTAAAACTCTATTAAATAACACCTACAACAACGCTTTTCTTAGAAAAACTCTATAAAAACTCTATCAAATAATACCTTCGACATGCTTTTTAGAAGAAAAAAGCGCTTTAAAATACCACCTACGATAGCACTTTTCTAGGAAAAGCAATACAGCTATAACAACACTTTTTTTTCCAAAAAGTGCTATAAAGATGCTAATAAATCGTACCTACGACAACACTTTTCAGAAGAAAAAAAAAAAAAAGAACGATATTTAACTATTTGTCTTGCATGTGAACAATTTGATATTGTTAATTTTGTGGTGTTGCTTTCTTTTTGATGATGTCAAAGCGAGAGAAAGAAATGAAAAATTTGTATCAAAGTTTATAGTCATGCATTCGAACTAACGGTGTGAACTCGAATTCGGGAGCTGCATTTCCTTTCCCAATTTTCCTTTCCAACTATTTCAGAAGTTCATCAACAATGTTTTCACATAATTTTACAAGTTTTGTCGTCATCAATAAGAGGAAGAATGTAATCGTAAGGCTCTCTTAAATTAAACTTAATGTTTTGAGTGATGTCAAACTAGGTTTTTCTAGATTAGGTGGTGTGTCTATGTCTTTGTTGATTCTCATTTTGCAAATGCATTTGAATAAAACAAAATTGAATTAAAATCATATGTTGTTAGTTTGCATAAACTTAGTTTTATTTTAGGATCATGTTGGCACACTTTAAAATACATTAAAAATCATTTCTAAGTGATTTTTAACTTTGTAAATTAAGTCACAGATTTATAAATCGATTTACAGAAGTTCTGAACTCATTTCTAAGGTTCCAAACCTTGTAAAACACACTTTCACAATTACAAAGTTGTTATTTCAATTACGATGTATTGTACTTGGCCATCCAACTCAAGTCTTTTTATATATTGATCTAAACCTTCGTTTGCATGAAAAATACTTTTACTCATTCCAAACACTTCATGCATTCAATATTATAATCTAGATTGAACGCTCTTTTTGATTCATTCTAGTGATAAATGTTAGCATCAGCAATCTCATTTTCATTACTATTCCAAAACGTTCTTCCCATTAATTAAGGAATTTTTTTTTTTATTACTTGCACTAAAAAAGTACAAAACATTTTTAATCAATTATTTGCATTAAAAGTTAAAAAGTTTCCCAACAATAATAGGTCAAAAATATTTTCACGAAATAGGTCAAAAATATTTTCATTCAATTATTTACATTAAAAGGTCCAAAACTTTTTAATTACTGAGAAACTATAACTTTGTCTTGAGAAAGAGCTTGTTACTGAAAAAGTTAAAATATAAAAGTGCAAGACTACTGCTTCACATAGCAAACAAATAAATAACTGACAGTAACTGTAAGTGTGACATGATTATATTTACTATATATCTTGTCAAATTGATGATATAAAGTACCAATTTGTTTTTCAATATACAAAGCATAAAAATTCGAAGTGGGATATTTTTCTACTCACAACACACATAACTAACATTTAGCAATTAGTTTCTGCCTTGCCAGTTTGTATCCTATTTTCGGACTCCAAAAATTTGCCCCAGAAAGGGTGTTTCTGCCAAACCATATTCATTTCCTCAAGTGGGATACCCTTTGTTTCTGGCAAAAACTTGTAGATGACTATGGTCATTATGACCACAAAGCAACCAAAGAAAATGAATAAACCAAACTTGAAGTGACAAAGCATTGATGTGAAGAATTGAGCTATGAAGAAAGTGCTGATCATATTCACAGAAACTGTGATACTCTGAGCAGCAGATCGAATTTCAAGAGGAAAAATTTCACTCGGTATTAACCATCCCAGAGGACCCCAAGACCAAGCGTAACCCGAAACATATACGCATATCACACCTACAACAACAATTGCATACCACTTAGGAAGTGTTCCTGGGTTCCCACTTGTTCCAAATGTGACAGCAATAGCAATTGCCATGATAATCTGTTGAGAAAACAAACATAAAAGTGAGAAACACGAATTAAAAACGAACAAAAACAATGAAGCGAAACGGGGTTTTGCTGCGATAATGTGAAGAACACATGTACCTGACATATCAACATTTGCACACCACCCTCGAGGAAAAGAGCGCGTCTTCCAAATTTATCTACAACAAAGATTGAAATCAAGGTGGATATGGGCTTAAAACTTCCGATGATCGCAGCAGACATGAGAGAAGCTTGGCTTCCAAAACCAATTGTTCTGAACAAAATAGGAGCATAGAATGTGATCACATTCAAGCCAGTGAATTGCTGAAAGAAAGGAATCAACACTGCGAAAACAAGCTGTGGCCTATATTTTCTCTCCAACAAGGTTTTCCAAGGGTGTGTCACTTTAGCCGAGGCTTCACTAGCAGCAACAATATCTCTAAACTCTGCATCAACATCATCTGTACCACGAATTTTCACGAGCTCCTTTCTTGCATCTTCATGACGACCGCGTGTGACAAGTGAGTTTGGCGAATCAGGAAGACAAAATGATCCTACAACAAAAATCACTGCAGGTACCGCACCAAGCCCCAAGCTTAATCGCCATCCCTCACCGTTAAGTATCTTGGAAAAGTAGTAGTTAAAAAGATTGGCTGAAAAAATGCCTATAGTAATTGACAATTGGAAACACATGTTTAGTGCTCCCCTGTATTTATAAGGTGCCATTTCTGAGACATAGATTGGAACTGACTGCAAATGTACAAAAAAAAGTATCAATTGGTTAGCAGAAGATTATAAATTTACAATCATAGCATGACACAATCATTCCATCTATCTGTCTGTCTTTCTGATTGTCTGTCTACTATAGATAAACCAATAATCCGAAGAACAGACACGTCAAACTGCCATTAATTTTTTTCTCGGACGCGTACAAAAGACAACATAAAGAGTTGAGATCTAAAAAAATGTACCTGATTGGCACATCCAATGCCAAAACCAAGCAACAACCTTCCAACAATAAGCATCCAAATGTCCATGGCTAATCCATTGAGTAATGCACCTGAGACAAAGAACAATCCACCCATAATCATAGTTGCACGCCTACCAAGAATTCTTGTTATGTTGGATGCACCAAGACCAGCAACAAGAGCACTTAGATAAAGAGAAGATGTAAACAGTGTCAATATCTGACTGTTGAATTTGCAGTATTGGTTTGAAGAAGGTTTCACATTTGACTCCTTTTCATAAACAGATGGAAAGAAACGTTTCAAGAAGGAATCCATTGAAGTAACACCACCTTAAAAAATCAACAAAGGAAAAACCTTATGTCAGAAATTTCATCAATCATAACATATGCATCAAAAAACACAAAAAGCTACATTGTTTCCAAGATTAAAACAAAAACAAAAAAATAAACCCTTTTCTTTGTTGTAATTAATATCAAAATTAAGAGAAATTAACAACAAAACCCAGATACCAAAACCCCATTTTTAAATTAAAACAAGGGCTTATTAATTCAAAAAGATATTATCATGAAACCAAGAATTATTTAAAAAAAATGTAAATTTTGTAAAAAAAAGAAAATGATGGAAATTAATTACCTGATACACCATGGTCATAACCAAAGATTAATCCACCACTTGCTGCCATGATGCAAGTGATAACCACCCTAAAGGTGAGTTTTCCAGGATACTTTGTTGGAACATCCATGATTGCTTGCTTAGTCATTATTATTGCCTTTAACTCTATAAGATTTACAGATATATTTATACTTATATATATATATACACATATAAAGAAGTGAAGACTACATAAGCATTACAGCGAAAAGATGAAACCTTGATTCAATGAAGCATTACAGATTAAACTATTTTGTATTTTCTTGTTTTTTTTTGTACAACATTGTTGTATTTTCTTTTTTTATGGTTTTATTTTGTTGTGCGACAACTTTTTATTTTTTGTCGAGAAGGACTGGATTACATCTTTAAATTTGATTTTGTTTGTTTTCTTTCCCTTTTTGTTCGAATGTTGTTAGAAGAAGCGTTTATTTTTTCTTTTTAGAAATGGTTAGAAGAATTTTGACTCTTCTTTTTATTTATTTTCTAAAAATCAAATTATTATAAGATAAAATTATATATATATTAAAAATGGAAATAAATTAATACAATGTCAAAGTTAATTTTTTACGTGACAAATTATACTTTGTTTGCAATCAATGGAATCCATGTGATGTTATTTGACTTTTGCTTCGACACTGTAGCACGCCTTTGAGCTCGGAAAACTTGTAAAGCCCTATATAATAAATGTGATTATTATAGCTTTAACAAACACATTATATATATATATATATATGTAAGAAATAAATGAATATTACTTACGTGTCGAAGATAGTCTTTATATCCGAGTGACTGTTGTAATGGTCGTGTAAGGGATCTAAATAGTATATAACTTCAGAGGTCCCATTTTTGAAAACAGCACCCAATGTGCCCTACAACAACAAAAATTTGGTTGGCAATTTTGTTTACACAACTAATAAATTAAGATCTCATAAATTAAAAAAGATATAAATAAAGAATATATAATTACCCTGAATTATATGGCGCAAGGAACAACTTATCCTTCTCTTTATTTCCCAATAGGATATCTACAACATATTTCTTTACATTAACTGGGTCGTGTTTAAACATTGAAAGCTTATGCGGAGACAAGAATGAAAATCTATCTGACAATTTGCGCGTGCACACCAACTTCTCATACAAAAACCTTCAACGAAAGTTTCAAATTAGATTAATTACCAATAAATTAAAATAACTACCAATAAATGCAATGAAAAGTAATTTTTACCTAATGTATAAGCTGATGACAGTAGCACTCAGCTCCTTATGATTGAGAAGTTCGTATATGTGCTCTTTTTCAAGTAGTTCGTCATACTCATCTCCGAAAATAGTTTTCTCCATGCTTATGATGCGTGAATCGTTGCTGTCCATATTCGTTTTTGCTTGTATGTCAAGAAACGACCCAAATCGAGCAAAGCGTGGATGACTTATTTTAGGAGCAGCAACTGATTTTCCCCGATCCAGTTTTTGAACTTTGGCAGCTTTATTACCCTCCAGTTTTTGAAGTTTGTCAGCTTTATTACCCTCCAATTTTTGAAGTTTGCCAGCTTTATTTTTACCACGAACATCCAGCTGTGGTGCGGCTTTATTCTAGCAGCTGGTTTGCTGTGCGGGTGGTTTTGATTGAATCTGAAAAAATGAGGTTAATCAATTTGTTAGTTAATTGAATCTGAAAAAATGACAAACCTGCCAGAATAAATGTGACAAACCTTTTCCGGTGACATGACTGACTCGTTGCAGGGAATCTTCTTGTCATTCCCTTTAGACTTTGTATGAATCTAAATAAATGTGAAATTAAAGTTAATAGCGGAAAAAATCAGCAATTAAATATAATCAATCATAATCATATATCGTGCAATTAAATATACATATCAATTAAACATACATTTCAATTACACATACCTTATCAAGGGCAACAAGATTTTTGGGCCATGCCACGTAACTACCTATTGCTTCTCCCAAATACTTCATATCTCCATCGTTGTCCAGTATATAGGCAACAGTGCATTTGGTTCAAAAGCAATCACGGGGTGATACTTTGGCATGGCCGGCAGGGATCGGAGTGTTGTGCAATACTTCTCCCAAGGTATTGTACAATGTTCCTTTTCCAACCTTGCGATGAGTAGGGGAGGATAAATACAGCACGCAAGTAGAGACACCCTAAATCAATGGTTAATACATAAGTCTGTGAAACAATTAGGTTGAATGAATTTCTTATTTTATTAAGTAATTAATTACCTCGGGAAGACTTTTAAGACCAATGTTGCAACTAGCATTTTCACTCTCCATTTGTATTTCACGTTGGAGCTGATCTAGAAGTTGTTTTTCTTTATTCGTCTTCACCAAGAGTGCCACTTGCTCTGTTAGGATTTTGAGCTTCTCTAATACTTCCTCATTAGATGGATTTGGGCGCTTCCCTTGTGAAAAATAGTTTTTTGGAGTTACGCCAAATCCTTTCCCCCTCACGCGGCCGAAATATTCAGGAACATTAAATACTTTACCGAGTATGTCCCTGCAACTAACTTTGTTGTCCTCTTGATTTTCCGAACTTTGTTCTAGATTCTCCTAAAATACACGTAGGATTAAAAAGATCAATTCAATATCATTTTTGAAATACAATATTAAAAAATATTAGAGTGATAATATACTTACACAAAGTTGTATCACTTTTTGAACATTTTCATTATCAACAACTCCATCTTTATTTACACGAGCCTCCTTCCACAAAATATGACGACCCAATGGTTGATTGGATTGGATCTCTTGTAGCTATTCATTAAGACATAAACAAAAGCTATTAGTTATGATCATAAACAAAATATTAGTTAGAAACTATAGTTTATAATGTACCACATTATATAAAAGTGATGTTTACTTACAAGTTTTTGCTCTAAACGTGCATATCGCGATATTTTTGTATGGATGCGTTGGATTTTTGGCCCTCTCGCGATATTCTGTACTTATACTCTATATAAAAAAAATAACAATCACGTAAAAATTTTAAATACGCTATGAATATGAATAATAAAACACAAATGCTAATAAATTAATCACTTACCACAAACGCGGGGTCTGAAAGTTTAGCTACAAATGCCTCCATTCGTCATTTGATATATAGTGTTTATATATTTTGGAGCTTCAACATTCATATTTCAATCACTATCTCTTAGATAGCAGTTTGACATATGAGATCTAAATCCCCGGTGTATTTTTCCGACAACTATAAGCACGTAATTTTTTCTCACCTCATCAACATCAAAAGCAGTTTGCAAACCAAATAAAGATGTAGTTTGAGTAAAGTATTTCAATGGAAAAAATTATAAGTAACAAAAAAGTGGAGTAAAAGAGTTACTTGTATATCATTCCACAGTATATCTTTTGCATCCTTCAAAGGCTTATCTCTCCAATCGTCAATTGTAATGGAGATATTCTGACGAACAACTGCACCAATATAACTTACAAACATGGAACTGTTGGGCTCAATTGGCTGGCCACTTTCATTCCATCCCACCTAACAAACTCATATAGTAAGTACATGCTTTCAAAAAAGATAAAAAATAAACAGCAAACAAAGTATAGTATACCTCAAATATTATGCCATTACTTCTTGCTTTTATGACATTTAGCATAATGGTTGCACCACGTTTAACTTCATTTTCATAAGTCTTAGTGTTGAGAACTTCCAGATTTTGACGATCCAAATCCTTGTTGGAATCCATTTATCTACAACAAGTTCAACATGCAGTTCAGTATAACTTCAACAAGTTCAACATGTAGTAATCTAAGTACGTAGCAGTATAAGTTCAACATGCATTTTAGTGACATAAAAAAATTAATAAATACAATACCTGAAGAGTGCAAAGAAATACGTAGGGTTCGTAGGGTTACGACTTCGTTTAAGAAGGAACAGTGAGAAGAGTGCGCAGAAATACGAACGGTTCGTAGGACAGAGTAGGGTTTGCAGATATACGTAATTAGGGTTACGTATTTCAATGAGAAGAGTACGTAATGTTCGTAGGGATAGTAACAAAGATGGAGATGGTTGGCAATATGGTTCGTAGGGTTCGCAATGAGAAGGACAATGAAGAGGAGGAGGCAACTGAAGCGTAGGAAGTTTACATAATGAAGAGGAAACTGAAGCGGTTTACTGTTATATATAACACCCTATTACAGCGCTTTTTTGAAAAAGCACTGTAAAAGACCTCCTTATTTTATTTTCTAAAAGCCTATTACAACGCTTTTTTAGAAGCCTTTTAAAGCGCTTGTCCAAAAGCGCTGTAAAAGACCTCCTTATTTTATTTTTTTAAAAGCCTTGTACAGTGCTTTTCCAAAAGCGCTTTAAAAGACCTCTTTATTTTATTATGTAACAAGCGCTATGTGACCATTTTACAGCGCTTATAGAACAAACGCTTTAAAAGACCTCCTTATTTTTTTCTATTAAAATCCTTTTACAGCGCTTTTTCTACAAGCGCTTAAAAAGACCTCTTTGTTTTATTATGTGCAAGCTATGTGACCATTTTACAGCGCTTATAGAACAAGCACTTTAAAAGACCTCCTTATTTTTTTTTTATTAAAAGCCTTTTACAGCGCTTTAAAAGCCTCTTTATTTTATTATGTGCAAGCGTTATGTGACCTCCTTATTTTTTTTAAAGGCTTTTTATAGCGCTTATTGACAAAAGCGCTATAAAATTACAAGTTTATGTTCAGTTCAGTTCAAGTTAAATTTGTTAAATTACAATATAAGTTCAGTTTCTGTAAAATGCTAAATAAATAGTAAAATACCTATATTTGGATTTTTTTTTCTTCCAAATAATTAGTTAAATACCTATATATATCAATGCTAAATTACATGATCAGCTCATATTGGGATGATCAGTTCAAGTTTAAGAAAAATTCCCAGTAGTCAAAAAAAGCTTTTTCAAGTTCAATATAAGCAGAAAATTAGTTCTTGCAGGTCAAACACTTAAATTACATGAACTTAGTATAAAACACTAAGATCAAGCTAAATATAAGCAAAAAATAAGTATAAGTAGAAAATCAAATACAGTTCAAGCTAAATACTAAAATGTTCAATTCTGGCAGATCAAACAATTAAATTACATGAACTCAGTTCAGATTACATGGCTTATATAAAAAAATTAAACACATTAAGATGCCCTTCTTCATTTCTTGGTGGGATTCACATTTGTTTGTCCATTAACGATACGAAACAATGGATTAATCCAAATTCCTTCATCATGATCATCTCTAAGATATAAAGCATCATCAGTTGAATCAATTACATGTGGTTGTGATGTTGCAAAGAAAAGATCATTACCAACATCTTCATCATTATTGTTATCATCACTTATTTTATTGGTCGATAGGACAATGGGCTATTTATTAGCAGCAGGATCAGTGACATAAAACACTTGTTGAGCTTGCGACGCTAAAATAAAAGGCTCATCTTTGTATCCCACCTTATTAAAATCGACAAGCAAGAACACTGACTTATAAATCCGAACGCCATTAATATTATCGACCCACTTGCAACCAAATATGGGAACACGAAACATTTTGTAGTCTAACTCCCATATGCGCTCAATAACCCCAAAATATGATAGATTTGCATATATTAGTTTTTTGTCTTTTGCACTTGAGATATGCATCGCTTCAGCTACGAGAGTGACTCCGCTATTTTGCATAGTGGTTTGATCTTCTTGTTCTTTGGTATAAAATGTGTAGCCGTTAATTACATAACCGGTGTAAGAAAAGACATGTAAACTCGGACCATTTGCTAGCCACCTCAATCTCTGTGAAATTGATCCGGGGTCTATATCAAACTTTGATTTTGCTCTCGAGTTATCCAATTTTGATTCCTATTCATGTTCAAACTAGATAACTGATCCATGTGCATTGTAATATACGGTTGAACCTCATCATCATTGTGCAGAACATACAATTGTGCCTGCTCCCATTTTGTCCTTGATATAGTCACTAGTCTCTTTCCAATTATCCCTTCTCCTGATATTCTTCTCGAATGACGAGACATGGGAAGCCATATGGATTCAACATTGGACAGATATTCAGTACAAAATTCAGCAGCTTCTTCAACAATGTACCATTCAGCAATACAACCTTCTGGTCGATTTCTACTTTTTACGCACCCTTTTAATATTTTCATATATCGTTCTATCGGATACATCCATCTCACATAAGTTGGCCCACAAAGTTGTGTCTCCTTAACAAGATGAACAGTAAGGTGAACCACTATATCAAAAAACGAGGGTGGGAAATACATTTCAAGCTCACACAAAGTAACAATTTCGCTCCAGGTAAAATGGAACGTATAACTATTGGTAGCAAATGCTCCATTAGAATATGACAATCATGGGTCTTCAAACCTTTTAACTTGAGGTCTTTCATACAAACTAAACTTTTAATGTTTGAAGAGTATCCTTCTAGAACTTTAACTTCGTGTAGAAATTTACACAAAACAATTTTTTCCTTTCTAGATAGAGTATGAGCGGTTGGAGGGAGATATGTGCGATTTCTTTTCTTTACGACACCCAATTCATTTCTTATTCCCATATCTACCAAGTCCAATCTTGCATTGATGCCATCCTTAGAATTTCCTGAACATTGAGTGACGTACCAATAACACTATCAAATACATTTTTTTCAATATGCATCACATCGAGGATGTGACACCCTAAACCCCAAAATAACATTTATAATAATTTATACTAAATTAATTGAAGAAAACTCACGGCGAATGAAGAAAATCTGTTCAAGAAAATAAAAACTTTTATATCAATTTTAGGATATCATGTATCTCTAAATAGAGATGTAATAATTCAACTTTGTTCCTCAATTAAAATTCAATGAACTTGCTTTCTCTAGAATTTCTCGATTTAATTCCCAAGACTTACTCGTACTAAGGTTTTCATATAAAAAGTCATTTGTAATTACATAAGTAAAATACACATTACAACTTTTAATTCCTGGTATCACCTATCAGAGAGGGGTTCCTCCCAAACTTGAACTTCAAGACTCATTAACCTGTAATGCGATTTCGCAAACGCAGGGCTAAGCCAGTCAAACACAAACAACGAAGGAGGTGAGTTTTGAAATCATGTTAATAGTATAATATAAGTAAGGAGAACACGCAATTAATTCTAAATAAACCGTATCATTAGACAAACATTCTTCAAAGAAAAACATAACATTATAAAGTCAAAACCACTCAAGAAAAGTCAATACATTTCACTATAACATCAAATCATCTAAGAAGAATTATTATCGCACACGACACATATTAATCACAACAAAACAATCACAAGAAAATGCAATGCTATGCATGAGCTTAGACTCTACTTCACAATGTGGTACCATTCTAACTCTGAAGTACTTGGTTAGGAGGCCATGATACTATGCCACCATCCCGGTGGACGGACAATTCAAATTGGCCCTGTCGTCATAGATCCCCTCAACTCAACCCGAGACACATATACGCGACAGTCGAGGTAAACGTGTGTTGCATGGTAGCTCCCGACATTTGGAGTGCTACCTCCAAGTCACCTAGGAATTCCCCACCCGAATACCTCCAAGGTCTAACAATCTTGCCTTAAGGCTCAACAGCAAACCGCCACGATCAGACACAATTCAGTTGTACTTCCCCGGAATCACTAAGCTTGTCAGGCCCTACCTATATGATGACAAAATAATCTCCATTTCACAAATTCACAATATTTATGTTCTCCCCTCGTTGGCCTATGATACTCCATTAAGACCGTCATCTCAAACACAAATTGGAATCACAATTATTTCATCAGGGGTTACTTCAATATTTTCATCACAAATTCATAACATCACTATTATAAATCACACATCATCATCATTACATAACTCATCACAAATTTAGAGCATCACTATCATCAATCGTACCTCATCACATAAACTTATCACAAATTTATAAAATCACAATTATTATTCATACATCATCATCATCACATAAAATTATCACAACACATCCATTTTTATTATCAGATCACATAAACTCATCTAATCAAAGATATACATAAAATTAATTCGACACTCAATATCACAATAACATCAAATACCACACATTTAAAGAAATTAAATCAATCAACACCTTACAAATATTTTCTATTCTATATTTTAATCTCACAATTTCCATATTTGCACATTAATTAATTTTTCCCTCAAAGGTCTACTGCCGTACGTAGCAAGCCCCGGATGAATCGTTGGGAAATACGGTTTTCCCGTTCATCTCACAATATATTATACTCATGAATTCAAACGCTCTCTCACCCCTTACCTTCTTTCAACGCTTTCAAACACGAATACGATTCCACGAGCAAACAACCTTTGTTCATTGACTCTTTGTCCTTCAATCGATCTAACTCCATAGTTTATGGGTAAACGTTAAAAATAAATTATGAGGAGGCACTCTAAAATTAATTTCGAAATTCGGTCAAGGAATCTTACCATAAATAAGAAAACCAATAAGTGGATAATATAGACATTTTTCACACGATCGTTTTGGTGTTGGTTTCACTCAAATCGGGTATTTTAGAGAGAAATTGGGATGGTTAAAAATCTGAGGAAGTATGTTTATTTGACTACCTAAATGAATAAAACAACATACTGAAATTTGGGCAAAATGGAGAAATTTTTCTGAAACAGTTATCGCTTATCGGTGTCAAACGATAATCCTAATTTATGTTTTCTATTCTTTAGGCTGCTCCTGCTACTCCTCCTTCCTTATATTTTTATTATTATTATTATTATTATTATTATTTAATTAGGTTTTATTTCCATATGTGCCTAACCCATGAATCACATTTTACTTATTTTTTTTACCAACAATTACCAAAGCTATTTTTTTTAAACACAAAAAATAAAGTAATTAGTATTTTAAAACACATTAATAACCAAAACTCTTATACTCAAAACTATCACTGTAATAATACTTATGTTTCAAAACACTCAAATTAAAATATTACCCTCATTAGAGAATAATCAAAACTATAAAACAAATCACACTTTATATTTGTTATTATATCATAATAAATATATATAAAATCACAATGGCATAACACATATATAAAAATAAGGAAATCAAACACAACATTACTAATATCTCAAATAATTATTTATAAAATAAATAATTAAAATAAGAGATACTAAAAATAATTAAAATATAAATATGTGCACATTTAACATTAGTTAAACATACAAGAAAATATGACATTAATTATCAACTCACATATACACGTAAAATCACCTAAAATCTTATTCTTTAAAATATTTACACTAATATACTATTATTTTTAGAAAAATATATAAAATAATAAAATATAACATTTATTATTCATATAACATATTTGGTCAAATATGTACAAGATTAGCACATCATAGAAAACGCACCTATAAAGAAAATTAATCATAAAACTAATCAACATATATTCTAAAATAATTTTAACACCAAATTAATTATCTAAAATCCTATTTATATAATAAAATAGTTTATTATAAAATTTGGAGTGTTACAGAGGAAATGTCTTATATACAATGACTTCCAATATGACAATTCAAAGAAAATTGACCTTTTCTTCCACCCAGTTTTGACCAGCTCTCCCGCAAAAGGTTTGCCAAATTTATTGGTCAAAACTTGTACTTTTTCAAGTATTTGATATCCAGTCGGTGCTAAAGGAGCTTTATCTTCCTCTGATTTTCCATTGAATGCATTTCTCCACCCACGATACTGATGACTATAAGGTAAAAATCTACGATGTCCAATAAATACATTCTTTTTACAATGTTTCAACCGCATCCAATTTGTACTCTCTTCACATATAGGACCTGCACACTGACCTTTAATGCTATATCCTGATAAATTACCATATGCTGGAAAATCATTAATTGTGCCGAACAACATAGCCCTCAAATTGAAACATTCTTTCTTATACCCATCATAAACTTCCACACCTGTCTCCCACATAATTTTTAAATCTTCAATTAAAGGAGCCAAGTATATGTCGATATCATTCCCCGGTTGTTTGGGTCCAGAAATTAACAGAGACAACATCATAAACTTACACTTCATACATAAACATGGAGGTAGGTTATAAATCAACAAAATCACATGCCACGTGCTGTGTGAGATGCTTTGAAGACCATGTGGATTCATTCCATCAGTAGAAAGTGCAAGTCGTAGATTTCTTAACTCTATCCCGAATTCAGGATACTCGTGATCAATTTTTGCCCATTGTGGAGAATCTACAGGGTGTCGAAACTTTCCATCTCTAACTCTTTCATCTGCATGTCATGTCAAGTGTTTTGAATCTTCTTCACTACGATACATGCGCCTAAATCTTGGTATTATAGGAAAATACCACACGACTTTTTCTAGAGTAGATTCTTTCTTCTTATATCGAGAGACATTGCATTTCGGACACGCCTTTAATAATTCATATTCATTTCGAAATAAAATGCAATCGTTAGGACACGCATGAATCCTTTCGTAACTCATGCCAATAGAGCACAAAATTCGTTTAGCCTCATAGGTTCGATTGGGAAGTTCATTATCATCTGGCAACATATCTTTTAAGAGTGTTAATAATTCTGTGAAGCTTTTATCAGACCATCCATTACTCGCTTTTAAATTGTACAACTTTAATATCGCCGACAGTCTTGTGAATTTAGTACAACCACTATATAATGGTTTCTCTGCATCACTCAACAAGCTCTCAAACATTTTAAGACAATCCCGAAGACCTTCTTTAACTGCTTTTGCAATCTCCTCAACTCGTTCCGGCTCATATGTATCTGTGTCGAAATCAGTTGAAACATATGTCGAACCATTCTCAAAATTAATGTATCCTTTTTTTTTCTCACCATGTCTTATCCATCATGTATAGCTTTGATCAATTCCATGCCATACTAAATGTCATTCTAATTCATCTGCTCTAGCATGTTTTCCAAAACAACATTTTAAACAAGGACATACACTTTATTTGGATCTTTTGCATTCTTCACTACAAACTCAACAACCTCCTTCACTCCATTTTCATACTCTTTTGACAATCGATTGACAGACATCCATTTCCGGTCCATTTTATATGACCTATAAAAATGCAGTTACACAAATAATAAGCTATTGATAACATTATACCAATCTATAGTACACATATCTAATATTGGTTTCCATTTTCCAATATTAGATATGTGTACTATAGATTGGTATAATGTTATGAGTAGCTTATTATTTGGGTAACTGCATTTATATAGGTCATATAAAATGGACCGGAAATGGATGTCTTCCAATCGATTGTCAAAAGAGTATGAAAAT
The DNA here is from genome assembly GCA_037974755.1 of Cicer yamashitae. Taxonomy (NCBI): domain Eukaryota; kingdom Viridiplantae; phylum Streptophyta; class Magnoliopsida; order Fabales; family Fabaceae; genus Cicer; species Cicer yamashitae. The sequence continues at coordinate 12,858,603 of JBBPBQ010000004.1, forward strand.
GGGCTGAAGGAGTTTGTTGAGTTTGTAGTGAAGAATGCAAAAGATCCAAATAGAGTCGTTTGTCCTTGTTTAAAATGTTGTTTTGGAAAACGCGTTAGAGCAGATGAATTGGAAGGACATTTAGTATGGTATGGAATTGATCAAAGCTATACATGTTGTATATTTAATTGCACGATATATGTTTATGATTGATTATATTTAATTGCTGATTTTTTTCCGCTGTTAACTTTAATTTCACATTTATTTAGATTCAGAAAAAGTCTAAAGGGAATGATAAGAAGATTCCCAGAAACGAGTCAGTCACATCGCCGGAAAAGGTTTGTCACATTTATTCTGTAAGGTTTGTCATTTAATTTTCAGATTCAATAAACTAACAAACTGATTAACCTCATTTTTTCAGATTCAATCCAATAAACCACCCGCACAGCAAACCAGCTGCCAGAATAAACCAGGTGCCGCACCACAGCTGGATGTTCGTGTTAAAAATAAAGCTGGAAAACTTCAAAAATTGGAGGGTAATAAAGCTTGCAAACTTCGAAAGCTGGAGGGTAATAAAGGTGCCAAAGTTCAAAAACTGGATCGGGGAAAATCAGTTGCTGCTCCTAAAATAAGTCAGCAACGCCTTGCTCGATATGGGTCATGTCTTGACATACAGGTAAAAACGAATATGGGCAGCAACGATTCACGCATCATAAGCATGGATAAAGCTATTTCTGGAGATGAGTATGGAGAACTACTTGAAAAAGAGCACATATACGAACTTCTCAACCATAAGGAGTTGAGTGCTACTGTCATCAGCTTATCCATTAGCTAAAATTACTTTTAATTGCATTTATTGGTAATTAATTTAATTTATTGGTAATTAATCTAATTTGAAATTTTCATTGAAGGTATTTGTATGAGAAGTTGGTGTGCACGCGCAGATTGTCAAATAGATTTTTATTCTTGTCTCCGCATAAGCTTTCGATGTTTAAGCCTGATCTAGTGAATGTAAAGAAATACGTTGTAGATATCCTATTAGGAAATAAAGAGAAGGATAAGTTGTTCCTTGAACCATATAATTCAGGGTAATTATATATGCTTTATTTATATCATTTTTAATTTATGAGATCTTAATTTATTAGTTGTGTAAAAAAAATTGCCAACCAAATTTTTGTTGTTGTAGGGCACATTGGGTGCTATTCGCAATCAATGCGACCTCTGAAGTTATATACTATTTAGATCCCTTGCACGGCCATTACAACAATCACTCGAAAATAAAGACTATGTTCGACACATAAGTAATATTCATTTATTTCTTACATATATATATATATATATATATATATATATATATATATAAATAATGTGTGTGTTAATGCTATAATAATCACATTTATTTATTCGATAGTGCTTTACAAGTTTTTCAAGCTCAAAGAGGTGCTACAGTGTCGAATCAAATAACATCACATGGATTCCAATAAAGGTTTGAAATATATGCCTTTAAAATTTCATTTACAATCAATGCCCAAATATTTATTGACTGCTTATATGTTTTATTTTATAGTGCCCTCGTCAAACTAACAACAAAGACTGTGGGTACTATATATTCCGATTCATGAAGGAGATTGTTGATATGAATCAAACTATAATCCCCAAAACAGTACGGTATTTTCATTATTTGATTTTCATATATAAACTATGTATATATTTGATTCTAACTTATCTATGTTCAATTTTTATATCGCACAGTACTTTGAGAATTCCAGTCCAACATACTCTGAAAGAGATCTAACTGAAATAAAGGAAGACTGAATGGTAGTTCTGTTCTGTGCTGTAGTTCTGATAGTTATACGTATATGAATATGTAGTTATATGAATAGGGCACATTTGAAAAGTTGTGAATATATAATTATATGAATATGTATTATTTCACCTCATGCAATAAACTCTTATAATTGAAAGTAAGTAAAATATTATCCACATAATAAATAAGGAAACAAATTTTACCTCCGTATATGTATTGATCTATTAGATTTTCAACAAATTAATATTAAGAAATTATTCTAGGGAACTTAAGATACCATTGACAAGATGCTTGTTTTAAATCATATATGAGTTTCTTAAGCTTGCAAACCAAGCGATCACTATCACTAAACAAAAAACTTCGTGGAGACTAAAAGTTGTATTTTTTACAAGGACTAAAATTGAAAGATTGAAATTTTATAAAAGCTAAAAATATATTTAACCCGTTAAATTATACTCTTGAAAAATTGTTTCTAAAAATCTATTCTATGATGAAGTGGTCAAAACTTAGATTGATTAAAAGATTTGTTTAGAAAATGGTAGGCAACTATCGAGTAATTAAGGATAGAGATAGATGCACATGGCGATTTATCCTTATTCATCATGTACCTAATAGCTACACTCAGTCCCTTGTAACCTTAGAAGGATTTTTCCACTATTGAATCACTAAATAAACTTCAAAGTATCCCCTAGTGCCACTCAAACTATACTACTCAACTTCTTAACAATGACACCACTTGTGCGTTTTAAGGAACCTTTGCCTACACTTAAGATGAAACCGTTGTTACAAGTGAAAGTGTTTTGCTTCTAGTTAGTTCAAAAAACACAAGTTGTTCATCACAAGAGAAGACACAATCTTAAATCTTGAGCATATTTACAATTTAAGCTCTTAGATATGAATTTCCCTATTCATGTTGCCTCACGTTTCGCCTAGCTTTCACTTGGAAACTCGCCTTAGACATGTGACCCTCATGTTTTAACCTATTTAAGGGGTTTTTTTCGTGTTTTAGTCAAGGGTTCTTAAGTTTGGCATTGCGAGGAGCTACTGTACATGTTTTGGAGTCTAGGAACCGAAGATCTCAACATTGGAGACAAGAATTGAAGATTCATTTAATCTTTCTTATGTGTAATTTTATGTTCTTCATTGTAACTATGTTCTTAAGCATGAACTAAATTTCCTTTTGATTATGATGTAGATGATCCCCTTTGAATCTATGTAGTTTAGAATCCTATATACTATTTTTGCAATTAAAGTGGTTGTTTTTATTCATCAATTCTTATTTTTAATGTTTTTAATTGATTGACCATTATCGAATTTAATTTACGATATACTTCACATCGGAAAATAGGTAGTAATAACCAAACTTAGAATTAATATTCATGTTTCAATATTTTATATATGAATATAGAGTACTAACATGTGTCTACAGGAACTTTCATGCTTTAAATAACAAGTTAGATCTCTTGAGGAATTAGAGCTCATTGTTATAAAAATAAAAAGGACTTTGAGCCAAAGAATTGATCTTAATCTAATATGCTAATTTGACATAACCATAATAACTTAATGCTAAAATAGTGGATTTAATAATTACAAGTGAAAATGGAGTGACTCAAGATCCTAATCATTTTTTCTCATAATCTTTATCTCATTAATTTTGCAATCAAACAACCAATTATAAAACCTTTAATCACCTAAGTGTAATTCACTTTGTTGCAATTTAAATTAATTACAATCCATGTTGATACAAACTTTTTTATTACTTGTAAAATTTAAGGTACACATGTCAATTAATCATCAAGTTTTGGTGTCGTTGACATGATTCTTGATTAATTTTCAGCAAGACAAAGTAGTCATACTTAGGTTATTTTTTAAATGTTTAGGTTCTTTAATTTCTAAAATATAATAAAATGATCCGTTCATTTCTTTTTTTTTTTTATTGCTACAGTTCTCTACTACTAAAGGTTTTCTGAGTTGTTCATGAAGGGTGAGACTTTAGAGAAATTGCTTTATGTTCCTCAAATCGAAAAAGCGGCAAAGCTAAGCAGAAAGAAAGTGAGAGATGCCAAGCAAGCAAAAATAGAAGCTTTGAGATTAGTCACAATTTCTACTAAACTTCCAACTAATGATTTTGATACAAAAAATGTTTGCTTGAAGTGGATACCAACACCTCTTTGTTAGCTTGAAATGGCATCAAAATATGAGTACAACATGATAGAGGGGCTTCAAGAAAATGTTTGCTTGAAGTGGACACCAACACCTTTATGTTAGCCGCATAACAAACTATGTCTTCATAAATACACAAGCTAACTAAACAAATAAAGGTAGTTATGAGTGGAGATTATAAAAACATCGAAACTCTTACCCAACAGGTTATGAGATGTAACTATTGTGGTGGAAGTTATGGAAATGCTGAATGTGGTCCAAAAGAGGGATAAGAGGTAGAATACATAGGTAACAATATTACCTACACTTGAGGGTGGAGGTATCATTTGGGTCAGGTTCGAATCAGCAGGTTCAATAACCAAAGAAGGGGCCTTCTTTGGAAGAAGGGGCTTTCTTTGAGCGAACCAGTATAAATCATGTGTGTATCTCTTATCATTACTCATCCTTTAAATGATTCCCTAATAACACACACTACAACTAATAATTCTATTTCCCTTGTATACTAATTCTTCAGAACATTTTGAAGTACTTATCTTTCTCAATACTTAATCAATATACTTGAGAGTTAATCTTACTTACATGAAAGAATTTAAAAAGGGTCACAATTCAAACCCCTTTTTTTGAGACATTGAATTCTACTTCAATTGACATTAGAGCTCTGCCTCTAAGGGTTTGAGTGTTCTAACAAGTGTTAGAGGAAAAGATTCTGGAAATAAGAAATGTCAAAAGTCAAATATATAGTTGTAGAAGGCTCATCAAACAGACCTCCAAACTTTGATGGAACCAGCTACATTTTCTGGAAAGGAAAAATGAAACTATTTCTCAGTTCTCAAGACACGGGAATGTGGAAATTAATCACATACGGAGACTATGTTATAAGATTTGATCTATCAGATCGAATATCAGATGTAAAGACATAAGAATCATGGACAGCTGCAGAACACGCTAAGGTACTTCAAAACTCAAAATCTCAACTATTTTTTATCATCTGCCTTAAGCAGGGAAGAAAGTGAAAAAATAGATGAATGAAAATCTGCAAAAGAAGTTTGGAACACTCTGAAAAGTCATAATGAAGGAACCAACCATGTGAAAGAAACAAGAATTGTCATTGGAGTCAGAAAATTTGAAATGTTTCAAATGATTGAAAGTGAAACCATTGATGAGATGTATTCAAGATTCACAAGCATAGTAAATGAACTAAGATCACTAGGAAAGACATACTCATCTCAAGAGAGAGTTAGAAAAATTCTTAGAAGCTTGCCCAAAAATTGGAGACCTATGGTCATTATTATGACCCACTCAAATAACATCAGTACTCAAAGTCTAGAAGAAATTATTGGATCACTAAGAGCACATGAAGTAATCCTTGAAAAAGATAAACCTTTTAGAAAAGAAAAGATGGTTACTCTAAAAACTTCTCAAAATAACTCAAAAAGTTCATCATCACAATAAAAAAAGAAATAGATGAACCTGAAATAAAAGAAGATGAACTAGCTCTCATTTCAAGAAACATTGAAAGACTAATGAGAAGAAGAAATCAGCTAAGAAGAAACGTTCCAAACAAAAAGCAAATTCCAAAAGCTGAAACACATAAAAGTCAAGTCATATGTTATGGGAAGAAGAAGAAGAAAACATTTGTCTCATGGCAGACACTGAAATTGAAGAGGTATTCATTTCTGATCTATGTTCTTTATGCTTAAAATTGGAAAATAATTTGACAATCTTTAGAATGATTCTAATACTATAAACCAAAAATGTCTTTTTTATAAAGAACAAATTCAAAAGGCAATTGAAGAAAAAGAAAAACTTGTAACTAGTGTTAAAGATCTAAGATGTAATATCAAAAGTTTACAAGAAGCTCACTCCAAAATTTCTAAAAGAAAACAAACGACTACCCAAAATTTCTGAAGTACAAAAAGAAAATTATTTATTAAAAATTGAAGTTGAAAAACTAAAAAATGATTTATCAAACTTTGTACAATCCACTAAAACATTTCAAATTATCATGGGATACTAAAATGGAAAACATGATAAGGTTGGTCTAGGTTTTGAAAACTGTCAAAAACACAAAATATCATATATGAACCAAAAAAAAAGGGAATGAAAGTCAATTTGTACCTACTGTAAAAGACTAGGACATCCTGAATTAGTTTTTTTTTTTTCTCAAAAGGAGATTAGAAGGTTCAAACCATAATAGCTTTAAACTTTCTCAACAAAAGAAAGTCAAAAGCTCTTTTTATAACAAACCTAATCACAATGAATCTTTTGGTTTTCTGAAAAAGAAAACTTTCCCCAAGGGAACAAATTAATCCATAAGGACCCAAATCATCATGGGTACCTAAAAAGAAAACATATAACAATGCATCAAAGTGTAAAGAAAATGCCATGGTTCTTGGACAATGGATGGTGAAGGCATATGGCAGGAGATAAAAATTGTTTCCTTTTCTTTGTTAAAAATGATGGAGGATCAATTACCTTTGAAAACAATGATCAAGCTTAAATGAAAGGCAAAGGTATCATAGTAAACTCTAACAGACAAGTTGATTTGGCACAAATGTATTGGTCATATCAGTATGAAAATTATTTATAAACTATCTCAACTTGATTTAGTAAGAGGTCTACCAAAAATAAATTTCGACAAAGACAAAGTATGAGAATCATGCATAAAAGGAAAACAAGTTAAAAGTAGTTTTTGTCCAAAAGAATTTGTATCAACTCAAAGACCCTAGGAATTGCTTCACATAGACTTGTTTGGTCCAATCAAGACAATCAGTCTAGGTGGCAAACAATATGGAATTGTCATTGTTGATGATTTTTCATATTTACTTGGGTGATAATTATAAAACATAAGGATGAATAGTTTGAATCATTCCAAAAATTTTGCAAAAAAGTTCAAAATAAAAATTGATATTATGTTGTCTCATTAAGAAGTGATCTTGGGAGAGAATTCATAAAATCCTCTTTTCAAGCATACTCTGATGAAAATGGAATATCACATAAAATGGAGTTATTGAGAGAAAAAAATATAACTTTGCAAGAAATAGAAAAAACCATGCTAGATGAATCAAAAGTTGACAAATACTTTTGAGCTGAAGCTGTAAATACATCTGGCTATATCTCAAATTATGTTTCAATCAAAAAAAATTTAAACAAAACACCCTATGAACTATAGAAAGATAGGAAACCAAACATATCGTATTTCCACATTTTTGGATGTTTCTATTGCATTCGAAACAATAAGGATAACTTGGGAAAACTTGATCAAAAATTAGACAAAGTTGTATTCTTAGGACATTCAGATATATTAAAAGGATATAGAGTTTATAGCTTAAAAATTCAAACTGTTGAAATTAGTATGCACATTATTTTTGATGAATTTGATGAACTAACATCCCAAAGGAAGGATGGTGATGAAGAACCAGAATCATATCAAAATCAATCTCCTGAACAAATAATGAAAAATAATCTAGAAAAAATTATCAAAATGTTCCACATCTAAATGTTCCAATCCCACTAGCTCCAAGAAGCTGGAGCACAATCACCGATAAGCTAGAATATATTTGTTTTTATAGCTTTGTTTGATAAGTTAATTTGATGTTTATAATCCGATTTTAGTTCTATTTCACTACCTTTTTGTTTTGTTTTGTTTTGTTTGCAAGGAGAAATGATGGAATAAGTGAAGATTCATAGTGCAAAGAGCCTCGAAGTCAAGTGGAAAAGTCATGGTCCATCATGATCAAAAAGATGGAAGAAAAGAAAGTTCCAACAAGAGTACAGCCTAGTCGTAATGGCCATTATGGCCGTAACGGTTGAACAAGAAAAAAGTGAAAATTTGCCACACCAAGGCAACAAGGATTACAACCTGTCCGTAATGGCCATTACGACCGTAATCTGCTTAACTTATGTTGTTGAACCATTTTTCTTATGTGAAATTCTTATGGTTTCTTGTAATTAAAGCCCATGAATGCACCTAGGGCTATAAAAATGGACGAAAATACTTCATTTGACACAGATTCCAACTCACAATCTCTTATTTCTCTTACTTTTGTTCCTGTTATTTTCTCAGCAAAGTTCTAGTTTAAATAATATTTAGTTTTCTATTTTTATTATGTTATTTTATATTTCCAATATTTTTATATTTAAGCTTTGATTCTACTATGATCATGTGTGAGTAGATCTTCCTTGTCTTGGGATTGTAGGATTTTCAATGATGATTCTCTAACAATTTCTATTTCTTTCGTTCGTGAGTATGGATCTTTTAATCCAATCTTAGTAAAAATCATGAAAATAGATTTTGGTTCTCTTAAAATCAATAAAGATATCTTCTCTTACAGAATTTGTTAATACATCAATCATGAAAATAGGTTTGTTATTAGTTTATAATACACTTTTGCTCTTTGAAAGAAGGCATTAGTTATAATTGTTTATATAATTTTTAAGAGTTTAACACCCATAATTTAGAGAATATTAGTTTTATTGTACCCATCTTTGTGAAAAACTACAATCCCAAAACTTTATTTTTATTGAGAATTTTTAATCAAAAATCATTATATACAATCACCATTTTAGCTAATCATAATAGTAAAGAAAGATTGATACTCATAACAAAGCCCTTGTGGGAACAATAATTTTTACTACGCAATGATATCGTGCACTTGCGGTTCTATTAGTCACTAATCACCCTCATAATCAAATCATTGGAAGTACACATGATGGTGTGAAAACCAGATAATCATTCATTAATAACATGGCTATGATCTCACAAGTTGAGCTAAAATCAATAATTGAAGCCATCATTGATGAATCATAGGTTGAAGCTATGAAAGAGAAACTTTATCAATTTGAAAAAAATAAGTCTGGAACTTGGTACCACTAACTCAAGACACAACTATCATTGGAACTAGATTGATTTTTATAAACAAATTGGATGAGAATCGAAAGGTAATCTGAAACAAGGCAAGACGTGTTGCACAAGGTTATAATCAGGAAGAAGGAATAAACTATGATGAAACTTTTGCTCTTGTGGAAAATTTAGAAGCTATTACAATCCTTCTTGCATATGATGCTCATAAATGCATAAAACTTTTTCAAATGGATCTCAAAAGTTCATTTATAATTGGGTTCTTAAATGAAGAAGTCTTTGTTAAACAACCTCCAAGGTTTCTTGATTAACTAAAACCCAATAATGTTTACAAACTATCAAAAGCACTATATGATATGAAACAAGCGCTAAGAGCTTGGTATGAAAGACTAAGTACATTTTTAATTGAAAATGGATTTTCAAGAGAAAAAATTGACACCACTCTTTTTAGAAAAACTGATAAATCATATTTACTTATTGTACAAGCCTACGCGAATGGCATCATTTTTGGATTCACTAAAGAACTCATGTGTAAGGAATTCTCTAATCTTATGCAAAGTGAGTTTGAGATGAGTATGATAGGTGAACTTAGATTTATTTTTTTTTTCATGGATTACAAATCAAGCAAACAAAGGAATACATCTTTATTTGTCAAGAAAAATACACAAGAACTTCTTAGAAAGTTCAAAATGAATTAAGCCAAAATTATGACCACACCTATGCATCCTTCATCAAGTCTAGATAAAGATGAGAAAGTACAATCAATTTCTAAAAATAAATTCAGAGGAATGATTGGATCCCTTCTTCATCTCACTACTAGCAGACTTGTCATCGTTTTTGCTGTAAGATTATGTGCTAGATTTCAAACTAGTCTTAAGGAATCACACCTTATTATAGTTAAATTTTTTTAAAAAAATATTTAGTAGGTACTGCTAATCTTGGTCTTTGGTATAGAAATGAGTCACATTTTGATTTTGAAGCATATTGTGATGCCGATTATGCTGGAGACAAAATTGAAAGAAAAAACACTAGTGGGGCATGCTAGTTTCTAGGACAAGCCCTTACTAGTTGGCAATGTAAGAAACAAAATAAATTGCATTATCCACCACTGAAGCACAATATGTTTTAGCCGCCAACATTTGCACACAATCATATGGATGAAAAACCAGTTAGAGGACTACTCACTAAGGTACTCAAATATTCGGATTATGTGTGATAATACTAGTGTAATAAATCTCTCCAAAATCAAATACCACACTCCATATCTAAACACATGGAAATTAAACATCATTTCATTCAAAATCTAATCATGATTACTTGTCATAAGAAGGGAACAAAAAGGAAAAAGTAAAATCTTTATCCTTTTGGTATATATAAAATAGCCCTTTTTCTCTCTCTCTAACGGCTACATCATATAGGGTTCTTTCACAATGTAACTTCCAATTAGTTACTATTCATCTTTTCCCTATTATAAGACACACTTCCCACATCTTCTTGTACCACTCCACCCTCGACCTTGCATCTCTCTCACTTTCTCTCTGATCACAACCAATGTCTCTTCCATCTCACATAATTCCCTATCTCATCAAATCCATCATGAAACACCCAAAACTTTGTGTTCACTCATTCACCCATACTTCTACTTTTTACACAAAAATTCCCAATCTACTGGAACAAAATCATCTCAATCCAAGTTTCATCCTCATGTACCATCTACAACAGTTACCAATATACATACCTCAGAAAGTTAAAAAAACCGACAAAGGAAAAATAGTGGCCACATCTGAAATTCTATGAGCCACACTATCCTCTGCTCATCAGAAAATTCTATGTTGCCATATCTTTAAAGGAAGACAGTGGTTAGAATGTGCTCCTCTCCACTTAGGGGTGTACGTGGTTTGCATTGGGCTGATTTTGACAAAATTCGATACCCGACCCGATCGATTATCTTTGGGTTGGGTTAAGTTCTAAACCCATATTTTTTTCATTTAACCCGAATCGAACTGTCCCGATCGAGAACAGGTTGAGTTGGGTTGGCAGGTTATACATAAATAATAAACTATTTTTTATTTTACGGGAAAATTTAATGAATGAAATTATATTTAATACTTGAATGTCTCAAAAACTATAAAATTTAAATCACATCATTCAATTCTTTAAAAAAATTCAAGAACTTCTCACACAAAAAAATAAATCCAACAATCTTCAAATACATAAATAATTTCAACAATAGTAAATCAATAAAATATGAAAATTCATCAATTCTAAGCAATGTCAACTTCAAGTCCATGCACTTAACAAGTTCTTCAAATTATGGAAGGGAACAATTGGGAATCTGCAAAAACAAATATCAATAATAAAAGTGAGGAGATAAAGAAGAAGAAATAATAAATAAGTAAAATATCCATGAAACAAAGCAATAACAGAAGAAGGTGGACGCAGGTATGGAAAAGAAGAAGAAAAAGGTGGATGACAGCGGCTAAAAATCTTAAGAAGAAAAGTATTGACATCCTATTGGGCTGCCAAACAAAATTTTAAAACAAAAATTATAACTAGTTATTGGGTCGGGTTTATGAGTCGACGGGTTCAAATTGTTGAACCCATTACCCGAACCAAATATAAGCGGGATCAACGGGTTGGGTTGGGTCGGACCCGAAAGTGACCGATAGTACCGAGTGTCGAACTCAAGGATTGCGTTTTACTATAGAATTATATTTAATTACTAAAATTGAACAACAAGTTTCGAAATTGATTGAAATAATATTTGAAACTAATAAGAGTAATAGAATCGAACTTTTATAATAATAAAAAATGTCAGGGATGAGTTTCACTTCGAATCCAACCTTGGTTTCTAATTTGATCCTAGTTACTAAATTCCTTTACTGAACTATTACCGAATTCTCTTTATTATTCTTGCCCTAATGTCTTAGTGACAAAACCTTTAATTCCAAAGTAATTCCTAATTCATTAGTGGATTTAAGATTAGAATTAAGCTTTACGATACAAGAATTATCTTATTAAATTATTGCCTCTGCAAATTATTCAATTGGTTTCATGACCTGCATCTATCCCTAGACTACAATATCATGAATTTCTCATCTCAAGCATTCGTAAAGTCCACTTCTCTTTCAAAATATGAATTGTAAAACATTTTAAAGTTGATCATGCAATAAAAAGCATTCAACACAGAGATGAGAAAAATAATTCAATAAACTTATTCAGATAATTAGAAATCAAATCAGACAAATAAGGGTTTCATTTTGTTTCACTCATCCCTAAAAAATAGGGTTTAGTTACTCATGACAGAGATGCAAAAGATAGAGATTAAAGACGAATTACAAGAAAGATTCATGAATGATTCTTGATAAAATGGTGTTAGAAACAACCGTCTTTGAGTTTCCCTGTTGTCGCGGTCTAAAATTTCGAGTGTTTCTCGAATTCAATGGAGTCGCGACCAAAACTTATTTTAAAATAGGGAAAATATTGGGAAACCCTTAAAAATAGAAAGAAATAAAAAAAAAATGGTCTTTGAAACCAAATTTTGAGTTCAGGAGTCGATTATGCGTATGGAAGGTATTAGCGCCCTACGACATCCGTTAAAATACGATTACCTATAATTAATTGTGCAAGATTAATAATAACTAAAGTTTATTTTGTTTCTCTTTATTATTAAATATGAATAACAATTATTATTAATTTTTTTAATATGATTTTGGAATAAATGTGTGCTTAAGAAATAAAGGGACAAAAAAAGAAATTTTTATTAATGTGCTTGACAAGAATGTGATCTTGCTCCTACGTATCTCCCGGTGTGATGGAAAAATCAAAGCTACGTAGTTTTTGGGTAGAAAATGTGGATATGTTGATTCTTTTTTTTTTAAATGAAAATTGGTTTTGTTATAAAAAATATTTTGACAAAAAAAGTTTGTTTGACTTGAGTAATTATTTAAAAATGCGAGTTTTAGGACGATCAAGTTGTACAACTCGTGTCTCAAAAACTCCTTGAGTAAAAAAAATGTCACATCTAATTTAATCCTCTTAAAAATATTTTATATTATTTTCGATTTTAAAATTGAGTTTTAAAACCACCAAGTAGTACAACTTGTGTCTCAACAACTCAAAAATTAAAAAAGGATCACATGTAATTAATCAAATTTTAAAAAAAGTTTATTTTAAATTTATTTATTTATAAAAATAAGAGTTACAATTATCAAGTTATATAAATTGTGTTCTACTACTCATGGAATAAAGGATTTCATTTATAATTAACCTTTAATACTAATTTTATTTACTAATTTGTTTATGAACTTTAATTCATTAATTTATCTATGAAGATGAGATTTAGAACCGTCATGTTGTCGCAACTTGTGTCCTAATAACTCAAAAATAAAATAAAAACTAAAAAAAATAACACATCTAATTAAATAAATTTAGAAGTCTTTTTATATTAATTTATTAAAAAATAATAAATAAATAAATAAATAAAATAAAAAGAGAGTTTTAGAACTATCAAGTTGTACCATTTGTGTCATAACAACTCAAAGATTAAAAAGATGTCACATCTAATTAATCTTTAATATAATATTTGTTTGTATTTTTTATGATGAAATTGATATTTAGTTATGAAATGAATTAACCCCTTCTTTTAAAAAAAAATAAATAGTTAAATGGGCTGAGCTTGAAGAGATTTTTGTTTGTTTTTATTAGACCCGGGCCCAACTCAACTTAAAAACAAAAAAAAGTTAAAAACACATAACAGAAACCCAAAGTCACAAACTAAAGGAACCCTAGGTTACAATCTAAAGGAGGCGGCTGCTTGAGTTTGTGCAGAAAGCATCAGCTTGAGAAAAAAGGAAAAAATGTAGAACCCTTGCAAGAAGTAGATACGAAGGACGTAGATGAAGACCACAACCAAGAACCCTAACCAACGCCGTAGCACGTGCGGTGTTGTTTTGCCTAACCGCTTGGGGAATGTCATCAGCGCCGCCGACTCCTCTTCTTGCAACCTCCATCTCTCCCGAATTGGGATCAGATCAAATGTAACGCACCAGATCAGATACAGATGCTATTTGGAGAGTGTGGCGGTGACAGTGACACTCTTCGGAGGTTCGTGATTTCTGGCTTTATTTTTTATTTTTCCATTATAATGTTATCTTGTTTTTCCTTTTTTTAAATCAAAACTTTGCATTTATATATATATATATATATATATATATAATGTGATGAGAGAAAAAAAAATACCTTAACTCTTCTTCTTCTGTTTGTTTTTCTTTGCTACTGCTCTATTTTCTTCTTCTTCTCCTTCTTCTTCTTCGTTTTAGGTTTTTTTTTTCAATGTTCATCTCTACTTGTGAAATTTAAAGAAGATGTATTTATAGAGTTTTTTATTTGTTTAGTTGCTTTCTTTGTCTATGCCCCTGTTTGAGCTTTCCAGTTCCTTGTTTCATGTTTCTTTTCTTTTGCTCATCATCTGAGTTTTTTCTGCACATCTGATGCATTCATGATATTATCCTATGTTTGTTTTTATCTGTTCATTTGCTGAGCTTTTGCAGCTTTAATTTGTCTGTAGCTAGTGCATCAACCATGATATTGCATCAGAAACACAAAGGCAGCAATAAGGGCAACAATAGAGAACAAAACAGAGCCAAAGCAGGCTGGAGTAGTTGGCTTAATTTGATTTGTTCTTATTTAAATTTTATTGTAATTTGATTTAGTCTGATTTAATTTTTATTGTAATTTGGTCTGATTCAATTTTTATTGTAATTTGATTTGGTCTGATATAATTTTTATTGTAATTTGATTTGGCATTGTAAATTGATGAGACAAAATGAGCCTAATTTTTAGCAATATTATTTTATTTCCTTTTTTATATATATTTTCCTTTTTTAAAGTTCTCAAAAAATTTAATATAATAAAAATGGATATTATTGAATTATTTTTAATAAGTTGGACAGAATTCAGGTACTACAACTGCTCCTATTTAATTATATTTTTCAGAAAATTTGAATATTATCGTTTTAAAATATAATTAAATATAAGGATCCAAATTTTGTCCGTGAAAACAAGTAGAAAAATGCAAAGGTGAGTAGACTAATTGAATTACTAATGCGAAAACAGGATCTTCTCCAGTTTGGTTATCGGTTCGTAGATCGACAAAATGAAAAATGATCGTAATGAAAAAATGATCGTCTTCGGATTGATTACCGATGCGTAGATCAACAAAAATAAAAAATGATCGTAATGAAAAATGATCGTCTTCGGATTGATTACCGACGCGTAGATCGACAGGAATGAAAGAATGATCGTAATGAAAAAATAATCGTCTTTAGATTGATTACCGATGCGTAGATCGACAAAAATGAAAGAATGATCGTCTTCGGATTGGTTACCGATGCGTAGATCGATAGGAATGAAAGTGATTGTCTTCGGATTGATTACCGATGTGTAGATCAACAGGAGTATAAGTGATCGTCTTCGGATTGATTACCGATGCATAGATCAATAGGAATGAAATAAGTGTATGATACTTGCAATTCGAACGTTAAAGGTTGTCGAGTATAAATAAAGTATAAAGATAAGGTAAGAATGATTCATGCGTGTGTTATGCATTGAGTATAGGTAAAGTGTGAATGAAGATGCATGGATCATGTGAGTATGAGTAAGTTATGCATGATTTATGTGTGTCATGCATTATAGATCAATTCTTGTTCATTGCTTTGATTCTCCAATCCTTATGCTCTTCTACGCCCCAAGATTCAATGGATGAATAAAAACAAATATTGTTTCCATATGATGACTCTTTGTATCTATCGAGTGACCGCTTTTCGAGGCGAAGCAAAATCCATTGTTTAAAATGATTACTCTTCATTTTTCTTATATGCACCCATACATGTTGAGAATCTATCGAGATCCTGGTATATGTTTTCCAAGTGTCAAAATGATTCAGGTATTTTTATATTTTTACATATTTCAACTTCTAACATTTATTATCATAAAACAAAATTTCAAAATGCTCGAACAATCAAACAGGAAACTTGATTAGTTTAAAAAGAGTGTATCATACAACATCGAATGACAACATTGGAAAAAGTACATTCACTACATTGGGAACAAAACAATTGGGGTTAAAATGTATGGATGAGTGTGTTTAGGTTAAGTTGAAGGAATAACAAACGCTGTTCATTCTTGTAATTTAGGCACTCCCTTTGGTCAGCTTCCAAGAATAATAATTGCCCCAGTTTGAAGCGCTTGATTTTTTTTTATCCCTAACTTTTGCATGCCAATCCTTATATGTCTCCACCATCTTTTGTATGATCTTCTTGATATTCTTATTTGTTGTTTCTACATCCCCATTCATTTTTGGACGATATTGCGAAGAATTATGGTGCTGAATTTTGAAACTATCACACAACTCCTTCATCATTTTATATTCAGATTGGTCGCATTGTCAGTGATTATCTTATTTGGCAAGCCATATCGACAAATCAATTCTCTTTTGATGAATCTGACAACTACGCTGCTCGTAACATTAGCATGAGAAGCTTCCTCAACCCATTTTGTGAAATAATCAATAGCTACTATGATAAACCAGTGCCCATTTGAAGCCTTAGGCTCGATGAGTCCAATAACATATATTCCCCACATTGAAAATAGCCATGGTGATGTTAAAACATTCAACGAGGTTGGTGGTACATGTACTTTATCAGCGTAGATTTGACATTTATGACATTTCTTTACGTAACTAAAGCAATCGGACTCCATAGTCAACCAATAGTAGCTAGCCCTTAAGATTTTTCTGGCCATTGTATGCCCATTTTCTTGAGTTCCGAAAGAACCTTCGTGAACATCTTGAATGATTTTCTCCGCCTCCACTTGATCCACACATCTGAGGAGAATCATATCATGATTTCTCTTGTAAAGCACATCACCATTTAAGAAGAAGTTCATTGACAACCTTCTTAAAGCCCTCTTGTCGTTCTCTGAAATACCCACTAGATATTCCTTATTCTTAACATATGATTTGATATCATAAAACCATGGCTTGTCGTCTGACTCTTCTTCTATCGATAAGCAATATGCTGGCTTATCCTTTTGTTGAATTTTTATGACCGTTGCACATCTTGATCGACGCTTATTTTGAACATTGATGACAATGTGGCCAGGGCGTCGGCCAATTGGTTTCCTTCTCGAGGAATATGGTGAAAAGTGATCTGCTCGAAGTGTTCTACCAATTCTTTGATATGCGTATGATACGAAATCAATTTGGAATCTCGAGTTTCCCATTTTCCTTTTGTCTGATGAATGACCAAAGATGAGTCTCCATATACCTCAAGAACCTTTACATTTGATTCGATGGATGCTTTAATGCCCATTACACATGCCTCATATTCTGCAATATTGTTTGTGCAATCAAAACATAACCTAGCAGTAAATGGAGTGAACTGGTTCTTTGGGGAAATCAAAATGGCCCCAATTACATGGCCTAACGCGTTAGAAGCACCATCAAACACCAACGTCCATTTTTCTTTATCAGGTGATTTAGTCTCTTCAAATAAAGTCATGATGCCTTCATCGGGGAATTCACACTGCATTGATTGATAATCTTCTATAGGTTGTTGGGCCAAATACTCCGCTAGGGCGCTTCCTTTGATAGCTTTTTGAATAATGTATACCAAATCGTATTCTGATAACAACATCTGCCAACGGGCAATCCTTCCAGTAAGAGCAGGCTTCTCAAAGATGTATTTAATTGGGTCCATTTTAGACACCAACCAAGTTGTATGACATAACATGTATTGCCTCAACCGACGAGCAGCTCATGCTAATGCGCAACATGTTCGTTCAAGCAGTGAATACATTGTTTCACAGCTGGTGAACTTTTTGCTCAAATAATAAATAGCATGTTCTTTCTTACCGGATTCGTCATGTTGCCCCAGTACACAACCCATTGACTCGTCAAGTACTGTTAAGTACATAATAAGCGGTTTCCCAGGAACAGGAGGCACTAAGATTGGAGGTTTTGATAAGTACTGCTTAATCTTTTCGAAAGCTTTTTGACAATTCTCATTCCATTCAACCTTTTGGTCTTTGCGCAACAACTTGAAAATTGGCTCGCATGTAGCAGTGAGATGCGATATGAAACTGACAATGTAATTCAATCTACCCAAAAAGCCACAAACTTCTTTTTCCGTGCGTGGAGCCGGCATTTCTTGTATTGCTTTTACCTTATCTGGGTCCACTTCTATACCTTTTTGACTAACGATAAACCCAAGTAACATGCTAGATCTTACACCAAAAGTGCATTTAGCAGAGTTTAAACGGAGTCTGAACTTCCTTAGTCGCACAAATAACTTTTGAAGGTTAACAACATGGTCTTCTTCAGTTCGAGATTTTGCAATCATATCGTCCACGTAAACCTCTATTTCCTTATGCATCATTTCATGAAACAAAGTTACCATTGCTCTTTGATAGGTTGCCCCGGCATTCTTCAATCCAAATGGCATCACTTTATAACAGAAAGTCCCCCATTGTGTGATGAATGTAGTTTTCTCCATATCTTCGGGAGCCATCTTGATTTGATTATACCCTGAGAAACCATCCAAGAAGGAGAAAAGAGAGTATTGAGCAGTACTATCTACTAGGACATCAATGTGAGGCAAACGAATATCATCTTTAGGACTGGCTTTATTTAAATCTCAATAATCAACGCACATTCGAACCTTTCCATCCTTTCTTGGAACTTGGACAATATTAGCAACCCATCACTCAACAAACTCTCAAACATTTTAGGACAATCCCGATGATCTTCAACTGCTTTTGCAATCTTCGTAACTCGGTCCCGCTCATATGTATCTATGTCGAAATCAGTTGAAGCATATGTTGAACCATTCTCAAAATTAATGTTACCTTTTTTTTTCTCACCATGTCTTATCCAACATGTATAGCTTTGATCAATTCCATGCCATACTAAATGTCCTTCCAATTGATCTGCTCTAACGCGTTTTCCAAAACAACATTTTAAACAAGGACAGATGATTCGATTTGGATCTTTTGCATTCTTCACTACAAACTCAACAAACTCCTTCACTCCATTTTCATACTCTTTTGACAATCGATTGGCAGACATCCATTTCCGATCCATTTTATATGACCTATATAAATGTAGTGTTACACAAATAATAAGCTACTAATAACATTATACCAATCTATAGTACACATATCTAATATTGGAAAATGGAAACCAAGGTCCATGTTTGATTTCAAAACAGAACAGATCGAACAAATTTCAAAAAAGAACAGATTTTATATGATTTATTAGGTAACAATTTATCAGTTTTAGTGACAAGAACAAATTAATAAATACAGTATCTCAGACAACGTATCCAATTTGTTTTAAAGGAGTAGTAGATGGGCGCACAGTAGAGGAGAGGAGGGTTCGCAGAGTAGAGGAGATGACGGTTCGTAGGGTTAGGACAACATATTAAATTTGTTTTAAATTTGTTTTTATTTATTTAAGCTCTATAAAAGGCGCGCTATAAAATGCAAATTTTGGCATAGTGGCTCATGTAGAACTTAATCCTTTGAACTTTGAATATTTAGGAAATTTGAGTTCTCAAAAGTTTTTTTGAATTGTATAGATTTCTGAGTTTATGACTTGTTTCTTTCTTCTTCAGTCTCGAGTATCTATTTATAGAATAGATTAGGGTTTCACTTTTGTCCTTGTAAAATCTAGATCATATCTTTCTTGTGAACAAATTCTGAATGTATCTTCTTGAGAACAAATTATGAGTGTATCTTCTTGTAAATAATTATGAGTGTGTCTTGTTATGAATAATTCTGAGTGTATCTTCTTGTGAATAATTCTGAATGTATCTTCTTGCGAACAAATTATGAGCATATTTTCTTGTGAGCAAATTTAGAGCATATCTTCTTGTAAACAAATTCTAATCATATTTTCTTGTAAACAATATTTTGACCATATCTTCTTGTGATCAATATTTTGACCATATCTTCTTGTGAACAATATTTTGACCATATCTTCTTGTGAACAATACTTTGATCATATCTTCTTGTGAATAATATTTTGGCCATTTCTTTTTTTGAACAATATTTTGGCCATATCTTCTTGTGAACAATATTTAGCCCATACTATCTTGTGAATAATATTTTGACCATATCTTCTTTTCATCTTGGTCAAAGATTTCCTTCAATTATAATTCTGAATCGTATCTAATTTCATATTGTGTTCAAAAACTTATTCCCGCGAATCTTCATTCATACTCTTGATAGATTGACTAAGTCTTGACGGATTCGGGCTTCTTCTTGAATATTTAAAAATTATGATTCGACTAAGTCTTTTCTTCAGAATGAATTCTTTCAATTAGAGTCGTTGACTTTCCATCAGAGCCATTGACTTTCTGGTAACTTCCTTTGGTCGCTTCCTCTTATTTTTTTGTTCTAATTGCTGCAAATTTAGTGAAGCCATTAGTCCAAACAATTTGTTTTCATAAAATACCTTTGTTAACATCAAAATCACAAGAGGAAAACCAACTTGATTCCAATAATAATGTTATGTATGATTATCCTTTTTGAATGATTTTTTTGTAGTTGAAATTAGACTCATTCCGCTACATTTTAATCACAAACTTTATAGTATTTAGTTAAGGATTGATATTTTAAAATGACTTGAAAGTTGACAAAACAAAATCCATTTGGTTTCCAAACGAAATGAATTACTGTGTGTTAAGTCAATAATTATTTTCAAAAACTAGAAATCCTAAACATTCCAGGGAGTGATCATTTGTTCCATTCTAACATTGTATTCTATTTTATAATAAAAATCATGCATATTGTAAAATTGTACGCTCATGCATATTGTAAAATATCGGCCCCACCAACATACATTGTTATTCACGGTCTTCTCGGTACTTTTTTCCTTTAAAAATTAACTAATTTTTGTTTTATGTGGGAGTGGAACCTAGTACCTAGGAGGTTAAGTACTTGTGTTCAACGAAATATATAAAGTGTTCCATAAGTGACAGGCTTTGGGTTACCTCAAGACGGACCGTCCATATTTGACTTGATTCAACCACAATCTTACCTATACCATTGAACTTGAATATTGAGGGTGCTCTAGCAGCATAACTATTTATACAAAGGTGCTTACAAATTACATATTTATCAATTAACTTAGATGAACAACCTTTATATATAGAATCTTTCTTTTAAGGAAACATCAACTCCATCAACAAGTAATTCGATCAAAACTAATAATTTTGATTTATTGATCTCAAGCCATATATTGGAGAACTGAATTTGAAAATGAGATTAGTGGAGAATTTAAATGCATTAAGAAATTTTTTTAAGTGATTTTTAATTTCATAAATTGACTCACATGTGTGTGAATCGACTTACAAAAGTCTTGAAATCAATTCAAGATGTTTGGAACTTGTGAATTGATTCACGTATGTATAAACCGACTTACCAAACTTTATAGAAGTTCGATAAGTATTCATCTTAAAGGTGTCTGTTCAGATTCTTAGGAATGATTTTTCAAAAAATCTGGTTCTTGAACGTTTTGGATGAATGGATCATTTGTACAAACCTTATAATCAATTGTCGATGGATCTTGTAAACATTCGTAACTACATAAAAGAATAAACTCTGATTCATTTTGAATGAGAACTGAATATATTCTACAAAAGTGAGTAGAAGAACTAATTGAATACATTGTGATTTTTCCTTTCTTTTATCTTTTTACTTTCAAAATCTTTTATTCAAATTAGTTTTGGCCATAGCGTCTTGAGGTGATTAATTTTTTTTTTTTTGTGTTTTTTATAAAAGTTTGTAATTAAAAACATTATGATTTTGAATATTATTATTAAATTTCTTTTTGAAATGTTTCAATAATCATAAAATGTGTTTGAATTAAATTTTTCTTTTGCTTAAGTTTCTCTATCACTTAATTGTATTCAACTTGATTTGTAATTAATTGATTGAATAAATAGTTGAATCGATCAATCAATCAATATCTTTTTGTTTGAAGTGTCTAATTATATCTTAGTTAACTGCAATAGCATTAATATTTATGGGCTAATCTTAGCTACTCTCACAACTTTTTATAAAATATCTATTAGTTGTATAAATAAATTGGACTTGATCGATCATTGAAATCCTTCCATTGATTTTGTATTTTAATTCCTAATTAAAAATTGGATTTTCAAGGTATGTATGAGAGCAATATATTTTGGAGCACGGTACGCTTAGTAAATAATCTCTCTTTATTTTATATTCAAATACTTTGAAGTACCTATTAATTTGCATAAATCCTCTTGTCAAGGATATATAAGAGTATTTACTTTTCTAAAAATAAAACAGAAATATTATGTCTTTGCATAATTAAAATATAATATTATGTCTTTGATTTAATATATGCATCAAATAAATATATTTTTCAATGTAATTATTCATGCTCAAAATATCCATAAAAAGGAAAAGATAGAAAGATATAAATTGAAATAAACTAATATTACACCAGCGATGCTTGTGTCTGAACCGTTAAATACCGCAACATCCAAATCGGCAGACTAGACTAGGTAGAAATTCCCATATGTTTCCTTTTTCCTACATTTTTCTCGAAAATATTTATATATAAAATTTAGTTCATGTACATGATTTCAAAACCATTTCCGACCTGATTCTTTTTATGATTTTTATATATTTCATGCACAAATCACCAAAAACACAGAAAATCAATGAATCAAAGATTTTCTAAGATATTTTGAAATCAAATGCTCTAAAACTCATAACCCAAACCGGTAAAAGAAGAGCTTTAAGTTTCTATGTTATTGATTCTTCCAAACTTTTACTCTTCCGTATATAGAAAAATTGTGTGAGAAACTTAGGGACCCATAACCTATTTATAGACATTTTGCCATCAAGAGGTAATTGAATATCTATTGTCACTATCATAATGTACATGCTATGACATTTCATATGCATAACTTATGAACCACTGTCATTAAGCTATAGTATTTCATATGCTTAACTCATCAACCTCCACCAAGTGAGATTTCCAATAGTTTGGATCACTTAATATAATTTTTATGATAAAATCATTACATTCTCTCACTTGATCCAAAAAAGTCAATTCTTAAATTTCCTTAAGAAATAAACATGTAAATCATAGCGACAGTTACTCTTATATTGAGTATTATCATCTACTATTACAACATATTCAGCTTCCCATGTATTATACTTAATGTGACAATAAAACTTAATGAACAAATTCAACATTTATTCTTGGTCCAAAATGAAATATATTTTCTCAAAAACTAAAGTCCGCATGAATGAGAAAACATCAAAATGTAAGAGTTTTATTAATAAATTAATTGTATGTATACATACAATCAAAAAGTGGAACCAAGTGTCATTCTCTTCACATAATCCTTGAATTTTATTGGTGGCATGTCCTTAGTCAAAGGATTAACGATCATGAAATCAGTGTTAATGTAATTAAGGACCAATATTTTATGTTTTACTCTTTCTCTAGTGGCTAAGTACTTAATAATCGATATGTTTGTTTCGACTTCCACTTTTGTTGTTCTTAGCCATAAAGACAACAAATAAATGATCACATAAATTTGTTCAAAGGCCTAGAAATAGAATCTATGATTCTAAGCCCTAAAATAAAACTCTTAAGCCATACACCATTGGAGGTAGCCTCAAAATAAGAGACAGAGAATTTTTCATTAAAAATCTCTAACCTTATTGATATAGGCTTTTTGCAATATATCTAAAGTACGTCTAGGTCTATCTCTATGGATCTTAATGCAATGACAAAAGATATCTCACTCATATCCTTCATATCAAAAATTTTAGAGAGAAATTATTTCACCTATGGACAAATTATGAAAATAATTTGATATTTTATTCTATTTAATCACACAAATATAATGAAAATTCGTGTTGGATAAATTCACTATACCACATATAATTAATTACAATATTACTTTTAGTTTTTTACATGATGTAAAAACTTTAGAATTAATTTTAATTAATTAAGGATTTTGTGGCTAATCCAAGAATAATCAAAACTATTAAAGATCACTATACATAAAAACTAAATTATATGATAATTTAATTTATCTTTAGGCTATGTCTTAAAAGTGGATAATTTTGTTATTCTCATATAATTGTATAATTAAAACATAATAGTATGCCTTTAATTTAATTTATACATGAAATAATTTAATTTCAATGTAATTATTCATTCTCAAAATATTAAGATAAAGGAAAAGATAGAAAGATATAAATATGGAACAAAATGATATGAGACAAGTGTTGCTTGTGTGTGAACGGTTAAAAACCGCAACATCCAAATCAACAAACTGAGTTGACATTTCAGATGTTTCCCTTTTCCTGCATTTTTCTCAGAAATATTGATTATATATTAAAAATTTAGTTTATACACATGATAAAATAATTTAATTGCCGCATCAGCTAGCTAGATCCCATTTTCTATTAGGACATGGGTTCAAACCCCACAGATCCCTTTAAGTTCGTTAGGTATTCCCCCAACTATAAAGAACCCGTGAGAAGCAACAACAAATATATATGGCAGTAAATTAATCAAAATAAAAGCAAGAAGAAAAACAACACTCAAAAACCTGCTGTCCAGACCAAATAACAACAAGCCAAATTAACAAAGCACAAGAAAAACACTCAAAAACCTGTTGTTCCGATCTGACCGTTGAAAACGAAGATCTGAATGTTGCGAACCTGCTGTCCAAAACTCAGCCCAATCCAACAGTTAACGAATGCGCAATCGATGTTTTTCTGAGACTGATTTGACAACTGGGAATAGGGTTTACTCTCCTCTTTTCTCTTTTGGTGGCTGCTTTTTCTTTAAAAAAAGTTTCTCTCTTACCACCCTAATCAAACCACTCTCCACTTAAATAAGTGAGACACATAGACTAAATATTTGGGCCTTTCTCCATATAGGATGGGAACCCAATACCCAACACATCTCCCCCTCACAACTATGTGGAGATAATCGCCAAATCGGCGATATCACAACAAGTTTCAAACTTCCCTCTTGGTAATGCTTTAGTCATCATATCAGAACCATTATAATCAATATGAGCTTTAACCAACTCCAACAACTTAGCTTCCAACACATCACGTATCTAATGATACCTCACATCAATGTGTTTGGACCTGCTATGAAACGTCGAATTCTTACCAAGATGAATAGCACTTTGACTATCGACAAATAATACATATTTGTCCTGAATAAACCCAAGCTCCTGCAAGAATTTCTTCAACTAAATCAACTCTTTGCATGCTTCGGTAATGACAATGAACTCTGCCTCACTTGTAGACAATGCTACACATTTCTGTAATCTCGACTTCCAAGCCACAGCTCCGTCTGCAAATTTAATCATATAGTCTGAAGTGGACTTCCTTGAGTCATTATCTCCAGCCATATAGAGTCGGAGTACCCCACCAAAATCGGTTTGTCACCTCCAAAACAAAGCCTCATACATGTAGTACCACGAAGATATCTCAAAATCCATTTTATAGTATTCTAATGCTCTCTACCTGGATTTGACAAAAATCTATTGACTGTACCAACAACAAGCGCAATATCTGGTCTTGTACACACCATTGCATACATCAAACTACCCACCACAGAAGCATAAGGAACTCGTTCCATGTCTCTTTTCTCATCTTCACTAGAAGGACTTTATTTAGAACTCAACATAAAATGAGCAGCAAGAGGAGTACTTACAGCCTTAGAGTTTTCCATTTGAAACCTTTGCAACACTCTCTCAATATAGTGTTCTTGTGATATCCAAAGTTTCTTCTCCTTTCTGTCATGCATGATTCTTATGCCAAGAATCTGTTTAGCTGCTTCCATGTCTTTCATGGCAAATGACTCGCCCAACTGCTTCTTTAACTTGTCAATCTTGGAAATATTTTTCCCAACAATAAGTATGTCATCAACATATAATAACAAGATGATGAAACCATCGTTAGAAAATTTTCTAACAAATACACAATGGTCCGAAGTAGTCTTCATGTATCCTTGGTCACACATAATAAACTCAAACTTTTTGTACCACTAACTTGGAGCTTGCTTCAAACCGTATAAACTCTTTCTTAGTCTAAACACATAGTCTTCCTTGCCTTCAACAAGAAAACCACCAGGTTGCTTCATGTAAATCTCTTCCTCCAAATCACCATGAAGGAAAGCCGTTTTTACATCCATTTGCTTTACCTCTAAGTCAATAGTAGCTACCAAACTCAACACGGTTCTAATTGATGACATTTATACCACAAGTGAGAAAATCTCATTAAAATCAACACCCTTTCTTTGAAGGAAACCTTTAACCACTAATCTAGCTTTATACCTCGGAGACTTTGAGTTACTCTCGAGTTTCACTTTATAGATCCACCTGTTTTCCAAAGCCCTTTTGCCTTTTGGAAATTTCACCAAATCATAAGTGTGATTATCATGCAAGGATTGCATCTCATCATGCATTGCATCCAACCACTTTTGACTTTATTCACTCTCCATGGCCTCTCAAAAATACTCAAGTTCCCCTTCATCAGTCAAATTCACATACTCGTGAGAACCATACCTTGTAGATGGTTGTCTTTGTCTCTTAGACCTCCTGAGTTGGGTTTGGGATGATTCAAAAGCATTACTAAGATTTTCATCATGTGACAACTCATGACCTTCACCTGTTGGAATATTTACCTCATCTCCAAACTGATGATCATCAACACAATCATGTGGCTCATCATTCTGAACATTGTCATTAGTAGTATCCAAATCACGAACAGGTGACCGAACTGAATCACCATCAGCCAAGATGTTATCTCTCTCAGGTGTAGTTTTTTCCACCTTATCAATGTCTTCAATAGTTTGGTCTTCCATGAACACTACATCACGACTTCTGTTAACCTTTTTGTCTATAGGATCATACAACTTGTGGCCAAATTCATCCTCCCCATAACCAATGAACGCTTTGACTTTGCATCCAACTTGGATTTTTCATCCTTCGGAACATAAACAAAAGCCTTGCAACCAAAGACTCTCAAATGATCATACTTGACATTCTTGCAAAACCATACCTTGTCTAGTACCTCACTATTCAAAGCGACAGTAGGAGTAAGATTAATAATATGCACGGACGTGTACAATGCCTCACCCTAATAATGTTTAGGCAACTTAGCTTTAGAGAGCATACACCTCACTCTCTCAACAAGTGTTCGATTCATCTTCTCTACTAAACCATTCAGATGAGGAGTTTTAGGAGGATTTTTTTTATGTGCTAAACCATGTTGTTTGCAATAGACATCAAAGGGTCCGCAATAATCACCACCGTTGTTAGTGGAAACACGTTTCAGCTTCTTCCATGCTTGCCTCTCAACCAAAACATGAAATTTTTTGAATTTCTCCAACACTTGGTCTTTTGTCTTCAGAACATAAACCCATAATTTCCTGGAACAGTCATCAATAAAAGTAACAAAATAAAGTGCACCACTAAAAGATTTTACCTTTAAAGGGCCACAGACGTCAGAACGCACCAACTGAAGTAACTCTGACTTTCTAGAGGGAGGATGCCTTTTGAAGGATACTCTAGTTTGTTTACCAATTATGCAGTGAGAACATTTCTCCAAATCTACATTCTTCAATCCTGGAAGCACATCCATTTTTGCTAAACAATTTAACCCTTTTTCACTTATATGGCTAAGCCTTCGGTGCCACAAAGATAATTCCATATCCACGATATTCACAGTGTCTTTGGCAACCAAAGCTTTTATCCAATACAATTTAGTAATTTTCTCTCCTCTAGCCACAACCAAGTTACCTTTACTGAGTTTTCACTTTCCAGAAGCAAAATCATTATCAAAAACACTTTCATCAAGCATATGCATGGAAATCAAATTGAAGCGAACATCTAGGGAATGTTTGACTCCTTTAAGCAACATTTGCATTCCCATGTTGGTTTGCAAGCATATATCACCAAGACCAATTACCTTAGATACACCATCATTACCAATCTTCAAAACTCCAAAGTCACTTGAAGTATAAGATGTGAAGAACTCCTTCCTCAGTGTAACATGTAGTGTAGCACCACTATCAATTATCCATATGCTCTCATCAGATACAAGATTAATTGACTCATAGTCATGAAGAATAACAAGATCATCACTAGTAGGAGTAGTAACACGGTCATCATCACTATCATCATCAGGACTCCTTTGTTTCTGCTTACCCTTCTTGCCTTTGTTCTCCCTTTTCCACAGAAAACAATTCTTCTATACGTTATGATTGATGAAATTTCTAACATAAGGTTTTTCCTTTGTTGATTTTTTAAAGTGGTGTTACTTCAATGGATTCCTTCTTGAAACGTTTCTTTCCATCTGTTTATGAAAAGGAGTCAAATGTGAAACCATCTTCAAACCAATACTGCAAATTCAACAGTCAGATATTGACACTGTTTACATCTTCTCTTTATCTAAGTGCTCTTGTTGCTTGTCTTGGTGCATCCAACATAACAAGAATTCTTGGTAGGCGTGCAACTATGATTATGGGTGGATTGTTCTTTGTGTCAGGTGCATTACTCAATGGATTAGCCATGGACATTTGGATGCTTATTGTTGGCAGATTGTTGCTTGGTTTTGGCATTGGATGTTGCAATCAAGTACATTTTTTTTAAATCTCAACTCTTTATGTTGTCTTTTGTACACGTCCGAGAAAAAAATTAATGACGGTTTGACATGTCTGTTCTTCGGATTATTGGTTTATCTTTAGTAGACAGACAGTCAGATAGTCAGACAGATAGATTGATAGATAGATAGAATGATTGTGTCAGATAGTCAGTCAGACAGATAGCCACCAAAAGATTAATTGACTCATAGTCACGAAGAATAACAAGATCATCACTAGTAGCAGTAGTAACACGGTCATCATCACTATCATCATCAGGACTCCTTTGTTACTGCTTACCCTTCTTGCCTTTGTTCTCCCTTTTCCACAGAAAACAATTCTTCTATATGTGCCCTGTTCTATGACAATAATGACACTCCACATTTTTGTATCTAGACTTGGACTTGCTTCTGCTATTTTCTCTACCACCCTTTGGTTCTTTTTTCTGATTTCTCCCTCTATTTTCAGTGACAAGAACTTTAGATTGAGATGAAGAACCATGTGCCTTCCTTCTCATCTCCTCATTCAAAACACCACCCTTAGCCGTTTCCAAATAAACAACACCATTAGGAGCTGAACTCGTTATAGAAACCGAAAATGTCTCCCAAGACTCTGGTAAAGATTCCAGACATTTCATCAAGGATCCCCTGAAATACACTCAAGTGGTCCAAAATAGACGTTCCCTCCTTATACTTCAAACTTATGAAACTATTCAGTAAGAATAATTTATTATTCCCTGATTAAGAGGCAAACAAAGTCTATATCTTATCCCACATAGTTTTTGCATTTGTCTCATTAATAATATGATTATAAACATTATCTTCTACATATTGCCTAACAAAACCACATACCTATTGATGTTCAAAATCCCATCATTTCGTAGATTTATCATCTGGCTTTTTAGAACTAAAAATAGGAAGATGCATTTTCTTCACAAATAACAAATCTTTCATCTTGCCCTTCCATAAATGGTAATTAGTACCATTCAAGCATACCATTTTTATATTCATATTTGCCTCCATCCTTCAAGCAAGTCAAATAACCCTTTAACCAAGAGCTCTGATACCACTCTGATGGGAATAAATACAGAAATACGATAACAAGTAATACGCAGCGGATATAAAATTCCCCCAACTTGCAAGAACCCGTGAGGAGCAACAACAAATATATATGGCAGCAAATTAATCAAAATAAAATAGCGTAAAGAACACCGATATTTTACCGTGGAAAACCCCTCAATGCAAGGGTAAAAACCACAGGTCATCCAGACCAAAGAAATAGCTCCACTATAATAAAATAAGGGTACAAGAGAGTCTCAAAATGATGCACAAAGTGTGCCTACAACCAGCCAAAATAACAAAGCACTAAAGGTTACAAATGAAAAGGAAGAAGAAGAAAATCACTAAAAAACCTGCTGGCACGTTTCGCCGATCTGACCGTTGAAAACGAAGACCTGAATGTTGCGAACCTGCTGTCCAAACCTCAGCCTGATCCAACAGTTAACGAATGCGCAGTCGATGTTTTTCTGAGACTAATTTGACAAAATCAGGAAGAGGGTTTACTCTCCTCTTTTTTCTTTTGGTGGCTGCCTTTTCTTTCAAAATAGTCTCTCTCTTACCTCCTTAATCAAACCACTCTCCACTTAAATAAGCGAGACACATGGGCTACAATATTTGGGTCTTTCTCCACATAGGAAGGGAGCCCAATACCCAACAAATTCATATGCATAACTTATGAGCCACTATCATTTAGCTATGACCTTTTATATGCATAATTCGTTAACCACTATCAAATAAGATTTTCAATAGTTTGGATTACTTAATAGAATTTTTATGATGACATTATTTATGAGTAAACTATAAGTAATATACAACTTCTATGACCTTTATTTTTTTCATTTGACTTTGATTTTATTATTTTGGATATTTGATATTCAACATTTGTTGTCATATGCAACTATTTTTGCTTTGTTTGGGTTACTACTATTGTATAATACTTGGAGATGAGATTAAAATTCTTCACAGAAGAAAGAAATGGAAGATGCATCAAATTTCGATACTCCCATACAAAATTTATATCATATTCACAAATCATAAGAAAGTACTAACTAAAGCATGGTCCCAAAAAAACTAAAATTATAAATAAGTACGTAACACAACCAAAACAATGTCATCATATAACGGATTCATAGAGACTCTATTGAGTGTAGAGAAAATAATCACATTCACTGCACTAAAATATGGATTTTATAGCACACCTTTAACAGCGTTTGATCAGTTAAAGCGCTATTGTATTTTATTTTAAAAATGCACGGAGCCTTAGACAACGCCTTTTTATAAAAAACGTTGTCTTATGTGAAAGCCTTTTAAAACGCTTTTATAAAAGTGTTATCATAGGTACCAGTAGTTATATAATAACAACGCATTTGACAGCGCTTTTTATAAAAGCACTGTCATAGGTAAGAGCGCTTTTTTTTTAAAGTCTATTAAAGTGTTTTTTTTATAAGCGTTGTCATAGGGTACATAACCATTTAAAAGCATTTTTTATAAAAAATGTTATATTAGCCCATTAAAACTAATACTAAATAAAATTAAACAAAACTTTTCAAATAAAAAAAAACTTAAACTAATTAAACAAAAACAAAACCCCTTTGCCAATTCGATCATAAACCTTTCCCTAAAACTACTATCACGTCTTTGCAATCAATTTAATATGCAGTTTTAGGGATTGAAGAAAGTATTTCATTCTCTTCCATCCTCCTTTCTCAGCTACTCCCCTGCGTACTGTACACCTCTCACTCTCTTCACAACCTCACATTTCTCACTTAACCTTCTTCTCGCATCTCCCAGTGTCGACCCCACCTATTTACAACTCTGTTTCTTCAGGTCGCCACAACTCCTTCATCCATCGCCGCTGCCTATTTTTCAGACTTTCAACCGGTAAACCATGTTTTTCCTTTTCCAATTTTTTATTCCAAAATTTTTATGAATTAAAAACTTGTTTAGTGATTCATATTTGTTTATTTGGATGAGTTACTTAGGGTTATGTAATTAGTTAGGGCTACATAATTAGGGCTATTCATATAGTGATTCATAATTGTTTCTGAGTTATGAATTGAAACTTGTTTAACTATCTATTATCTATTATCTATTATATATATTAAAATAGACTCCCACATAAACATCATCTAATATTGTGACATTTCATTCAAATATTGCCACCTCAACAAAAAATCCCATGTGGCACATCTTTTTCCTCTTTAATTCTCTTTATTATTCAACTTTCAATTTACTTTAACACATATTTTACTATTATTATTATTATTATTATCATTATTATTATTATTATTATTATTATTATTATTATTATTATTACTATTATTTAGCATCTAATATTATGTATAACTATTAATGTGTCATGAGTTACAAATTAAAGTACAATCAATATATAATTTCTTTTTTAGTATACTATTTTAATTCTTCAAACAATCTCTACGAATAGTGCCTTGGAACCCAATTATTTTCAAAAAAGTAGATATAGTTGGAAAATTCTTTTTTTTTTAAATAGACTCTCACAAAAACATCATCTAATATTGTGCCATTTCATTCAAACATTGCTACCTCAACAAAAAATCTCATTTGGCACATCTAAAAGATTTTTCCTCTTCAATTCTTCTTATTATTCAACTTCCAATTTGTTTTAACACACAATTTATTATTATTATAATTATTATTATTATTATTATTATTATTATTATTATTATTATTTAGCATCTAATATTAAGTATAACTATTAATGTGTCATGAATTACAAATTAAAGTACAATCAATATATAATTTTTTTTTACATATACTATTCTATTTCTTCAAACACTCTCTACGATTAGTGCCTTGCAACCCAATTATTTTCAAAGAAGTAGATATAGTTGGATTTTTGTTTTTTTTGCACAAATAGCTTTTAAGTAAGTGGTATTTTGTAACATATTATACCTATTTGCTCAGTTTTCTCAAAACCTTGATTGTTGTTAGTTAGAGTATTGTTTTTGCAGACACATTTGATCTCATCTACGATATGAAAATATATTGGCTCATCAAAAGACAAAGAAGATTTTCCATATTCAGCTTTATATGAGTGTTATTATTGTGTCTTCGGGAGAAAACTATTTACCATTTATAGATAAAAGAATAATGTTTAATATTTATATTAAAAAATTATTTGTTTTTTTTTTACGGAGATGTTTTTTGTTGTCAAATTTTTAAAAAATACTACCAATTTGAAGTTTCTACATCTGTTTTACTTCTACTCAACCGTACATACGAGTTGTTTAAGAAAATTCTCAAGTCAAGTTGTAAAAAAAGAGCATGACTAATCTGATTTTGCGGTAGATAATTACATATATTAATATTTATTAAAATACTTTTAAGATTTTTAACACTAAATATAATTTATGAATTTTGTTTGTAGGATGATCTTCACTATGGATTTTTAATACTAAATATATGAATCAGTTGCAATTACGTTCTGCAAAATATTTTACATATTCTCAAGTGTGTGTTTGTCAACTCATATATAATAATTACTCAAATAAACTCACTTGAAAAAATACTCTACAAACAAAATGAATAAATTATATTATTTTTGAAATTTTAAAATCTTATTCAACATACTACTAATATGTTAAAGTCTATATATCTCGCGCAACGCGCGGATTATATTCTAGTTCATAATTGTTTCTGAGTTATGAATTGAAACTTGTTTAACTATTCATAATTGTTGGCTTTTGTTACTCAGTTAGTTAAGGCTGTAATTGATTCGGAATAGTGATTCATAATTGTTTCTGAGTTATGAATTGAAACTTGTTTAACTATTCATAATTGTTTCTGAGTTATAAATTGAAACTTGTTTAACTATTCATAATTGTTGGCTTTTGTTACTCAGTTAGTTAAGGCTATGTAATTGATTCGGAATGGTTTATTTGGTTGAGTTAGTTATGGCTATGTAATTAGTTAGGGCTACATAACAAGGGCTATTCATATAGTGATTCATAATTGTTTGTTTGGTTGAGTAATGAATTAAAAACTTCCTTAACTATTCATAATTGTTAGTTTTTGTTACTCAGTTAGTTAGGGCTATGTAATTGATTCAGAGTTGTTTTTGCCTTTGAATTAGTTATTAAATTAGTTACTGATTTAGAGTTTTTTAATTTATTGATGTATGCATAAGTTTATGATTAGTTACT
This sequence comes from Cicer yamashitae, assembly GCA_037974755.1. NCBI lineage: Eukaryota > Viridiplantae > Streptophyta > Magnoliopsida > Fabales > Fabaceae > Cicer > Cicer yamashitae. Next base: position 12,892,375 of record JBBPBQ010000004.1, read on the forward strand.
TAAATGTATGCAAAGTTAGTGCTTTTGGTTTTTCTATATATGTTTTTTTGATTAATTTATATATGCAAAGTTATTAAAAACCAAAGTTAGTTCGATAAATGTATGTGTTTTTGGTTTATCTCTATAGATTTAAATGCATGTGTTTTTGATTAATTTATGTATGTACAGTTATTTAAATTAGAAAAGATGATGATCCATTCCCATGGAAATTAGAAAAGATTAAAACTAATTCACTTTTAACATTTTTTGAGAAGGTTGCCATGTTTATATTTCTTAACACTTCTAACTTTAGGATAACGTAATTATTTTGAACTATAATTATTTTACCTATTGTACATTTATGATAAAGTAGACAGAAAAAAATCTAATAATTATACAATCACGTATAAAATTCTTAATTAAAAATCCTAAGCTGATCATTAATCTAACTAAGGGTGATTGGGTACTAAGAATCCACGAGCAGCATCAATCCCCACTGCTTTCGGTTACAAAACCAACTCATCGCTATGCCACACCTTAGATCGACCTTGGTTCTCATCTAAGGGCAAAGCCTAGATTTCCACAAAAATTGTAAAGGGTCACCAACCGAAATTAACAAATACCACATAGCATATCAATTTTGAATGCACAAAATAACCTTTCAACTTAGCATACATCTAGAAAGGGTTTGCATATGCTAAACATGCATAAACAAGGTTGAAAAATGATGTTTTGGACCAAACTGCACTGTCCTGCTGTATTCGAATACAGATGCGAAAAACAGCACAAACAGCACAATTGTATTCGAATACAACCTCCTTGTATTCGAATACATATGCGAAAACAGTAAAAAATCCTGCACTTTTTGTATTCGAATACAATCTTCTCGTATTCGAATACAAATGCGAAGTCAGTGGCAAAACTTTGAGATTTGTATTCAACTACAACCTCCTCGTAGTCGAATACAAGTGCGAATACGCAAGTCAGAGGCAAATACATCAAAATCATTCAAACACTTTCAACACCAAGTCAAACAATCCCAAACTTCACATACACCACAGTCACACACAACAATCAAGTATGTATATACAACCGTCATAATATATCAAACATGACTCGCGTGCCAAGCACCCTAATGCAATACGTATATGCCAATGCACATGACATCATCCCGTGGCCCATCCGGTCACCACTATTACCATGGCCCATCCGGTCACCATGTACTATTAAATGCATGAGCATACTCTGACTCTTAACACCACAACCATTAAGTAAATGTAGCTATTAAAAGATTCCCCATTTTTAATGCTCATTTAACACTAATGATTTTCAAATTTAACACAGAGCATACTCACACATACAATCCTCAAATCACATGGAATTTAATTCATAATTCACATTGAATTCAAATCACCATATACACCAATCTCATCAATTCATTTCACACAAAAACCACACATAAATTGTATTTATTCAAAACCCCATATTTTCAAACATCAAGCACATCTCAACATTCATAATATTAATCATGAACACATCAACCACACCAAGCAAAAATCACCACCACCCATGCCTCAAAACCCAATAATTTCCATTTCACCATTTCACCCATAAAATGCATTAAATTCATTTCCCACAAAACTACACCTCAAACCCACCAAATGTATTTTCCCCAAACTCATAAATAAGGTCCTAAATGCAAGCTAAAAGTTTGGAAGAAGCCCTTACCTCAACGGTAACTTTAATTGCCGATTACGACACCGCAATTAATTCCGGTAAAAACTTCGCTCGCGACGTCGCTTGCAAAGTTAGCTCACTAGCACCGTAGCGTGGTAAGGAGCAACTTTCGTTTCTGTCACTTCGCGAGATGGAGCTCAGAAGTCGAAGAAAAGGGGAGGTTTACGTTTGGTGGTTTTGAAAACTACCCACACGTTTTCACGGAACAGAGGAAGAAAGGAGAAGAAAGAAAAGGCTCATGTGGCAGGGAGGAAAATGCTTTGCTTCAATTTCTAATTCTTCTTCCTTGCCATCACTATATATATATATATATATATTACTAACTCACCAAATTATCTATATATATATATATATATAAACCAAACCAACAAAAATCAACATACACATACACACATCACATTACTCACATCTCCAACTATTTTGATAAAAATATTTCCCCTTGTCGCAACTCAATTGGTAAAATCTTCAGCAACCAGAGATATTTTTAACAAAACAGTCCGGTAATAAATTCTCCGTAACGTAAATAAATTATTCTTCGACGAATAATTTCAAGAAGATCTAAAAAAATATATATAATAAACATATAACAAACTCTAATAAAATATGTTTTTGGTATTTAATTCACCAAATGAATTAAAATTGGGCTAAATGTCTCAGCAATTTAACATCAAATATACTAAAATTGCATAAATTTGAGTTTGAAATTAAGGGTCTTACATATGCATAGGTTTCTAATTAGTTCTTTAAATGTATGCAAAGTTAGTGTTTTTGGTTTATCTCTATATGTATTTTTAATTAATTTATGTATGAAAAGTTATTACAAACCAAAGTTAGCATGATAAATGTGTGTTTTTCGTTTATCTCTATAGATTTAAATGTATGTGTTTTTTATTAATTTATGTATGCAAAATTATTTAAATTAGAAAAGATGATGATGCATTCACATGGAAATTAGAAAAAATTAAAACTAATTCACTTTTAACATTTCTTTAGAAAGTTGTCATGTTTATATTTCTTAACACTTCTATCTTTAGAAGAAATTATTTTGAACTAATAATTATATTATGACATATCGTTCTAACTTTTAAATAACTTTTAACATTTCTCGATCGCCACAACTCCTTCATCCATCACCGCCGCCTATCACAATAGGGTTAAAGTTAGAAGTTGTTATTGTGTTGATAATCATTGAAAAATTGATGTTGCTGGAAATTAAGAGAGCATTGACGTTGATGACATATATTTTGGGTTATTAGTTAGATAATGGTGGAGTTTGATCATAAATGTATAGTAGAATTTGTACATCACATTTATGCTCTCTTATTGAAGTTGTGACGGATTAAATCAATATATATATGCATGTGTTTAGAAAAATAACATCAATATATATGAGTGTTTATACAAAATTGGTATTTGGAAAAATAACATCAATATATCACAACGCTTTTTCAATTGAATATTGTTGTCGCATGGCTAACATACGACAACGTTTTTCTTAAAAAAGCGCTATTAAAACTCTATTAAATAACACCTGCAACAACGCTTTTCTTAGAAAAACTCTATAAAAACTCTATCAAATAATACCTTCGACAGTGCTTTTTAGAAGAAAAAAGCGCTTTAAAATATCACCTACGATAGCACTTTTCTAGGAAAAGCAATACAGCTATAACAACGCTTATTTTTCCAAAAAGTGCTATAAAGATGCTAATAAATCATACCTACGACAACACTTTTCAGGAAAAAAAAAAAAGAACGATATTTAACTATTTGTCTTGCATGTGAACAATTTGATATCGTTAATTTTGTGGTGTTGCTTTCTTTTTGATGATGTCAAAGCGAGAGAAAGAAATGAAAAATTTGTATCAAAGTTTATAGTCATGCATTCGAACTAACGGTGTGAACTCGAATTCGGGAGGTGCATTTCCTTTCCCAATTTTCCTTTCCAACTATTTCAGAAGTTCATCAACAATGTTTTCACATAATTTTACAAGTTTTGTCGTCATCAATAAGAGGAAGAATGTAATCGTAAGGCTCTCTTAAATTAAACTTAATGTTTTGAGTGATGTCAAACTAGGTTTTTCTAGATTAGGTGGTGTGTCTATGTCTTTGTTGATTCTCATTTTGCAAATGCATTTGAATAAAAAAAAAATTGAATTAAAATCATATGTTGTTAGTTTGCATAAACTTCGTTTTATTTTAGGATCATGTTGGCACATTTTAAAATACATTAAAAATCATTTCTAAGTGATTTTTAACTTTGTAAATCAAGTCACAGATTTATAAATCGATTTACAGAAGTTCTGAACTCATTTCTAAGGTTCCAAACCTTGTAAAACACACTTTCACAATTACAAAGTTGTTATTTCAATTATGATGTATTGTACTTGGCCATCCAACTCAAGTCTTTTTATATATTGATCTAAACCTTCGTTTGCATGAAAAATACTTTTACTCATTCCAAAAACTTCATGCATTCAATATTATAATCTAGATTGAACGCTCTTTTTGATTCATTCTCGTGATAAATGTTAGCATCTGCAATCTCATTTTCATTACTATTCCAAAACGTTCTTCCCATTAATTAGGGAATTTTTTTTTTTTATTACTTGCACTAAAAAAGTACAAAACATTTTTAATCAATTATTTGCATTAAAAGTTAAAAAGTTTCCCAACATGTCAATTCAGTTATTTGCACGAAATAGGTCAAAAATATTTTCATTCAATTATTTGCATTAAAAGGTCCAAAACTTTTTAATTACTGAGAAACTATAACTTTGTCTTGAGAAAGAGCTTGTTACTGAAAAAGTTAAAATATAAAAGTGCAAGACTACTACTTCACATAGCAAACAAATAAATAACTGACAGTAACTGTAAGTGTGACATGATTATATTTACTATATATCTTGTCAAATTGATGATATAAAGTACCAATTTGTTTTTCAATATACAAAGCATAAAAATTCCAAGTGGGATATTTTTCTACTCACAACACACATAACTAACATTTAGCAATTAGTTTCTGCCTTGCCAGTTTGTATCCTATTTTCTGACTCCAAAAATTTGCCCCAGAAAGGGTGTTTCTGCCAAACCATATTCATTTCCTCAAGTGGGATACCCTTTGTTTCTGGCAAAAACTTGTAGATGACTATGGTCATTATGACCACAAAGCAACCAAAGAAAATGAATAAACCAAACTTGAAGTGACAAAGCATTGATGTGAAGAATTGAGCTATGAAGAAAGTGCTGATCATATTCACAGAAACTGTGATACTCTGAGCGGCAGATCGAATTTCAAGAGGAAAAATTTCACTCGGTATTAACCATCCCAGAGGACCCCAAGACCAAGCGTAACCCGAAACATATACGCATATCACACCTACAACAACAATTGCATACCACTTAGGAAGTGTTCCTGGGTTCCCACTTGTTCCAAATGTGACAGCAATAGCAATTGCCATGATAATCTGTTGAGAAAACTAACATAAAAGTGAGAAACACGAATTAAAAACGAACAAAAACGATGAAGCGAAACGGGTTTTTGCAGCGAAAATGTGAAGAACACATGTACCTGACATATCAACATTTGCACACCACCCTCGAGGAAAAGAGCGCGTCTTCCAAATTTATCTACAACAAAGATTGAAATCAAGGTGGATATGGGCTTAAAACTTCCGATGATCGCAGCAGACATGAGAGAAGCTTGGCTTCCAAAACCAATTGTTCTGAACAAAATAGGAGCATAGAATGTGATCACATTCAAGCCAGTGAATTGCTGAAAGAAAGGAATCAACACTGCGAAAACAAGCTGTGGCCTATATTTTCTCTCCAACAAGGTTTTCCAAGGGTGTGTCACTTTAGCCGAGGCTTCACTAGCAGCAACAATATCTCTAAACTCTGCATCAACATCATCTGTACCACGAATTTTCACGAGCTCCTTTCTTGCATCTTCATGACGACCGCGTGTGACAAGTGAGTTTGGCGAATCAGGAAGACAAAATGATCCTACAACAAAAATCACTGCAGGTACCGCACCAAGCCCCAAGCTTAATCGCCATCCCTCACCGTTAAGTATCTTGGAAAAGTAGTAGTTGAAAAGATTGGCTGAAAAAATGCCTATAGTAATTGACAATTGGAAACACATGTTTAGTGCTCCCCTGTATTTATAAGGTGCCATTTCTGAGACATAGATTGGAACTGACTGCAAATGTACAAAAAAAAGTATGAATTGGTTAGCAGAAGATTATAAATTTATAATCATAGCATGACACAATCATTCCATCTATCTATCAATCTATCTGTCTGACTATCTGACTGTCTGTCTACTAAAGATAAACCAATAATCCGAAGAACAGACATGTCAAACCGTCATTAATTTTTTTCTTGGACGTGTACAAAAGACAACATAAAGAGTTGAGATTTAAAAAAAAATGTACCTGATTGGCACATCCAATGCCAAAACCAAGCAACAACCTGCCAACAATAAGCATCCAAATGTCCATGGCTAATCCATTGAGTAATGCACCTGACACAAAGAACAATCCACCCATAATCATAGTTGCACGCCTACCAAGAATTCTTGTTATGTTGGATGCACCAAGACCAGCAACAAGAGCACTTAGATAAAGAGAAGATGTAAACAGTGTCAATATCTGACTGTTGAATTTGCAGTATTGGTTTGAAGAAGGTTTAACATTTGACTCCTTTTCATAAACAGATGGAAAGAAACGTTTCAAGAAGGAATCCATTGAAGTAACACCACCTTAAAAAATCAACAAAGGAAAAACCTTATGTCAGAAATTTCATCAATCATAACATATGCATCAAAAAACACAAAAAGCTACATTGTTTCCAAGATTAAAACAAAAACAAAAAAATAAACCCTTTTCTTTGTTGTAATTAATATCAAAATTAAGAGAAATTAACAACAAAACCCAGATACCAAAACCCCATTTTTAAATTAAAACAAGGGCTTATTAATTCAAAAAGACATTATCAAGAAACCAAGAATTATTAAAAAAAATGTAAATTTTGTAAAAAAAAGAAAATGATGGAAATTAATTACCTGATACACCATGGTCATAACCAAAGATTAATCCACCACTTGCTGCCATGATGCAAGTGATAACCACCCTAAAGGTGAGTTTTCCAGGATACTTTGTTGGAACATCCATGATTGCTTGCTTAGTCATTATTATTGCCTTTAACTCTATAAGATTTACAGATATATTTATACTTATATATATATATATATATATATATATATATATATATATATATATATATATAAAGAAGTGAAGACTACATAAGCATTACAGCGAAAATATGAAACCTTGATTCAATGACACTATTTATAGTAGTACGTGTATCTGTCTTTTTTATCTACCCACTGGTTTTAACAGAAGTGTTGGATTAGATCGGTTCTGTTCAGAACAGATTAAACTATTTTGTATTTTCTTGTTTTTTTTTTTGTACAACATTGTTGTATTTTCTTGTTTTATGGTTTTATTTTGTTGTGTGACAACTTTTTATTTTTTGTTGAGAAGGACTGGATTACATCTTTAAATTTGATTTTGTTTGTTTTCTTTCCCTTTTTGTTCGAATGTTGTTAGAAGAAGCGTTTATTTTTTCTTTTTAGAAATGGTTAGAAGAATTTTGGCTCTTCTTTTTATTTATTTTCTAAAAATCAAATTATTATAAGATAAAATTATATATATTTAAAAATGGAAATAAATTACTACAATGTCAAAGTTAATTTTTTATGTAACAAATTACACATTGTTTGATATTATCCATTTTTTATTTTTTCAACATTTTTATTCTTATTCTTAAAAAGAAAAACATTTTTATTCTTATATATCGATAGCTTTATTTGAATATGTTGAACCGAACCACGTTTCAAGCCATATAAATTAGATGGATAAGCTTTCTCCTTTTAACCAAATTAGCAATAACTTTCTGTCAAGAAAAAACTGGAATTAACTTTAGATAAAAACTTTACTTATTTGATTTTTGTTTTGTTTTATTTTATGATTTTAATGACATTAATTTATTTTCCTTTCATTTATTTATCAAAAAAATTATTAGAAAAAAAAGTAAATTTTACAAAAGCAAAAGAAGGGAATTAGTAATGTAAATTTAAATTTTATGATTTATGAATTTAATTTTAAAATTTATGGATTAATATTTTCAAGAAAACTAAAATATTCACTTTATTTAAAACCAACCTTAAAGAGTAAAAGACTTCACGATTAAACAAACCAAAATAAAATTCATATTTTATTTTTTTCTTACTTCAACTTACTATTGGATGCGCTTTTACAAAGTATTTATTTTAAAATTATAGTAAAAAATGACAGAACATCAAAAGCTACATATTATGGTTTTTATAAATCACGTTAAAACACTTTTGAATTTGGTGGCGGTAGACAAACACTAAATCAAATATAGTCATTATGTCTTCTTCTTTTAATGTTAATTTTATTTTTACAGATTTAGTTTTTTTAAAAAAATTTACATGATGTGATTGTAACTCTATTAGTGTTGATTGGGTTTTTTACAACAACAAAAACAAAATCTAATAGTAATAATATAATTAATTAGTTAACTACTATTATGTCCAAAAAAAATTTATTTAGTTACATTTTGATAAATACAAATTATTTAGTAACAGTAGAAGTTTAAATTTAAACTCAAAATTTAATACTTCTCCATACATGAAATGAGTTTAACCATTAAAACAAACATTATTCAAGTCGAGGAAGTTAAAAATTATTTATATGTACTGGTTGTAAATGTAGCCAAAAGGTATTGAGTATGATATTCAACACACACAAATTTTAAATGGTTCTATTTTTTATGTTGAGTACATGATCATTTGTTTAATTGAATAGACGGACATTTTGTTTTATTGAGTGTATTATATTTATATCACTTCAATAGTTACCTTAATTTTCAGTCAAAAGTGATAGTTAGTTTTATTCAAATGAAAAACTTTATATTTAAAAATATAAAAAAAAAATAATAAAAAATAACTAGTATATTAATCAAATGAAAAACTTTATATTTAAAAATGATGAAAATAAATAAATAAATCGTTTAATGATATTGCTTTTGATTACTTCCATATTATTTTCTTTTTATTTGATTAAAATAGGTTAGTAGTCACGGAGAAACTACTCACAGTATTGTCCTTAGTACTGAAAACGAAAATGGTGTGGCCTATGGGAGTAGGTGGGGAAATAATATTGTATTTAATTACATTTTGTGGGGGTTTTTGTTTCTCCTTCAAATGTTTTTGTTTTTCTTTTAAATCTATCTGACAAAAATAATGATGTGATATGTTTTAATCATGTATTATAGAGTTTGATAATGTAGAATTATTTAGATTGATTAATTATTTACTTATTTTTAATTAAAATATATAAATGAACAAGTTATAAAATTGAAAATAAAACTTTTAAATTTTTTTTTATAAATTCCACATTATAAAATTATATATTACGTTATATAAACATATTATATCGCTATTTTATAATTTAAAAATATTTTTTAAAAAAAAATAGAACAAAAACTAATTTTAAAAATAAATAAAAATAGGGGATACAGTTAACCCTCCTATATATAGAAGCACCAATTAAATTGAAAGAATGAAAGGGTGTTGGAATCTTCTCATAAAGGTCACTGTGGGATGTTGAAAATGGCAACAAGTGGTAGAAGTGTAGTGGTAATTAACAATTTCAATCTATGGGCAAGCCAAAGCGTCATTATTGTTACAAATGATCACGGGTGGGGCTACTTCGCATGTTGAATGATTGGCATTAAAGGATGATCAATATGAGAACTATCGATTTAGTTATTTGTATAGTTAAATATTTAGTGATTTAACCTTTAATCTTTTAAATTTATGCAACCAAATTTCTCATCTTTTTAATATGTTCTCCAGTCTTAAATTTTGATTAATTCTATAAAAAAAATTAAAATTGAATTGATTAAGCTATTTTAAATATTTTTATCTAAAACTTAGAAATTTAATTTATAATAAAAACTAGATTAATTGTGTTGTAAATTTTTTTTTTATATTGACAAATATTTATGTTAGTGAATTGAAATGACTTTCCAGTTTAATTGAGTGGTGCTTAAATCCACTTATTTGTCTTAGAGCGAAAGTATATGAGTTTTACTTGTTTGTTGGTTGTGATGTAATTAAACAAGGTTTTTATTCTTTAGTTGTTTAGATGCATTTGTGTGTTTAGTTGGAAATGCTTTTCACCTTATGATATGTACTAGAGTTTATTGTTTTCTTCCTTTATTTAGTATATCTTGTGTTCTGAAAAGTAGTGTTAATATATTCTGTTTCCTAAGAAAAACTTCTCCAATTTCTTCATCATTTAAATCAAATTAGTTGACCTACTTAATCTTTCAATTAAAATCTCGTACACTACATAATATTTTAAATTTTAACATTTTTTTCTAAACTTTAGTACTTTAAAAGTTATTTATTCGCCAATTTTTTTAGAAATTGAGACGTCAAAGATTTTAAATGAAAAAAAATAGAAGCATAAAATTATTTGTTTTATTTTTAAAGATAAAATAATAATTATATATGAAAAACTAAAATCATTGGTAATAACTAAAATTAGAGGGCGAAATTGGAATTCATTGTAAATTTGCGGCTAGTGTTGAGCTAAATGATTTGTTAATTATTACTTCTGCTCTTTAATATAAGAAGAAATTCTAAAAATTGTAAAGACCGGTGAACTTATTTATGCTAAAAAAAAAAAAAAATAGTATTCTAAATATATCCCAGAAATAAATGTCCTATTCACACTAGGAGAGTTTCAAATAAATATAAATCTCACATTAAATAGGAATATAAAAAATAGTTCTAATAATTAATGCAAATTAAAATGTGTATTTTTTTCTTATAATTTCGACCAAAATTACACTAATTGTTTTTTTATATTAGGGAATGGAGGGAGTGATAAAAGTTAAGATTAAATAAATTTTTAATCTTTATAAAATTTTAGTTTTTATTTCTAAAAATTAATCATGCAAATAATTTTAATCCTTGCTAAATATCAACACTTATTTATTAATCATTTTTTACATGCATATTTAGAAAATTATAAAAAATTCCTACACAAAATTAATATTTTTTAATTTAGAATGAATTAAATATAAATATTTTAAACGGTCTAAATTCAATATAAAAGTGACAAAAATATGAATCTAAAACTCAAATATTGAGTTCATTTTTTATAATGTTGTACACGATAGTGATGGCAAATCGGTGTTTGGCTGGAATTGAGGGCAGGTAGGACTTGCAAGATACATACAAACATTTTGACTCTCAACAATAGATATGTTTGTAGGGGTTATGTGAGTCTTATATAGCCAAAAATATGCATTATTTGGCTTGGGTCCTAAAGTGCATATCGGAAGAGTTGATATTCTAGTATAGATTAAAACTATTTGTATAATAATTTTATAGCACTAAAAAATGTAATTTTTTTTTACAAAAATTTAAAATTTATAGAAAATAAAAATTATTTTTACTCTAAAAGCTAAAAGGGTCATGACTCACGAGTGGCCGACAAGAGTGGATTTTCACCTCCACATTTGACTAGTTATTTTATATTGATTTGCAATAAATTATACTCATGAATAGATTTTCTGAGATAAACCAAAACAATCGTGTGCTCTAACTCTATAGATTTTAATGTCCATAACATACAATGTCTCATCCATATTCTTCATATCATATTTTTTGGAGATAAATTATTTACATCATGCAATAAACTCTTATAATTGGAAGTAAGTAAAATATTATCCATATAAAAAATAAAGAAACAAATTTTACTATTGTCGAGATGCTTGTTTTAAATCATATATGGGTTTCTTAAGCATGCAAACCAAGTGTTCACTATCACTACAGAAAAAACCTTTAGGATATTTCATATAAACCTCCTCCTCTAAATAATCATCAAGAAATGTTTTTTCACATCCATTTTATGCAACTCAAGATCAAAATGTGCAACTAATGTCAAGATGATACGAAGAGAATCTTTCTTAGACAAACGTGATAAAGATTTTATGTATTGATTCCCTCCTTTTGAGTAAAACTTTTAACAATAAGTCTAACTTTGTATCTCTCAAGTGTTACAAAATGCATCCTTCTTGGTCTTAAAGATCCATTTACAACCAATTACCTTTGCTTCATCTAGTAACTCTACAAGATCCTAAACAACGTTGTTTTTCATGGAATTCGACACATCATTCTTGGCTTGCGCAAAAGTTTGAAGATAATTCTCAACTCTGACATTATAGTTAGATTCTTGTTGGACAATCAAACAAGTTGCATTTCAACAAAAACTAAAATTGAAAGATTCTAATTTTATAGAAGCTAAAAATATATTTCACCCGTTAAATAATGCTCTTGAAAAGTTGTTTCTAAAAATATTTTCTATGATGAAGTGGTTAACACTTAGATTGATTAAAAGATTTGTATAGAAAATGGTAGGCAACTTTCGAGTAACTAAGGATAGAGATAGATGCACATGGCGATTTATCCTTATTCATCATGTACCTGATAGCTACGCTCAATCCCTTGTAACCTTAGAAGGATTTTTCTACTATTGAATCACTAAATAAACTTTAGAGTGTCTCCTAGTGTCACTCAAACTATACTACCTAACTTCTTAACAATGACAACACTTGTTCCTTTTAAGGAACCTTTGCCTCCACTCAAGAAGAAACTATTGTTACAAGTGAAAATGTTTTGCTTCTAGTTAGTTCAAACAACAAAACACAAGTTGTTCTTCACAAGAGAAGACGCAATCTTAAATCTTGAGCGTATTTACAATTTAAGCTCTTAGATATGAATTTCCCTATTCATGCCGCCTCACGTTTTTCCTAGCTTTCACTTGGAAACTCGCCTTAAACACTTGATCCTCTGAAGATTTGTTCTTAAATTTTGGCTCGCCTGGGAGAATGATGCAAAATTTTCAACCTATTTAAGGGTTTTTTCGTGGTTTAGTCAAGGGTTCTAAATTGTGGCATCAGGAGGAGCTATTGTACATGTTTTGGAGTCTAGGAACCAAAGATCTCAACATTGAAGATAAGAATTGAAGATTCATTTAGTCTTTCTTATGTGTAATTTTATATTCTTCATTGTTACTATGTTCTTAATCATGAACTAAATTGCCTTTTGATTATGATGTAGATGATCCACTTTAAATCTATGTAGTTTTGAATCCTATATACTATTTATGCAATTAAAGTGGTTGTTTTTATTCATCAATTCTTATTCTTAATATTTTCATTGATTGACCATTATCAAATTTAATTTACGATATACTTCACTACCGGAAAATAGGTAGTAGTAACCAGACTTAGAATTAATATTCATGTCTCAATATTTTATATATGAATATAGTATTAACATGTGTCTCAACGAACTTTCATGCTTTAACTTACAAGCTAGATCCCCAAAGGAATAAGAGTTCATTGTTATAAAAAAAAAAAAGAATATTGAGCCAAAGAGTTGATCTTAATCTAATATGCTAATTTGACATAACCATATAACTTAATGTTAAAACAGTGGATTTAATAATTACATAGTGAAAATGGGGTGACTCAATATCCTAATCATTTTTTCTCATGATCTTTATCTCGTTAATTTTGCAATCAAACAACCAATTATAAAACCTTTAATCACCTAAGTGTAATTCACTTTGTTGCAATTTAAATCAATTACAATCCATGTGGATCCGAACTTTTTTATTACTTGTGAAATTTATGGCACATTTGTCAATTAGTCATCAAGTTTTTGGTGTGGTTGTCGCTAATTCTTGATTAATTTTCAGCAAGGCAAAGTAGTCATACTTAGGTTATATTTTAAATGTTTAGGTTCTTTAATTTCTAAAATATAAAAAAATAATCCACCGATTTCTTTTTTTTTTTTTATTGCTACAGTTATCTGCTTCTAAAGGGTTTTCTGAGTTGTTCATCAAGGGTGAGACTTCAGAGAAATTGCTTTATGTTCCTGAAATCGCAAAAGCGGCAAAGCTGAGCAAAAATGAAAGTGAGAGATGCCAAACAAGCAAAAATAGAAATTTGAGATTAGCAACGATATCTACTAAACTTCCAACTAGTAATTTTGATACAAAAAATGGGCTTCAAGAAAATGTTTGCTTGAAGTGGACACTAACACATTTATGTTAGCTGTACAAAAAACTATGTCTTCATAAATACATAAGTTAACTAAGCAAATAAAGGTAGTTCTTAGTGGAGGTTATAAAAATATCAAAACTCTTACCCAATGTAAGACTCTTAATTTTTAAATCATAATTTATGCAATTTTAGTGATTTTTTGTGTTGAATTTTTTAGGCTTTTAGCCAATTTTTGGTATTTTGTGAATTAAATACCAAAAATATATTTTTGGAGACCCATTTAAAATTATTTGTCGAAGAATAATTTAATTATGTTGCGAAGAATTTAATACAGGGCAGTTTTTTTTAAAAAAATATCACTTGTTACTGAAAATTTTATCTGTCAATTGAGTTGCGATGAGAATAGATATTTTTATCAAAATAGATTGAGACGTGAGTGAGGTGATGGGTGTAAGAGTTTTAGATATTTTTGTTTGGTTGTAATTATGTGTGTGTGTGTGTGTGCGTGTGTGCGCGTGCATGTGCGTGTGTGTGTGTGTGTACGTGTGTGCGTGCGTGCGTGCATGTGTGTGTGTGTGTGTCTACGTGTGCGCGTGTGTGTGTGCGCGCGCGCGCGTGTGTGTGTGTGCGCGTGTGTGTGCGTGTGCGCGTGTGTGTGAATTGTTGAAATTTAAATTTGAGGTGGTTTATGTGTGAATTGTTGAAGTAAATTTGAGGTGGTTAATGAGTGAATTTTGGAGATTAAAAGTTGGTGTGATTTATGTGTTCATAATTGATATTACGAATGATTGTGGTGTGATTATGTGTGAAGTTGTGGTGATTAAGTTTTGATGTGATTATGTGTTCAAAACTGCTATATGTGTGTTTGAGGTGTGTTGAGGTGCGAATTTGTGGTGACCGCGATGGGCCACGATGTTAAGTGGTGACCACGATGTTAAGTGGTGATCGGGATGGGCCACGAAGTTAAGTGGTGACCGCGATGGGCCATGATGTTAAGTGGTGACCGTGATGGGCCACGGGATGGTTCCATGAGTTGATTGGTCCATCTTATCCTTACGAGGATTTTCGTGTCGTGCTGGTCTATGAGCGACTGCACTCTTGTAAATCGTGCTGGTTTGTGAGCGACTGCACTCTTGTAAATCGTGCTGGTCTGTGAGCGACTGCACTCTTATAAGTCGTGCTGGTCTGTGAGAGACTGCACTCTAGTAAATCGTGCGGACCTGTGATAGGTGGCACCTTGGTAATTAGTACTAGGCTTGTGATAGGCAGTACAATTACGATTTACGAGGATTTAACTGATGTGTAAGGCCTGTGATAGGCTACACTCTAGTAAATCGTGTTTGTCCGTGAGAGACTGAACTCGTGTTTGTCTGTGAGAGACTGCACTCGTGTTTGTCTGTGAGAGACTGCACTCGTGTTTGTCTGTGAGAGACTGGACTCTTGGTTGTCCGTGAGAGACTATATATTTAGGATTTACGCCCTTCGATTAGGGTATTTTATTGGAAATTCCGGAATCATGCGCATTTGCATATACGCATTGCATTAGGGTGCTTGGCACGCGAGTCATATTTGTTATACTATGATGATTGTATATACATACTCGGTTGTTGTTTGTTATTCTGCCGTAATTGCTAAGTGTTATTAATGGACTTTATATCGTAAGTGTTAAATGATTTCGAACCATTTTCAAAACTGGAAATCTGCATAATTTCGTAGTTGTATTCGGCTACATGCAGTGTGTAGTCGAATACATATTTGAAACGTTCAGCTTTTATTTGAAATTTTAGCATCGTATTCGAATACTAGAGGCTGTATTCGAATACGACATGAGTGGTTTTTGCCACTGACTTGACTTTGCATTCGGCTACAACAAGTGGTAGTCGAATGCAAATGTGCATATTTTGCGACTGACTTACCACTTGTATTTGGCTACGATATACTGTATTCGAATACGACAGCGCAGTTTTGTCAAAAACTTCATTTTCCAACTATGATTATGCATGTTTAACATATGAAAACCCTTTCAAGGAGTATGCTAAAATGAAAGGTTCTATTGTGCATTTAAAAATTAAATGCTAAGTGTTATTTGTTAATTTCGGTTGGTGACCCTTTACAATTATTGTGGAATTTGGGCTTTGCCCTCAAATGATACCCGAGACCGTCCTACAGATTCGTACCCTGACCAATACTTTGTCAGAAGGAACCGGCGGAGTACGTGGAGGTCACCCGAGTTATTATAGTTTTTAGTGGAATGATCAGATTAGTTTGGTTGTATAGGGACTTGATGTCTTTCTTTCGTGGTTGTAATTATTTTATTTTGGGAAGACTATACCTATAACTTATACTGTCCGTTTGACTTTTGTTTGGTGGGTCCATGTTCCATTTTTTGATGTGACCGTGGGGGAGTTAGCATTCTTGGGGAAGTACTTTTGTACTCTGCCAAGAATACCCCAGGGGTATGAGCGATGCCTCATAGGTCTCATAATCTCGATGTATTTTTCTGTTTGAATACTTTGGATTTTTGTCCCAAAAACTATTTTAGTTGGTTTGTAATTATGATGTCATTATTCATGACTTTTGTCGTTTGCGTTACGACTTAATATTTAACCAAAAGTATTTTATGAAATGATTTTGAAAAAAAAAAAAATACACCCGCGCTGTTAAAAATTGGGGTGTTACACCCAACAGGTTATGAGCTGTAACTATTGCGGTGGAAGTTATGCAAATGCTAAATGTGGCCCAAAAGAGGGATAAAAGGTAAATTACATAGGTGAGGACCAAAAGAGGGATAAGAGGTAAATTACATAGGTGACAATCAACGATAATCTGGTAACCCATATTCCAACGCCTACAATCCGGGGTGGAGGTATCATCTCGGTCAAGATCAAATCAGATGTAAAGACAGAAGAATCATGGACAACTGCAGAACATGCTAAGGTACTTCAAAACTGAAAAGCTCAACTATTTTTATCATCTGCTTTAAGCAGGGAAGAAAGTGAAAGAATAGATGAATGCAAATCTACAAAGGAAGTTTGGAACACTTTGAAAAGTCATCATGAAGGAATCAACCATGTGAAAGGAAAAAGAATTGACATTGGAGTCAGAAAATTTGAAATGTTTCAAATGATTGAAAGTGAAACCATTGATGAGATGTATTCAAGATTTACAAGCATAATAAATGAACCAAGATCACTAGGAAAGACATACTCATCTCAAGAGAGAATTAGAAAAATTCTTATAAGCTTGCCCAATAATTGGAGACCTATGGTCACTATTATGACCCAATCAAATAACATCAATGCTCAAAGTCTAGAAGATATTATTGGATAACTAAGATCACATGAAGTAATCTTTGAAGAAGATAAACCTTCAAGAAAAGGAAAGATGGTTGCTCTAAAAACTTCTCAAAATAACTCAAAAAGTTCATCATCACAAAAATAAATAAATAAATAAATAAATAAATAAATAAATAGATGAACCTGAAATAAAAGAAGATGAACTAGCTCTCATTTCAAGAAACATTAAAAGACTAATGAGAAAAAGAAATCAACTGAAGAAGAAGAAGACATTTGTCTCATGGCAGACACTAAAATTGAAGAGGTATTCATTTATGATCTATGTTCTTTATGCTTAAAATTGGAAAAATAATTTGACAATCTTTAGAATGATTCTAATACTCTAAACCAAAAATGTCCTTTTTATAAAGAACAAAGTCAAAAGGCAATTGAAGAAAAGGAAAAACTTGTAACTACTGTTAAAACTCTAAGATGTAATATCAAAAGTTTACAAGAAGCTCACTTCAAAATGTCTGAAAGAAAAAAAACGACTACCTAAACTTTCTGAAGTACAAAAAGGAAATTATTTTTTAACAATTGAAATGGAAAAACTAAAAAATAAATTATCAAACTTTGTACAATCCACTAAAACATTTCAAAACATCATGGGATACCAAACTGGAAAACATGAGAAGGTTGGTCTTGGTTTTGAAAACTCTCAAAAACACAAAATATCATCTTTGTACCTCAAAGAAAGGAATGAAAGTCAATTTGTACCTACTGTAAAAGACTAGGACATCCTGAATCAGTTTTTTTTTTTTCTCAAACGGAGAATAGAAGGTTCAAACTATAATAGCTCTAAACTTTCTCAACGAAAGAAAGTCAAAAGCTCTTTTATAAGAAACCTAATCACAATGAATCCTTTTGTTTTCTAAAAAGAAAACTTTCCCCAAGGGAAAAAAACTAATCCATAAGGACCCAAATCACCATGGGTACCTAAAAAGAAAACATCTAACAATGCAGGAATCCTTTCAAAGTGTAAAGAAAACGCCATGGTTCTTGGACAGTGGATGTTCAAGGCATATGACAAGAGATAAAAATTGTTTCCTTTCCTTTGTTAAAAATGATGGACGTTTAGTTACCTTTGAAAACAATGATCAAGCTCAAATGAAAAGCAAAGGTATCATAGGTAACTCTAACAGACAAGTAGATTTGGCACAAATGTACTGGTCATATCAGTATGAAAACTATTTATAAACTATCTAAACTTTATTTGGTAAAAGGTCTACCAAAAATAAATTTCGACAAAGTATGTGAATCATGCGTAAAAGGAAAAAAAGTTAAAAGTGGCTTATACCCAATGGAATTTGTATCAACTCAAAGACCCTTGGAATTGCTTCACATAGATTTGTTTGGTCCAATTAAGACAATCAGTCTAGGTGGCAAACAATATGGAATTGTCATTGTTGATGATTTTTCAGATTTACTTGGGTGTTATTTTTAAAACATAAGGATGAAAAGGTTGAAGCATTCCAACACTTTTGCAACAAAGTTCAAAATGAAAAATGATAGTATGTTATCTCATTAAGAAGTGATATTGGGAGAGAATTCATAAAATCCTCTTTTCAAGCATACTTTGATGAAAATGGAATATCACATAACTTGTGCAAGAACTCCTCAACAAAATGGAGTTATTGACAGAAAAAATAGAACTTTATAAGAAATGGAAAAAACCATGCTAGATGAATCAAAAGTTGACAAATACTTTTGGGCTGAAGCTGTAAATACATCTTGCTATATCTCAAATTGTGTTTCAATCAAAAAAAATTAAACAAAACACCTTATGAACTATAGAAAGATAGGAAACCAAACATATCCTATTTCCATGTTTTTGGATGTTTCTACTACATTCTAAACAATAAGGATAATTTGGGAAAACTTGACCTAAAATCAGACAAAGTTGTATTCTTAGGATATTCAGATATGTTAAAAGGAGATAGAGTTTACAGCTTAAAAATTCAAACTGCTGAAATTAGCATGCACATTATTTTTGATGAAGTTGATGAACTAGCACCCCAAAGGAAGGATGGTGATGAGGAACCAGAATGATATCACCAAGAATCTCCTGAACAAACAATGAAAAATAATCTAGATAAAAATTATATGAATGTTCCACATCAGAATGCTCAAATCCCACTAGCTCCAAGAAGCTAGAATTTATCTATTTTTATAGCTTTGTTTGATAAGTTAATTTGATGTTTATAATCTGGTTTTAGTTCTATTTCACTACCTTTTTGTTTGCAAGAAGAAATGATGCAATAAATGAAGATACTTAGTGCAAAGAGCCCTGAAGTCAAGTGGTGAAGTCATGGTCCATCGTGATCAAGAAGATGGAAGAAAAGAAAGTTCAAACAAGAGTTACAGCCTAGTCGTAATGGCCATTATGGTTGTAACGGTTGAACGAGAAAAAAAATGAGAATTTGCCACACCAAGGTAGCAAGGATTACTACCTGGCCGTAATGGCCATTTCGACCGTAATATGCTTAACTTATGTTGCAGAAACGTTTTTCTTCTGTGAAATTTCTTATGGTTTCTTGTAATTAAATCCCATGAAGGCACCTAGGGCTATAAAAATGGAGGAAAATACTTAGTTTGACACAGATTCCAACTCACAATCTCTTGTTACTCTTGTTTTTATTCTTGTTATTTTCTCAGAAAATTTCTAGTTTCAATAATTTAGTTTTATCTTTTTATTATGTTATTTTTATATTTCCAATGTTTTTATATTTAAGTTTTGATTCTACTATGATCATGTGTGAGTAGATCTTCCTTGTCTTGGGAATGTAGGATTTCCAATGATGATTCTCTAACAATTTCTATTTATGTTGTTCGTGAGTATGGATCTTTTAATCTAATCTTTGTAAAAATCAAGAAAATATATTTTGGTTCTCTTAAAACCAATAAAGATATCTTCTCTTACAGAATTTCGCTAATACATCATTCAAGAAAAAAGGTTGGATATTAGTTTAAAATACATTTTGACTATTTGAAAGAAGGCATTAGTTATAACTGTTTCTATAATTTTTAAGAGTTTAACACCCATAACTTAGAGAAGATTAGTTTTATTGTACACATCATTGTGAAAAACTACAATCCCAAGACTTTATTTTTATTGAGATTTTTTAATCAAAAATCACTATCAACAATCACCATTTTAGCTAATCATAATAGTAAAGAGAGATTGATACTCATAACAAAGCCTTTGTGGGAACGATAATTTTTACTACGCGATAATATCGTGTACTTGCGGTCCTATTAGTCACTAATCACCCTCAGAATCAAATCATTGGAAGTACACATGATGGTGTGAAAACTAGATCATCGTTCAGAAATAACATGGCTATGATCTCACAAGTTAAGCTAAAATCAATAAATGAAGCCATCATTGATGAATCATGGGTTGAAGCTATAAAAGAGAAACTTTATCAATTTGAAAAAACAAGTCTGGAACTTGGTACCACTAACTCAAGACACAACTATCTTTGGAACTAGATCAATTTTTATAAACAAATTGGATGAGAATCGAAGGGTAATCCAAAACAAGGCAGGACGTGTTGCACAAGATTATAATCAGCAACAAGGAATAGACTATGATGAAACTTTTGCTCTTGTGGCACGGTTAGAAGCTATTACAATCCTTCTTGCATATGATGCTCATAAATGCATAAAACTTTTTCAAATGGATGTCAAAAGTTCATTTTTAGATGGGTTCTTAACAAATGAAGTCTTTGTTAAACAACCTCTAGGGTTTCTTGATTAACTAAAACCCAATCATGTTCACAAACTATCAAAAGCACTTTATGGTCTGAAACAAGCGCTAAGAGCTTGGTATGAAAGATTATGTACATTTTTAATTGAAAATGCATTTTCAAGAGGAAAAATTGACACCGCTTTTTTTAGAAAAACTAATAAATCAAGTTTACTTATTGTACAAGTCTACGTGGATTACATCATTTTTGGATTCACTAAAGAACTCATGTCTAAGGAATTCTTTAATCTTATGCAAAGTGAGTTTGAGATGAGTATGATAAGTGCACTCAGATTTTTTTTCTTGAATTACAAATCAAACAAACAAAGGAATGCATCTTTATTTGTCAAGAAAAATACACAAAAGAACTTCTTAAAAAATTCAAAACGAATGAAGCTAAAATTATGACTACACCTATGCATCCTTCATCAAGTCTAGACAAAGATGAGAAAGGACAATCAATTTTTGAAAAAGAATTTATAGGAATGATTGGATCCCTTCTTTATCTCACTACTAGATTTCAAACTAGTCCCAAGGAATCACATCTTATTGAAGTTAAACGATTTTTTTAGATATTTAGTAGGTACTACTGATCTTGGTCTTTGGTATAGAAAAGAGTCACATTTTGATTTTGAAGCATACTGTGATGCTGATTATGTTGGAGACAAAATTTAAATAAAAAACACTATTGGAGCATGCCTGTTTCTAGGACAAGTCCTTACTAGTTGGCAATGTAAGAAACAAAATACAATTCCATTATCCACCACTGAAGCATAATATGTTTCAGCTGCCAACACTTGCACACAAGTCATATGGATGAAAAATCAGTTAGAGAATTACTCACTAAGGTACTCAAATATTATGATTATCTGTGATAATACTAATGCTATTAATCTCTCCAAAAATCCAATACAACACTCCAGATCTAAACACATGGAAATTAAACATCATTTCATTTGTAATCAGGTTCAAAAAAAGGAGATTGAATTAAAACTCATTGACATTTAAAATCAACTTGCTGACATATTTATAAAACCACTTGTTGAAGAAAGGTTTAATTTCATCAAAAAGAAACTAAGTCTTGTTAAAAATCCATGTCCTAATTAATTATTCTTATATAAATTCTCATGGTTTAATTATTAGATAAGAAATATTTTCCCTTCAAACATATTGAAAGTTCAGAATATTCGTATCCTAGTATTTTACTTCAGAATGTTTACGACATGTACTAATATGTGATGGTTATGGAAAATTTGAAAGGTTAACCTAACATTTTACATCATGAAGCTTTTCAATAAAAGCTAATCATGATTACTTGTCATAAGAAGGGAACCAAAAGGAAAAACTAAGATCTATATCCATTGGGTATATATAAAATAGCCCTCTTTCTCTCTCTCTAACGGCTACATCATATAGGGTTCTTTCCCAATGTAACTTCCAAGCAGTTACTATTCATCTTTTCTCTATTATAAGATACACTTCCCACATCTTCCTATACCATTTTTCCCTCAACCTCGCATCTCTCTCACTTTCTCTCTGATCACAACCAATGTCTCTTCCATCTCACATAATTCCCTATCTCATTTCATAAAAAATGGTCAAAACCAAGGGTCGTCTAAAAAGGTCTGAAGCTGAAGGATCCCAAGGTTTTCATTTACCCACTCCTCTTTTTTCCCCAAATTTCTCACCTTCATCATCATCTTACTCTGAATCAAAATCTGAATGGGTAGTAGAAGTTCAACCTCTATCTGTAGTCCTCCACATCTCATTAAATCCATATCGAAAGGCTTCTCCACATATGAAACACCCAAAACCTCTTGTTCACTCATTCACCAATCCTCAACCCTCGAACTCTAACCAAGCCTAAACCAAACCAGTTTCTTTGAAAAACGAACCTTCTAAACCATCATCAACTCAACTTGCAAGAAGATTCATGTGCATTCTTGCTGGTATTGGCATAAAGAAAACTCAAAATGAGGATCTAATCTTTATTGACTTAGAAGAATATAACCACTCTGAAACTACACTTTCTACTTTTTACATAAAAATTCCCAAACTACTGGAACAAAATCATCTCAATCCAAGCCTTATCCTCATGTACCATCTACAACTATTACGGAATCCATACCTCATAAAGTTAAAAACACTAACAAAGGAAAAATAGTGGCAACATCCAAAACCAAACCTCCACAAAATGATGAATATTTTGAAAAGAACTAGCAAATTCGTCTTGTTGCTATAGGAATGTTCTACGACTTCTTGGATCTCAAGATGGATAGATGGAACTTGTGTGAATACACTAACATCCAAGAATGGACAAAATTTGTCTTTCTTATTGAGCCACATTATCCTCTACTCATTAGAAAATTCTATGTTGCCATATCTGTCAAGGAACACCATGGTCAGAATGTTCTGCTCTCCATTATAAATGGAACATATATTGAACCTACCGCATAATCCCTATCCAAAAAATTATCTCTTCCAAATGTAGGTAATGAATACATCAAACCCTCTTGGTTTTATGATATTGGCCTCTCAAAAGAAGATATCATATTTGAAAGGATCAAACCTAACACCTCACTAGTAGCTTCACAACTTCAACCTTTACCTAAAATATTTCATGACATGTGTCTTGCACATTTGACACCACCAATGATACAGACGTGTGTGTCATGTATCACTTCAAACACAAGATCAAACTAAATCTTCCATACACGATCCTCCAACACATGGTTGACTCTTTCCTTAATCCAAAGAAATTTGTTGTCTTATCATATGGGATGGCTTTAACAAAAGTATTCAAACACTTCGAAATCTCACTAGATAATGAAGATTGTGAATACTCTTTTAAAAGATTCACAAGAAAAACCTTTCATCAAATGAAAATATTTCCATTCGACATCCCACACATTCCTCGTCACAACCATCTTCAATCCCTTCTTAAAGCCAAGAAAAGAAAGCCCCCTCACCACCTGCTCCACGTCCAAAGAAACTTTGTAGATATGATAAAAAGAAAAAACTAGCTTAAACCCCAGTGGTTGAAATCACTTATGAAATTCATACCATTATGGCTAATCTAGAAAATGAACTTGAGAATGTTTCTCTTCCTGAAACTCATCCAGAAAATACACCCATCTTTGAGATTCCAACACAACCATTTCATTCTAATGAAATTGATCTTGAGGTCTTTGTGGCCAACGTTCTGAAAGAGCATCACATCACAAGAGAAATCCCTACTGAAACTGAGAAAGTTCAACACATGTTTTTACTTCATTATGAATATAAGAATGTTTAAAATATAGAAATTTTTGTTGAAGCAACCATTCAAATCATCAATAATTCATCAATGCAAGATTCTCCCACAAAAAATTTTCTAGTTCTCAAAACAACTCACCATATATGCAAGTTATTGACTAACTTTAGAAAGTTGCTACAGATCTCTAGGTGGTTGTTACAAGCACTCAATCACAACCAACCATATATGTTGATCCAGCCGTTTTCGCATCTGCTTCCTTGCCTAATGTTGCTAGTAAAGAATTTGTGGCAACTTACTTCATGACCCCCTAATTCTCTAGATCCTCAACATCAGCCTCTGAAATCATGAGCTAACTCCTTGCCACTCCACTTGGTCTTCCCATGTTTGACCCGTCCATCCCAACCACCACATCAAAACTTAAAAATATTTCCAGCCTTTTTGAATCATTGGACACATTAGTCTCCAATCAAGGAAAAACCTCTACCAAAAGGAAAACACATGATGATGTTCCTCAACTAGTTGAAGAGGAACCCACTGAAGATAGTCCAACACAATATCAAGAAAATGAAACTCCTACTATAAACGCTTCAAAGTTGAGCAGGTTGCTAAGGAAACATTGAAAGTAGCTAAAAGGACCCTCAAATATGAAAGTTCCTCCTCGTGACATTCATGTGTCTGACCTCACTGAACCAGTTTCCTCCACTTTATCTAATGACTCTTTCCCTTCTAAGTAGGGTGCCTAGCACCACTTATCTACTTTTTGATTATACTAAAGGGGGAGATGATTAGGATTTATGATTAGGAATATTTAGGATTTATTTCCTGTTTTTATCTTAAACATTTTATGTTGTCTTAATACTTTTTGATTTTTTTTTTATAATTGAACCAAGAAGTTTTCTTCTCTGTAACTTGAATATGATCAAGTAATCAAAGTATGTTTATTTGGTTCAAAAATACATGTGGCATTAAATTGAAAAAAAATACATAAAAATATAAATTGAGGGGGAGTTCTCAGACTCAGGGGAAGTACAAATGTACTATGTTCAAAATTATCTACAATCCTAAATCATTAAGTTTATCATCATCAAAAAGGGGGAGATTGTTGAGGCAAAATCCCTTATGAATTTTTAATGATAAAAAATCTTAATGATTAAGTGATTAAGAGATTTTGATAGATCTTGTTATTTAATATGTTTTTTTAAGTGACTTCAGTAAAATAAAAATTCATAAAAGATTAAGGAGATATGAACAATGTAAAAATCAAGAAACACTCATAACAAACTTGAGAAGGTTCAGCACTAGAAGATCAGAATGTTTTGTCTTGACCATAAGACAATATGTTCATACCTAAAAAAATAAATTCAATGAACAAATGTCATGTTCCTATACTAATTCATGAAGAAGAATCTTACTTAAATGAAGCAAAAAGATTAAGAAAAAGAATCTTCAAGATTCTCACAAGATCATGTAAGTCAAAGAAAGATAATCACTTTGATAAGCTATAAAATGTACATAGTATCATAATTAAGCTATCAAAGGAATAAATGAGATCTGAAGTCCACGAACATCACAACAGTTCAACTTAACTTAATCCAAACTGCAACTTTATGAACATCGAAACGTTACAAGATTAGAAGGTTCCTATGAAAAAGTATACAAGTACAAAAGTATATGAAAAGTGGGTAACGTCACTGTACTTGCACTGTTCATTGTTGAGAGGAACTATCAACATGAAAAGATGTCTATTGGGACACGTTTTTTCCTTACACCAAACAGAAACAAACCAGCCAACATATTGAAGTCAACTTAAAACTCAGAATGTTCATGAAAAACCCAAAATTTTAAAATAAACTATTTTATTAATTGAATATGATTTTTAAAGAATTAATTTGGTATTGAAAGTGTTTTAGAATATATGCTAACAAATTTTTTGATTAATTTTCTTTTTATGTGTAGTTGTTATGGTGTGATGATTTTATACATATTTGATTCAATAAGTAATATAAATTGTAAATATTTTATTTAATTTTCTAAAAAAATAATATTTTAATGTGATTTGAATGTATATATATTTTAGTAGTTGTTGTGATATTCTGGTCTGCATGTGACTAAATGATAAACATGCACTTTTATTATATTTTAATTACTTATAATTATGATTATTATTTTATTTTAATTATTTATATTTATATTTACTTTATAAATAATTATTTTACATATGTGTTTTTTTTTATGATTGGTTAATTTATATATATTTAATTTAGTGATTGTTAATATTATTTTTTATTTATTCATGTGAAAAGTATTAGTATTTTGACATGAGTATTTTGGAGTATAAATTTTATTTATGGATGAATAGAACTAGTGGTTAATTTTTTAGCACTTTAAATGATAGAAAAATAAGTTTGGGCCAGACTGCTACCAACAACCCCTTATTTTCCTGTTTCAGCCTGTTTTGTTGGGCTAGATTGATATCTGCACCCCTCGATTTGCTACTGCAATTGCTAATATTTTATTTTACTTATGTGGACCTCATTTTTTGATAATTTGCTATTCGAACCCCGCTTTTTGTGGTATCTTCGCTGTAAATTTTTTTGTGGTATCTTCGCTGTAAATCAAATAAACCCTCCTTCTATCCAAATTCATTCTCATGATATTTTTACTATTTGAAACGAAGCCAACCACTTTCCAACACAAAATCGACCACTTAATCCATTTTTTGCTTGATTTTTATCAATCATGCCACCATTTCACTGAAAACAACCATGTATCTTTCTTGGGGTGAGCTTTTTTTGGCTATTTCTAACAAGCTTGTTCGCCGTAGACATCATTTTTTGATTTCTCTCACCAAAACTTTCAGGAAGCACTACTCATTCACGTGTTTCGATAAAATTAACGTCAGACCCTGTCGATGCTCCAACATGTTGATGAGGCTTTTTTTATTATATGTTTTGTGTCGTTTTGACTTTGTTTTTATTTCTATTTTTTTAATAATTTAAAATTGATTTTCATGCTTGGCATAACTTATCGGTCACATTTTGTGGACTCTGACCCGTCGCTGATTCTCAGACTCGTTTGTATATTGTCGATCTTTCGTTGCTGCGGAAAGTTACAGTTGATTATTGTATTTGGCAAAAGCGTCAAAATAATGTATGGGCTAAGAGTGAGTTGGAATTCATTAGTGTAAATTAAATGAGATGAATGAAAAAACTGTATTTCCCACAGTTCATCCGGGTCTCACTACGTACGACTGTAGTCATTTGAGTAATAATTGACTAATGAGAATATTTGAAATTTGGTGACGTTAAAACATCAATTAGAAACTTTTATACTATGTTGTTTGATTTGATTTTGAAGATTGTATGGTAGTTGAATTATTGTCGAATTGTGAAAAATGACATATTTTGAACTCTGTTTGTTTATATATATTGTGGATATTTTTATATGATGTAAAATGTGATGAATTGTAAATACTTGTATTGCAATTGATGTGGTGTGTGCGGATGTACTAGTATTGCTATATGTGAGTGAATATCATGTATTGTTGGAGCTTGTGTATTATGACGATAAATTTTGAATGTAATGTACGACTATGAAAATATGCAATGACGATATATACTTTGTCATCATATAGGTAGGGTCTGACAAACCTAGTAATTTTGGAGAAGTACGACTGAATGAGTCTTATAGTAGAGGTCTGTTATCAAGTCTTACGCAAGACTGTTAGACCTTGGGGGTATTCTGGTGCAGAATTCCTAAGTGACTTGGAGGTAGCCCTCCAAATGTCGGGAGCTACCATGCAACACAAGTTTACCTCTGCCGTCTAGTATACGTGTCTCAGGTTAAGTTGAGGAGATCTATGAGGACATAGCCAATTTGAATTGTTTGTCCACTTGCGTGGTGGCATAATATCAAGCCTCCTAACTAAATACTTCAGAGTAGAATGGTACCAAAGAAAAAGGAAGAGTCTAGAGTATAAGAGCGTGCATAACATTACTTGATTTGTGTGTTGACTTACTTTGATGTTGTAGATTGTATTAATATTTTACTTTGATTATTCTTGTTAATTGCGATACGGTGTTTAATTGATGTTTTATGTGTTATTCTCAATTATTTTATATTATTACATGTTTTCGAAATTCACCCCTCGTTGCTTGTGTTTGGCGCTTGCTATAGTGCAGTTATTTTAGGTTATCAATTGGTGATTTATGCTTTGGTAGATGATACCAGGTATGAGTCATTTGTAGTGTTTTTTTTTTGAGTTTTGAAATAATTTATGTTTTGTAAACTCTATTGATAAATTGTGTTATTTTAAACATTTTATTCGAAGATAGAAATTAATAGTCTCTAAGTTTTGAACATGTTTTGATGTCAGAAATATCTGTTTAATAAACATCAACTATATTCAATATTAAAGGATTTTTAGTTGAAAATTTTTGTGTCAGTTCTTTGTATGAGTGTGAATGTGGTGTCATGAGCCTTATATTTGAAAAGAAAAGTTTTACTCTATTTTAAAACTGCTACAAAATGTTTTTCAAAAAACCAGTGCATTTTATTTTCTATTTCAATTTAAAATTTATAGTATCATATTAGAGGTATCAGAATTAGTCTTTCCAATCAGACTGTGTGAATCATGTGTCAAACAAGTTGTTTGTGCTTATATGTGTTCTTGTTAATTGTGTGATTGTTTGTTATGTCACGTGTCTATGGTGCGTTGTTGTGCGCTAAAAAAAATTTTGTTCAAATGTTGTGAAATTAATGTGCAAATGTGTTTCAAATTTGTGTTAGTGGAACTTAATTAAGCAACCTTTAATTGGTTAAGATAAGTCTAAAAGCCAGTGACAAATAATCCTAACATGTGTATTTAAAAAAAAAGGTGTGTAGCATGTGGCTTATTAGTCTTGAGGATTAGTTGTAGTTTATATGTTTAGAGTATCTCGGGACTACTTCTACCTTTAGAGTAGATTTCTTTTTAAAATTGATGTTCTTTCTAAAATATATAAATTAAGAAATTATCTTGTCGTGCTACAAGGAAACTTATGATACCAAACAACTATTACAGCCTCCCATGTCTCTGATTCATCTTCATCTTTCACTTTGAGTTCACTCGATCTTGAATATAAAGGAATTCAAAGTACATTAATTGGACATTACAACACCACAATTTTCCAATGTATTGCATCATTAATACCCTTGTTTCCACAAATCCTAGCTCTCATGTCAATCAATTTGAAATCTTATCATAAAGAACTTAGTTAAACACTTCAAGATCTTCCATGCTGGCCTCTTTCAGAACTTAATTCTGCTCTACTAGTATTAGTTGCATTGGGGTACATCTTGGGTTTGGATAAGCATTGTTTGTTAATATAAATATCTATTTGCTTGTGTCAAAAATAAAAAGGTAATATTTTGCATCTGTTTTCTTGAATGTACAATTATTGTCTTGTTCAACTATCTAACTGTAACGATTTCTAATTGCTAACTGTGTGTACTCTCACTTAGTTATTAATTTGTGAATAATTTAAAGAATTCTAACTATAATAAAAGAATGGAAGACGTGATGATGTCTTTGAACTATGACATTACGTTCAAGATTCGTTTTTGAATTTAAATCACTATAGTTGTTACTGTTAAAAAAATGTAGGTATTTCTAATAGAAAACTCACAATTTGATTGATGCTTAATGTTAAGTACAATGGAATATTTATAGGTACAAATAGATAACTTTAGACACATTTCTAGAAGCTTCCTAATTAATACTCACTTCTAGATACTTCCCACATTTTTCTATAATTAAAACACTTATAGATTCTTCAAATTAGTAATAACATTGTTCCCCTTTAATTTGAAATTTTCTTCTTCATTCCAAGTCTTGCTCTTAGCCTTTGAAAGTCTTCAAATTTTAATAGCTTTGTAAAAATATCTGCAACTTGATCTTGAGTCTTCACATATTTAAGCTCAACTTCTTTCTTGGCAATGCATTCTCTAATGAAATGTTACCTTGTGTTTATGTGCTTGCTGCGATCATGAAACACTAGATTCTTTGCAAGTCTTGTGCAGACTTGTTGCCTATACAAATATCAGTAGCTTCCTTTTGTGGCATATGAAGTTCCTTCAATAATCACCTTAGCCAAATGGCATGACAAGTGCAAGATGTTGCTGCTACATACTCTGACTCACATGTTAAAAATATGACAATAGGTTGCTTCTTTGAGCTCCACGAAAAAACACAGTCCCCCATGAAAAATATAAAGTCACTAGTACTCTTTCTATCATCAATATCTCCCGCAAAGTCGCTATCACAGAATCCAAAGAGTTTAAAATCATTAGAAGAAAAGTAAAATAATCCATAATCAAGTGTACCTTTAAGGTAGCGGAGTATCATCTTAGTGACTTTCATTTGTGTAGTAGTAGGAGCTTCCATGAAACGACTCACTACTCCAACCGCATATAGAATATCAGGCCTTGTACTTGTTAAGTATCTTAGGCTTCCAGCGAGGCTTTTGAAAAAAAAAAGGGTCCTCCTTTTGCCCATCTTTAAACTTTGAAAACTTCAATATGCTCTCCATTGGTGTGTTCACCGGATTGCAATCAAACATTTTAATTTTCTTCAAAACTTCCTTTGCATATTTTTCTTGAGAAATAAATATACCTTTTTCTAATTGCTTTACTTCTAGGCCTAAGTAGTATGACATGAGCCCAATATCAATCATTTCGAACTCAAGCGCCATAGCCTTTTTGAACTCTTCAAATAAACTTGGATTGTTCCTAGTTAATATAAGATAATCCACATAGAGACAAACAATCAAAATATCTCCATTATCACAAACTTTGACATAAAGAGCATATTCATTAAGACAACGAGCAAACCCATTGTCTTGGAAATATTTGTCGATGCAACTATTCCATGCTCTTGGTGCTTGCTTTAATCCATACAACGCTTTCTTCAATCTCAAAACTTTATCTTCATGTCCTTTAAACAAGTACGCCATTGGTTGCTCAACATAAACCTCTTCTTCAAGATAGCCATTTAGAAGTGCCGATTTTACATCAAGTTGATAAAGTTTCCACTTATTTTGAGTTGCTACAGAGATTAGCAAACGAATAGTGTCCGTGCGAGCAACTAGTGCAAAAGCTTCTTCATAGTCAACTCCATGTTTTTGTTTGTAGCCTTTGGCAACAAGTCTTGCTTTGTATTTTTCAATCTCTCCATTAGCATTCTTTGTAGCCTTGTACACCCATTTGACTCCAATTGCTTCATGGTCTTTTGGAAGAGTTTCTAATTCCCAAGTCTTGTTCTTCACAATTGATTTGATCTCCTCATCCATGGCTTGTCTCCACCTTTTATCTTTCACTGCTTCGCCATAATTTAATGGCTCATTATCCGCCAAGAGACAATACAACTCTTCAAGGTCAAGAGTAATTTCAGTTGACCTTTCATAAATGTCTTTTATATCTTTCATCTTACTTGGTCTTTCGCTTGAACTTTCATCTAGAGAAGTAGGTGAAGGAGGAGGTGAAGAAGGTGGAGTTGCATCTTGAACTGGTGTTGTGGCCTGTGGATCTTCTTCAAAATATGGAAGGAAATTATAGTTTGTTTCTTCTTGACCTTCCGAATTCCATGTAGCATCTTCATCAAATTCAACATCACGACTCACCATTACCTTATTTTTGCATGGATTGTACAACTTGTAACCTTTAGAATGCGGATCATAGCCAACAAAGACATGTTTGATGCTTTGATCATCAAGTTTGGATCTTTCTTGTAGTGGCACATGTGCATATGCTATGCTACTAAAGACATGCAAGTGATTAACACTAGGCGCCCTTCCATTCCATACTTCTAGAGGGGTTTGGTCTTTGACATTTGAAGTCGGAGAGAGATTTGCCAAATAGACCACGCAAGAAACTGCTTCAGCCCAAAACTCCTTTGGCATCATTTTGGATTTTAGCATGCATCTTGTCATGTTCAAAATAGTTCTATTCTTTCTCTTGGCTACTTCATTCTGTTGCGGAGATCTTGGAACTATCAACGGACGGCGAATTTCATGAGTTGCACATAATTCATTAAACTCATTCGAAGTGAATTCACCTCCTCGATCAGATCTTAAAGCTTTGATTTCATGACCACTATCCTTCTCTACAAGAGCTTTGAAGTTCTTAAAAGCAACAAAAGCTTCTTATTTTTGCTTTAAGAAATAAATCCAAGTTTTTCTTCTAAAATCATCAATAAAGAGAATGAAATATTTACTCTTACCAAATGAAGATAGATTGATTGGTCCACACAAGTCGGTATGCACAAGTTGCAGTGGCTTAGTTGCTCTTGATGTGGCTTCTTTAGGGAAACTTTTTCTAGCTTGCTTGCCAAGAAGACAACCTTCTCACAATTGATTTGGATGATTGATTGGGGGCATTCCTTTCACCATATTCTTTTCTCCCATAATTTTAAGTGCACCAAAGTTCAAGTGGCCATACCTCATATCCTAACGCCATGCTTCATCTGGTACACTCATCTTCAAACATTTTGCTTCATAGTTCTTAGGTTCAAGATAAACCTTCTATTTTTCGACATAAGAACCTTAGCAATTAAACTGTTATTTTGATCTCTAAGCCAAAGATGTTTATTTTTCATGAGAATTCATATCCTTTTTCAAGAAGCTGACCCAAACTCAAAATATTACTCTTTAATTTAGGCACATAGTATACATCACTAATCAACTTATGGCTCCCATCTTTAGAAGAGATTAGAATCGTACATTTCCCTTCAATTGTTCACTTTTGATGAGTCTCCAAAGGAAACATTTCCATTCATCTTTTCATTAAACTCCACAAATTTATCTTTGCATCCACATATATGGTGACTTGCAGCATTGTCGAAGTACCATGAACTATTAACATCTCTCTCTTCTTCCTTGAGTGTTAGCAACAAAGTTGACTCTTCATCTTTGTCAACAAGATTAGCCTCTTCTTCCTCTTGATTAGGAGCATTACTACATTCCCAAGAAAAATGGTAAAATTCATGACAGTTATAACATTCAACTTTAGATTTGTCATACCTCCTTTCACTTTGATAACAACCATAACCTCTTCTTCTTCCACGAATTCTAGGTGGTGAGTGACTTCTTTCTTCATAGTTTGATTCACCATTGAAACCTCTTTCGTTTCCTCCTTGGTCATGACCACGTCCTCATCCTCTTCCTTGTTCACGTCCATGTCTATTTTGACTATTGAATCCTCTGTCATTCTTCAACGAAGCTTTGATCTTGAGAACTTGCTCTAATGACTCCTCTTGCCTTTTCTTCATTCTTTCTTCTTGAGCTTGCAACGAACCTTCTAATTCCTCAATGGACATTGACTCAAGATCTTTTGATTCCTTAATAACACACACCACATAATCGAAATTAGTAGTCAAGGAACAAAGAATTTTCTCCGCTACACGAATATCTTCTATCTTGTCTCCATATCTCTTCATTTGATTAACAATTGTCTTCACTCTTGAGCAATAATCAGAAATTGATTCGGAATCCTTCATCTTCAAAGCTTTGAAATCTCCCCTTAGAGATTGAAGTCTTATCTTCTTCACTTTGTCAATGCCTTAGAGTGATTTCTCCAAAATCTTCCAAGCTTCATTTGAATTCGTAGCATCGACAACCTTCTCAAACATAGAATCATCCAAACATTAATGAATGAGAGTAAGAGTTTGTTGATCCTTCTTCCTTGTCTTTGCC
This sequence comes from Cicer yamashitae, assembly GCA_037974755.1. Classification (NCBI taxonomy): domain Eukaryota; kingdom Viridiplantae; phylum Streptophyta; class Magnoliopsida; order Fabales; family Fabaceae; genus Cicer; species Cicer yamashitae. Next base: position 12,926,329 of record JBBPBQ010000004.1, read on the forward strand.
AAAACCTCATTCTCAACTTGAGACAATCCCTCTTCATCTTGTGGCTCATCATACCCTTTTTCAACAATCCCTCATACACCTTGAAAGCCAAGCAATGCTTTTATGCGAAGGCACCATTTTACATAATTCTCTTTTTTTTAGAGGAAAGTGGAAAATAGTGTAATCACGAGTCGCCATTTCTCAACTCTCACAACCAAGCTCTGATACCACTTTGTTAGATAAAGGAAGATATTTCTAATAGAAAACTCACAATTTGCTTTATGCTTAATGTCAAGTACAATTGGGTATTTATAGGTACAAATAGATAACTCTAGACACATTTCTAGGAGCTTCGTAATAATTAATACCCACTTCTAGATACTTCCTACATTTTTCTATAATTAAAACACTTCTAGATTCTTATATAGAAATTTTACATGGTTCTAAACTTATCTAATTTTAAATTAGTAATAACAGTTACTATCTTAAATAATTGACTATATTAGTAAGAGAGACTAATTATCTTAATAACTTATCGTCGATAAAATAAGCATCAATAACATCTTAATTTTATTGATATGGATCCTTGCTAAATTTACTTTGAGTTATTAAAAAAAGTTAATTTCTTACATTATTGACTTGAGTGTTTAGATGCAGATTGTTATGAAATAGTATAATAATAATATACATGAAAAATGATTGATATTATTACATGCCCTATTATACCTTTCTCAAATAGTAGTAAACTGACGTGCCTACTATTTATTTTTTAAGAGACTGAATATACTGCTTACGTGTTTACTAACTATTTAATCATATTATAGTAACTACCATGCTTAGATTATTGAGTTATGTATGCTATCTTTAACTAAATTTGAATTACTGATTTTATTTTGATATTGATGTGTAAAAATATTTTCCATTTTGCCTAGTAACAGATTAAAATGATTGCGTGTCGTTTGAATTCCTATGCGTGTTGGTTTCTTCGGACATGAACCAATTTATTTGCTTTCTACATTAGGTTTCACTCAAATAACTCAACATTTTAGGAGTAATACAATTAATTATATGTTTGTGTCTTATTAGTGTCGCATCATCTACATTGATTGTTGTATCTGCATCTGAGTGTTATTTGCATTGCATCATCTGTGAATGTCATTTACACATCATCTGCATACGTCATTATTATGATAGTTATTTGCAAATCACCTGTATTTTGAAAGACTTATCATCCTCTAAAAATATGATTTGTTCTATTAGGATTCACATCCTAAGAAGAACAATAATCCATAGGCTTAACATCTTGAGGTATTGTGAATTGTAATTAATAGACTTCATAAGAATCCAAAGGTTTAACATCCTACGAATATGGGAATTCAATTGAAAAGAATTATCAAAATTATGATAAAATTGTGTGTGTCTTATCTGTTTGCTTATCTCTATGTTTTTTTTCTTTATTTCAACTTTTAATTTTACTTTATGGGTATCGAAAATGTAAAATAACTTAATAAAGTTTGAAATTCTTAGAAATCATGTTTATCATATTCAAAGGAGGTCCTAAATATTGACTTAAAACATTTTAAAAAAAACGAAGTTCAAAGGATTATTAAGTTAAACCATTTTTTTTAGTATTACATTCAGGGGGAGTAGTGTTTAAAATTATTGTGTGAAGGAAAATTGTGTTAGTAGAAAAGTGATTTTAACTACAATCTTCTAGTTGATGTTTTGATGATAACAAAAACAAACAAATAAAAAATAATTATCTCTTAACTGTATTTGTTAAGTGTGAAGATTAAATTAGAAGACAAAAATTTATATTAATGACTATCTATTTTACGGTAGGGTAAATTATGAGTAAGTTAGAGATAATAATATGAGTGTTTCTAACACAAATAATATTATCACCTAATAAACAAGTAATTATGTTTACTAATAGAGCAAATCATAATACAATGATAAGAAGCATTGCAATATGAATCTAAAGATCTGCAGTTCGAGTCAAAGCGGTAAATACAAAAGAAATACAAGTCAACGATTAATCCTCTAAAGACAAAAGAAAAGAGCGTTACAATGACTATATGTCTCTAACTAAAAACCATCTTGAGCCTCTAACTCAAAGATCCAACAAAGAAAGCATTAAGTGAAGCCTCTAATAAAGTCAATGTTCTGCTACAAGTTAGATCCTCTGATGAAAAAAGAAAAGAGAATCTATTAAACAAGTTCATAGTGACTCTGAAAACGTTGTTGAAGTTGTATATGACTCTGATATATGCATTCTCAATTGCGCCTTTTGTGATTCGGTTTTGCAAACAATGCTTTGATAATTAATGCTCTGATAATTGTGTCAAGCATTTGATTGTCTAGCTCAGTGTGACAAGCATTTGATCGTCTGGCTCTGATAAGTGTGACAAGCATTTGATCGTTTTATAATAATTGTGACAAGCATTTTATAATTATGGCTATGATAATTGTGACAAGAATTTGATTGTTTGGCTCTAATAATTGTGATAAGCATTTAATTAATTCTGGATCTAATAATTGTGACAAGCATTTGATCATCTAGCTTTGATAAGTGTGACAAACACTTGACCATCTAGCTCTGATAGAAAGTTTACACTCTGATAAAGTAAAAGCTTTGATATAGTCAACACTCTTATAAGAAGACTACGCTTCAATGTCCTTTGCTCATCATAATGGACTTATCATTTGACTGAAGAAGTGCATGACATCCTCTGATACTCACATCCACTGAGATCCATCTTCTTAATTGAAGATACGTGGAATAAATTATGAAGATATATATGGATATGTCTCAAAGAGTGATTTGCCTTAAATGTTGATTTAAGATCTCTAATGGTAACATTCTCAACGGACACTTATTCTCAATATTTAAGAAGAAACCAATCAGATCAATAAACAAGTAGAGAAAAATGAAAATGGTAATATGTTAAGAAGAAATATTGTAAGAGCCTGGAACACATCAAAAGAAAAGAATGAATGAAAATTATTCTCAATAGAGAGCTATTAGAAGTGATGTAAATCAATTAAGTTACTTGATACACTAGAAATGATATAGGATTTCAAATGTAATATTCTCTCAATAAGAGTTAGAATCCTAGAAATAAACTTTGTGTCAATTCAGATACAAACTGGAACTGATTTAAATCAGTTCGATAGTTGCAACAACTTTTTCGTCCATAAGAGGTACTTGAAGAGGTATAACAATACTTATGAACATCAACGAAAAACTTCCAGAAAGTTGAGGAAAGTTTTTGATGGTGACAACCTGAAGAGGCTAGAAAAGAATACTCAATGCCTGAAGAGGCAGAGTAAACAATACTTGTATGCTATTGTTGAAATAGTGGATTAAGTCATTGACTATATTAAGGAAAAATATCTCTTTAAGGAGAGGACTAGATGTAGCAACAATCTTTTAGTGCAAAAGTGGTTTTAGCTAGAATTCTCTAATTGATGTTTTGGTGATAACAAACATAAATAAAGACAATTATCCCCTAACTATTTGTTAAGTGTGCAGATTAAGTTAGAAGATAAAAATGTATATTAATGACTATCAATTTTAAGGTAGTATAAATTATGAGTAAGTTAGAGATAATAATGTAAGTGTTTCTAACACTGAATATTATTACCTAATGAACAAGTAATTATGTTTACTAATAGTACTAAGTAAGTCATGATATAACAATAAGAAACATTGCAACAAGTATCTGATAACCATTGGTTCGAGTCAAAGCGTTAAAGACAAAGGAAATATAAGTCAACGATCCTTTGATCACAAAAGAAAAGAACGCTACAATGATCATCTGCCTCTGACTAAAGTTAACTATGAGTCAAGACATTTGTTAATTCTATGACTCAAAGACCAAACAAGATAGCATTGAATGAAGCCTCTAATAAAGTTAATGCTCTATTAAAATTCAAATCCTCTAATGAAGAAAATGACTTTGGATTTTTTATGAAGAAATGCTTCCTCGTATACAACAATTGTCTAAAAAATTCAATGCCTCTAGTCAACATTGAAGATTGACTTAGTGTTAGTATTCGTCTGAAGATAAAATTCTGAGAAGAAGAATTTTGTTCCTCTAATGATGTGGCACAAGAACATAAAAAACGATGTATATCCTCTGGTTAGCACAATACAACTATTCATGTAGTACAATAACAACCTTGATTAGTACTATGACTAGTAAAATCTTTTAACGGCTCATTGTACTGTCACTACGTGTCAAGATCTCTAACGACACTATTTTGAATGAATATATTATTCAGTATTTAAAAAAAAAAACATTTCTAAAAGTAGGGAGTGATCATCAATAAAAAAACAGTGTTCTAAAAAGATTTCTCTAAAAAAGCCTACAATACATCAAAAGAAAAGAATGAATGAAAAATTTTCTTAATAGAGAGTTATTAGAATTGATGTAAATCAATCAAATTGTTTTACACACTTGAATTGATATGTGATTTGAAATGTAATATTCTCTCAATGAGAGTTGGAATTCTAAAGATAGACTTTGTGTCAATACAGACACAAACTAGAATACTTGTGCACCTCAATGGCAGTTTACCAAAATGTTGAGAAGACTAGAAAGGTTTCTAGTGGTAATATTCTGGAGAGGCAGAAGAAGAATACTCAAAGCCTGAAGAGGTAGAGTAAATAATACTTGTATGTTATTGTTTAATAGTGGATTATGTTCTAGACTGTACTAAGGCAAAATATCTATGTAAGGGGAAGATTAGATATAGCAATAATTGGTTGTAAACTAGTATAAAAATATATGTGTCCCTTCTCTATCTCTACTCTTTTATTTTATGTAAGTTCTTTATTATTCAAATTTATTTTACTTAAACTGATTTATAATCATAAGTTGGATGTTTTAATAAAAACATATCTTTTTTATTAGCAGCCCAAATATTTACTAGAAATGGTCAACACAATTAAAACCTCTGGTTTCTTGTGTTTTTTATCACCTTCATTACACTCAGGAACTTAATACACTAAAGTATTATTAATTAACGCAATTTCTTCAGGCTTTGAGTATTCTCTAAGCTTCTTCAAGCTAAGTATTGTTTTCTTGCCTCTCCATACATTAAGTATTGTCAAGCCTCTCCAAGTACTTTTTGTTATAATGCCTCAACAGGCAACCAAAAGTGCAGTCTCAGGATTCTTCAAGAATTCTGGATTCACTCGCCTCTTGATTTTAATTTGTACAGTACCTCTACAAGTTCCACAAGTATTATTTACTCTGCCTCTCCAAGCATTCTACTAGAAACCTTTTACTCTTCTTAATAATTATAGCAACTACCTATTGAGGATCAAGTGTTTACATGTCTCTTTAGACTTTCCTTTATCACAAAGAAGGTAGCGACTACTAAGTCGATTTACGAAGATAGAATTTTATGTCTGAATTGACACAAATTTTGTCCTAGGATTCTAACACTCGTTGAGAGCATTATACAATTTAAATTATATATTAATTCAAGTATCACATTTCATTCAAAACTAATCGTGATTGTGCTTGACTGATTTACAGAGATTTATAATTACTCTTAGTAAAGAAGATATTACAATTTGAAAATCTCATGTTCAAAGCTTTTTATGAAATATATTTTCTCTAAACATGCCTTTTTCTTTTCTTTCTCTCTATGAAGACCTTTCAAACTTGTCATTGGATATTCATGTTATGAACATAGTCTAAGATCTTTTCTTTTGATGTATTTGTCACTCAGGACGAAAAACATCTAGACTATATAAGGTTATCTTAGATATGAATCATTTTGTTTCTCTAGAGCCATCACCAGTATGGACTATATCTTCATGATAATTTTTTACAACTAGGACAGAAGCTTCGACTGCTTCAATTTTACAGAAGTTCTTTTTGTATCTCAAGAAAATATATCCATTGAGAAAAATAGTCGTTTAAGGTGTACTAAATTTATTGGGTTCATACATGTAGCTGTTTCGACTTCACACTTTTTAACATATAAGTTTACAGGCTACTTTGTACTTTCCATAGGATTAGGCAACTTGCTTCAGTTTATGTGTTGTAATGTCACATCCTCTAGACTTAGAGGAAGTGACAATACTACATCAAATAAATCTTCTTGTTGTCACTGATTCTTTTTGGATAGTCTTCTTGTTATACCAAAGGAATCAATTCTTTACAGGAATGTGGTTCTAGATGAAACTTCATTGGTTGATCATTTTTTGTAGAGGAACCTAAGGCTTTCTTGAGCTTTTATGATCCTTGAAATTAGAGGGATGACGAGCTCTTCATTGACTTTTCTATCTTTTCTACATGCCTTTTGTTGTTGAGTGATGAGAGTCTTGGACTAGAGTCACTTTGTTTTACCATCATATATGAGTTTCATCTTATTTAGAAAATGACTTCACATAGTAATATGAATACGTTTTATGGACCAGGGTGTCCTTGCCTTGATCAACATAAATTGCTTCTAAGTTATGACTAGTTCTTCCATTAATGAACATAGCCATTTGTTTATTAGTTGATAATATACTTTATGTGTTTGGGACATGAATTATTATCACTAAATTACAACTGCTTATGTTACTTTTGTTAGATACTCAAAATAACATAGATTCTTGTTATGTTTCAAACTGATTTGCACACTTAAAACAACCATTTAGTGGATAATTATTCTCTTTCTTATTTATCATCAAAACATCAATAGTGTGGATTGTATTTGAACCAATCTGGTTCTTACATTATCAACATCCATTTGAAGTCGAGGTATATTGCAAAGAATATCCAATCTAACACTCTAAGTGGAAGGTTGAGATTCTATATGATCATGCTGATAACCTAAGTTTATAGTTTGATTGCTCTCCCAATCAAGTGGTTCACAAAAAAAATTGCATTCTTTGACTCCACAATTCTATTAATTTGAGAGTGAGAATTTAACACCTTATTTTGATTGAACTCATTTTCATGTTTGGAATAGGACTACCATTGCACTTGTATGATTATTTATGACATTTTTCATACCGGGTAGGAGGGATTCTAAAGTCTAGAAATGACCTTACTTGTTATACAAGAAACTAAAAAAGGCACTATGTAAGTCACATTCGCTAAGCGAATTAAATTTAAAAATGAAAAAAAATAAACACAGGATGGGCTGTAGTTTAAATAGGGGTTAAATATTTTTAGTCCTATAAAATTTTAACCTTTCAACTTTACTCCCTATAAAAAATAGAACTTGTAGTCTCTGCAAGATTATCATTCGTGGAGTTTTAGTTCTTGTTGTTAAGTCAACATGTATTTTTGATGAATTTTTGCACGCATGTTTACAATATTATAAAAGTTCTCCAAAAAAATTGAGCTCTAAATTTGATTTCTTGGTCCATATTTTTGTTACTTGATATTTAAAAAGTTCATTTTTTTTTTATTCATACCAAGTCAAAAATTATAAATTTTTACGGAAGAACTTTTTCTAATGTTCTAAACATGTTTGCGAAAAATTATTCAAATTTTTGTAAGTTGAAAGACAATTAAACATCGTTTCAATATGGACTAAAACTCCTAGTTAGATAATTTTTAGGAATAAAAAGTTTTATTTTTATATAGGAACTAAGATTGAAAAGTTAAAATTTTACATGGATTAAAAATATATTTAACCCCTTAAATAATGGTCTTACAAAGTTGTTTCTAACAATATTTTCTATGATGAAGTGGTTAACACTTAGATTGATTAAAAGATTTGTTTAGAAAAGGTAGGCAACTTTCAAGCAATTAAAGATAGAGATAGATGCACACTTGTAATCTTAGAAGAAATTTTCCACTATTCAAATACAAGTTAATCTTCACAAGAGAAGACTTGATCTAAACTCTTGAGAGTGTTTACCATTTAAGCTCTTAGACATGAATTTCAACTTTGTAAGTTTTCTTTGTAATTTCTTATATTGAAGCTTCAAATCTTCATTTACCTTTATAGCCTACTTGAGGCCATAAAATCTTTACGATTTGACTTGTCATAATGGTATGTGGCAAGTTGTAGAATCCCGATTTTCGGAAGGCTACTAATGAAACACTAAACGCAAAAGATGCATTTTGTTTTTAAGAAGGATTAGTTGATAATACTCTTTTTCTTTAAAAATAAATATTAGATTTCTCTAAAGGAATCAAATGGAATAGTTGCAAAGTTAATTTGACATATAAATAAAAAGTAAAACTCTAAAGGCGGAAGAATCTATGTCTTTTACTACTCAAAGACACATCATACTTGGTTATAACTCTAGATGCATGTAGATAACTCTTTCAGCAAGTCTAATACTAATATAAAAGTATCTTGGAACCTCCAACTACACGCTAATTTGGCAAAACAACGGGATGATACGATAGTTGATTGAGAGCATGAACTTTTTAGTCTAGAAAGGAAGCTGAGAATGAGATGTTGGAGTCTATTTTAGAGTTTCAAATTGTATTAAAATGAAAACTTTTATGTTTTATAGTGAATTGATTTAAAATTGAAATTGTGTAAAAAAAAAAATAGTATACACATTGATGATTTTAATGTATAAGTTTATTTTGTTATACATTATGTTTATAGAGACCAATTTTAGTTGTAATCGATTTCAATCATATAGCAACCGATTTTTCAGTCTCTATTTCTTGAATTTATAGTAGTGATTACAGTGGGCTTATACATTAGTAAGATTATCCACAACTTAATCCGTTAATTTGAGACCATAATTTTTGATTAAAAATGCTAAAATCCCCTCATATTACTCATGTCAATAGCATTTGCGACAAACCTTTTTCCCACCACCTCATGGTTGTGGGTAACATATGGGTAAATCAATATTATTACCCATTTTTTTTTTAGTTACTGATTGCTTTTGACAGTAGGTAATAGCATAATTTCTTATGATGACTATGTTTCCACGCATCTTTGTCTCCTATAGATTGGTTCGCAACATTTCTCGTTTGGATAAATCTTAAGGTGGCATTCATGATCATCAATCACACACAAATTTATCTACATTCAAAACGTCTCATAAACATCAACAATCATAATATGATAGACGGAGATATTATCACCCAACCAAGCATTCCACAAATGCATCGCATCACCTCCATTGCAAGGGGAAAATTGTTCCACTTAGACAATACCAATATTTCCGCAAGAAATTGTGTCTAATACCCCACATGGGTATTATTTAACACACATGACCCTATTAAGACACTATATTTCTTATTTGTAATTAGGTCTAGGCTCACCAATGTATACATAATATGTGCCACTTTAGTTAGTCACCCTAACTCGATCACTCGCACAAAGGGTAAAAAATTAATCAAAATTATTCTAAATACATTTGGTTTAGAAATAAAATCATCACCTTCATAACCACCCATTACCAAATTTTATTGATCAACAGTTCCACCACTTTAAACATTTATCAAATATTTAACACTTAGATTTTGCACATAAGTACATTATTACAATATGAAAATTAATCATCATACTATCATATAATAAAAAATAAAAAATCTCAAACTTCGGGAGTTATCTATTTTTTTGTTGAAATTTTCATGTTTATTATGTTAAAATCTCAAACAATTAATATATAACTTATTTGAATATCAAAATAATTACTTTTTAATTGAAAAATTAGTATAAAATATGGCTTCTACTATTTTTGAAATAAAAATTTAAAACTTAAAATCTAAGTTAATGAATGTCAAAAATCATTTTTAGAAATATAAAATTAAATTTAGTAAACAAAAAAAAAAGAAATATAAAATTCAAATTATTTTTTCAATCTATGATAAACATATCCTAGATCTCATTTGATAAACATATTCCAGATTTTATATAAGACATAAATTTGTTGTGGCTGGATTGTTTGCGAAAAAGAATGGTCACTAATTTTGTTTTATTTAAAGAAAAATTGAATAAAATCTTAAAATATTTATGTTGAGTCAAAAATTTGGATTTAAAAGTCAATTGCGAGTAGAAAAGGTATTATCGCTTTACGTCACTCGTTAAAACCGTTACCCTATAATTAATTGTAAAGAAATTATAACTATTTTATTTTATTTATTTTACCGCAAAATGAATAGAAAAATAAGATAAATTATTTACATAAATTAAAAGAGAAAAAAAAATTTAATTGATTTGACAAAGAGAAAATCTTGCTCCTACATATTACTCGGTGAAATAGGAAAATCAAAACGTCACTCGATTTTATTACTAACACAATTTAATTATTAAAAAAACATTTAATAATGATGAAATAAAAAAAAAAATTAATTGGAGTGAACCTTAATGAACGGTGATACTTATACCTTAGATATTGGTTCAATTCTCCACGCGAGAAAAAAAAACGTTAATTTCCAATGTTGAGAAAGAGAGAACGAGGAGTTTTTAAATACAATGTCAATCAAAGAGGTCGATTTGTTACATATAACATTAAATGGTTCAAAAGTAGTTAACGGTAATTAGAGTTGAACACTTTATTAGTAAATATTGAAAGACCTTATGTTATAATTAAATTTACTAGTTCATCAAGAGATGCTCAATATTCACATTAAACATATACTTATATTTTAGTGCGGAAATCGAATAAACATATGAACATGCATATTTTAGGATGTACAACATGTTTGATTTATCAAAGATATTAGGAATATCGGATTTTGTGTTGATAGTCTTACGACGGTGATCCTAGATAGTCTCTAAGCATCAATCCTAAAATAGACAGATGAATGACGAACATCCATTGACTTGTGGTTCTTTCTAAACCTAGATTTTTTATGTTCTAAGCACTCCAACTGGAAGAAGAGGCAATATATCGTGTGTGTGTGTGTGTGATATATTGGAGACCACAGGCTATATATAACGATGATCAACTAATGTTTCCATTATTCTCAATAGGGGTGAACATGGGCGCGGGTCGACCCGCCAACTCGATCACCCAATCCAACCCAACCCGATTTTTACCCATACCCGATCACTTTCGGGTCCGACCCAACCCAACCCGTTGAAACCCGCTTATATTTGGGTCGGGTAATGGGTTTAACAATTTGAACCCATCGACCCGTCGACCCGACCCGGTAACAAGTTATATTTTTTATTTTTAAATATTTTGTTTGGCAGACTCAGTAGTCAAATAGGGTTTCATTACTCTTCTTCTTATTTAGATTTTCAGCTGCCTTCATCCACTTTCTGCCTATACCTTCTTCAAGACTTCTTTTGTTCTACAAGTGCTCATAATTGATTTTATACGAATTAGTTATAATAAGATATTATTAATAAGTGATTTTTATATGAATGTTGATGCAAGGTGTTCATGCGTCTAGGCTAAATACTGAACTCATTTAATTTGTTTTGACATTGTAATCTCTTATATGCCTACTCATAAATTCATATCTAATTTTTGAATTGTCTCTTTCAAATGAGCAATTTAATTTGAGTTTAATACTATTTATTTAAATGTTATATTTTGTTATAGTTTTACGTAATAAAGGTATGAATAGAAAGCTTATGCTTATAATGAATTTAGTTTAAATTTTTTACATTTGTTAAATACAAATTTTTTTTAGTTAAATACTATTCATTTGAGTTAAATACTATTTATGAGCAAAATTGATGCTTATGCAAAATTGATGCTTATGATGAATTTAGTTTAAATTTTTTATATTTAAATCTATTAAACACTTTTTTTTAGTATTTTATTTGAAAATAGTAACTATAAATAAATGAATGGTACCTTAGTAAACTAAATTGGTTAGTGGATTATCCGTAACCAGTGGCTAATCTTTGGTGGGAGATAGGTTGGCCACGGCCACCCCAAAGTTTTCTTTAATCTTTTAAAAATACTTCTTCTTTTATTTTATTTATAATACTATAATTTGTTAAATAAAAATTAATATAGATTAAATCAGGTTTATCACATGAATTTTATGTTGTTTTAATTTTGGGTTCTAAAATTGGTGTATTATCGATTCATTTCGTATTTCGTAGTTCATTAAATGCCATTACTGTTGAAGCTTTGATTTATACCCAAAATTGGATCAAATCTCTTGACAAAATTGATTTAGCAGCTGAGTTGGTTGAAGTACAAAAGATTGAGTCGGGTACGAATGTTTTATTTTAACTTTCAAAATAATTTTCCTTTATTTTTATTTATTCTTTTAATCATTTGGTGTGCTAATGAGATTGTGTATTGTATTTAAAATTTTAGAGTTATCTGAATTAGTTTCAATTGATATTGGGGTGACTGCTGCTGAGCTTAACACAATCACTACTACATCTTAAGGTACTTGTTATTGTTTTGTTTAATGCATATTTTACTTATTTATTATTTCTCCTTCTTTATCTCCTCACTTTTTATTATTAATATTTGTTTTTGCAGATTCCTAATTGTTTCCTTCCATACTTTGAGAAATTTGTTAAGTGCTTGTACTTGAAGTTGACATTGCTTAGAATTGATGAATTTTCATATTTTATTGATTTACTGTTGTTGAATTTATTTATGTATTTGAAGATTGTTGGATTTATTTTTTTGTGTGAGAGGTTGATGACTTTTTTAAAGAATTGCATAATTTGATTGAAATTTTATAGTTTTGAGACATTCAAGTATTAAATATATTTTCATTCAAGTAAAATAACAAAAATAGGTTATTATTTATGTATGACCCACCAACCCAACCCAACCCAACCCGTTTTTGATCGGGTCGGGTCGGTTCGGGTTAAATAAAAATACGGGTTTAGAACTTAACCCAACCCAAAGATAATCGATCGGGTCGGGTCTTGGGTTTTGTCAAAATCGCTCCAACCCAACCCACGTACACCCCTATTTCTCAAATAGGTCATTAGTGACATTCAATCGTATTTGACCTCATATATCAATTAATAAATAATTAATTATCAAAATAAAAATTTAATAAACGTTATTTATTAATTTAATCACTAATCAATTAAAACTCCTAATTGATAAATAACTAATATAATTAAATAAAAATATATACTCATAAAAAATATTAGAATATAATAATTAAATAAAATATATATTTAATAAAATATTCCGACACCTTACTCTTATTTGACATGTCAATTTTACATTTATAGATTGACACGATGTACTTGTACTCATTAATTTAGTCACAGCAATACTAAAGGAAAAGATTTTTTTTAAAAAAAAAAAAAAGGAAACACCAACATATATGATCCATTGAAAAGATGAACTTGAATAGTTCACTTGTTATTCTTAGGTGGGTGGTGTATTGGTCGATGATAATCAGCAGTAAAAGCCACAGAATCACCATTAACCTTATAAGAAAATCGGCCTTTTAAACTTCTGATATCTTCTACTACATTGGAACCAGATTTTCTCACAACTTGCTTTGCATTTGATTTGGTCGAGTTCACTTTAATTACTCCATCCAAGATTTTGACCGAAGTTTCATTTGTAGCACCAGTTGGAATACTTGCCTGTTTCAACAAATGCACAATAAATGATTGTTTTCTATTTATCTATATATCGTGCAACGGAAAATGAATCCATTGTTTAAGAAATAACTGAAATTGGTTCAAATCTCATATATTTGTTTAAGAAAAAAAATTAAATGGTCACTATTCCTTATTAATAATAATTTCACCTTTTTGATTTTTTTTTTTAAAAAGAAACTAACTTAAATTTAATTAAATTACCTTCATATCTGAAATTTCATGAACTTCGGCACCTCCATTTTTCACTCTTTTATGGTCATCTGCCAATAATGCCATGGATGCATAGAAATGTATATTGATAAGAGAAGTTTTAATATAACACGATGATATGAGTAAATCTATACTATATAATTATATATAAATATTCATGACTAAAAATAAAATAATTTTTTATTTTAAATACAACCAAACCATTCATAATTTAATTTATGGATAAAATTCATTTACTATTAACTTTTTCATTATTAAATTCATCTCATTTTAAAACCTTTCATATATATTATCTATAAAAAAATATGAAAGACTGAAAAAATACCTGTCGGATTTAACCGTGCAGCGGATAGCCATGTAGCATATAGAAATACAAGCAAAATATAAAGAGTATTATTCTTGACAAGAACCATGACCGTTATTGAAAGGTTTATATTAATAAAGAATATCAGAAAAGAGGCGTATAATTTAATCTGATCACCCTTAGGAGGAAAGCCAGAGAGCATTCAGACTTATAAAACACAAGAAATTTGCCACATCCTACATTAGCCATTTTATAGGTGAGCCTCTCCATTTTTTTAAGATAGACACAAAAGTAAATAATAAATCGTATCGGTAAGTGGTTCCATTATTATTAAAAAAAAATTAACTTTTTTACGTTTACTTCTCTTTAAATGAAACATAAATTGAAAGGAAAGAAATAAAATAAGGATCATAACCCAGTTTTATACTCCTCTTGTCTAAAATAAACATCACTTTTACTTATTTCATACAAATTATGAAACGATTATAAAAAATAAAATAGAATAATAATTTTGCTAAATTACTTTTATTATTTATTGGTGTATTTTTCACTATCATAAATATAAAGTGAAACATAATACTTAGGAATAATAGACATAATATCAATTAGATTTTACGAAACAATTGAGAAAATATAATTGACATTACATTAAAAATTAAAAATAACATTTATTTTAAAATAAATTTTTCTTGTTAAAATGACACATACGACAAGACAAAGAAAGTAATGTATTGCATATTTGGCTCTTTTAATGGAATAACTCACTTTAGAAAAAACATAAGGAGTAATATCAATCAATATTATCAAATCAATATTGATACGTGCAGTTACATGTGTTTATTATATTTACTTTATCAATTTTTCACTAAAGAAATGTAATCATATATTTCTACTCGATCTTGTAGAAAATTTAAATTGAAATTTTTTCTGAATTTCCATAAAAGTGACACGATAATTCAGATGTATCCCCTGTTTCAGAGAATGTATATAACGGTGCCATGAGAGATAGAGAGAGAGGCTCAAAACACAAATGGTGCCACCATTCTTGGGATAGGAGATTTCACAAAAAGGTCACAAAGTTTGATATAGTTGCTTGTAATAACGTGGAATTGAAGTGAGTGTGTTTGGCGTTTGTCTACATTCATTCAATCAACGAGAAATTAAAAGCTATGCATGCTTTGATTTGCCGAGGTAGGTAAAACAATGTGATCGGGGCATATTCTATACATAGTACTCCATCTCGTTTAAAATATATAACCAAGTATTTGGTTATTATAAAGTGAGTGATATATACAATAATTTATATTCAAAATGAATAGTTTATATTATGTGTATTTAATTGTTATAATTTTTATTAAATTTTTATTTTAGATGAGCGAAATTCATCAACAAATATCACAATTTATTTGATCAAAAATTAAATTGAAGCAAATATATTTTGATTTTTGTTTTAAATATTAAAACAGGAAGGAGTAAAATTTATTGATGTAGTTAAAGGAGTAACAAGGGTTCTCAAATCACAATAAAGAGAATCAAATCGAGCAGAAGAAATATATGAATGGCAATATTAACCAAAAATATAAGGGTAAAAACATATTATCTTTATTTTGGACTCATTATTGTGTCAAAATGAACTTTTAATCTCTCATTTTTAAAATTGATTTTTTGTCCATATTAACGGTTGGAGATGATGTTGAAAACCATAGAGTTAGTTGGTGTGAATTGAAAAAAATAAGAAATAAGGAAGTCACACATAGGGGATAACACATTAGTAGTGTTTATAAGGTGGGGGTATATCAATTGGGGTGTATCCCAAGAGTACTCAATTTTGTGAAGGGATACCCAATCTTAAGAACGCACGCAAATCGACCACCACACATCCGTCACCGTCTGACCTAGGTCTAGGCCTAGTGGTGTATTATGTTTTAGTATCTGTAAAATAAAATAAAAATTATTATTTTAACTATGTGCGCTTCTTTCTCTAGTATTGTTATGTTTTAAATAATTTTTTGTCCTCCACCGAATCAACAATTGATTCGGTCAACTTCTCATGCGCGTCAGTTTTGCCAAACCGGTCAAAACCTAGAGTTTTTCGCGCGACTGTATATGTGGATCCAGTCAATTGGATCACACTTATTAATTCTCTCTTATCAGTTGCAGAATTCCTCTATAAATAGAGGACTCTGCTATGTTGAAAATCATACCGAAAATCCGAGTTTTTTCTCTCTTTCTCTCCTTTATGCTTCATCTCTTAATTATTTCTTTCAAGTGATCATAGTATCATATTATGACCCATATTCTCCTATATAGTTTGTTTAGGCTGTTTTATACTGGGGACTTCGTGGTTGATATTGCACAAGTGACTCAACCAAGTAATATATTGGGTGACTGAAATTTATTTTGAAACAGTTTTTCGAAAATAAAATACAACAATAACTAATTTTTAGGATTTTTTTTGTTCCCACCATTTTAAATTAAGGATTTAATTTGTATACACTCACAATTTAAACTTATTTTACACTATCAGTCAATATCAACCGTCGGATCATTAGAAATCTTTGACTTTTATTGTAATTATATGAATAGTTGTGATGTGTTGATACTGTAAAAAAAAAAAAAAAAAACTACACTGTTAGTGCATAGTAATTAAGCTCTTTAAATAATGTGGCACTTAATTGATGTTATTAATTTTATTTATATTATTGCTAGTCACACCCCCTATTTTTCCAGTACACCCAAATAATTACTTATCAGTCCACGTAAAATTAAGTTTATGTAAGATACGCTAATTGAGTTCATGTAGCTTATCGGAAAAAAATTGTGTAACCAACAAAAGTGTTTTATTTATATATTAAATTATTTGAATCTAAATTAAAAATTTATATTTTAGATTTTAAAATGTTTAAATAAAATATCTAAAATTTATTTATTTAACTTTTATTAATAATTTTAGTATTTTTCAATTTATTATGTTTTTCATATTATTTAATATTTATTTTATTTATATGTTAATTTGTTATAAAATAAATTTATTTTATTTATAAATTAAAATAGTTAAAGTTTAAATATAATTTAAATTTTTTAATTAAAATATTTTAAATTTATTAATTTTACAACAATAGTTAATTTTTTGAAAATTTTAGATAAAATATCAATAAAATAAATAATAAAATAAAATAAAATAATAATGATATAGAAATTATTATATTCAAATAACAAATGTCACCTAAATGTCATGTTATTAATGAGAGTGTCACGTAATAAAAAAACTATAGGACCAAAATAATTTCAAGAATTAATTAATATAAACCAAAAAAATAATTTTAAAAATAAGAGAATCAAAACTCATTTTTGGCAAAATTAACGAGGTTTTAATATAAGCAAGAGTTGTAAGTATTTTTAGTGCAATACATTTTGGTCTGTCAGTAATTAATTTTACAATGTTAGATAAAACAGTTTAAAATTAATTTAGACACTTTAATTTTTTTTTTTTTACCATTATTTGATATTATCTATTTTACTTTACCTTGTTTTAATATTTTTTTTTTATCTTATCTTATCTTATTTGCGTTATCATATTTTATTTTCCTTTTACTTTCGTTAAAAGTTTCGGGCCGGTTAATGGTCATGTTTAAAGGTAGATATTTTTAGTAAATTTTAATAAATATTATATTTGTTTTCTATTTTTTTAGATCAAATTACTCTTTTTAGGTTTTTAACTTATTTTTTAGTTTCACTTTAGTCCATAAATTATTTTTTGTTTCGTTTTAGTTCCTTAACTATACTTATGTTGGTCAAATTGGTCATTTCCATTGATTGTTGTCCAAAAACGTTAAGTTTTGTCATTTTCTTCATCTTTAAATCCAAAATTTTATGATTTACTTCAATCTAAAAATCCATAAAATTCATCAAACCTAACCTTCAAACTCATAACCTTTCAAAGTCCTAAAAATTAAAAAGCTGATGGGTTTGGTTGAAATTGGAGAATGTTGAAATAGTCACACATTGTTTGGAATTGTAAAGGAAGAGAGAACTTAAGGCTATATATATGATTTTAGTTCTTCATTACAAATCGCACCAGTCAGAAATGTTTTAAGCTTGTATCTGATTTTTTTTTCTTCTCTCTTACACTCTGGTGTTAAAGTGTTGTGAGATATTGTTCAAATATTTTATGTGCAGAGGTGGGTGTACTGAGGGCCATGGGGTTGTTTGAGAGAAGTCTATGTGTTGTAACAATTTTCACATAATGTTATTCTCCGGTTGTCATTAAACAATAATCGTGGTTTTTTTTTCTTTTGGTTTTGGAGTTTTCATGTTATTTTCTTGTATTTTAATTGTTATTTAAATTTCTTTGTTTGTTTATTTTCTCAACATCTGGCATCGGAGCTTTTGGTTCGGTATAGGAAAATAGAGTTCTTAGTATGCTTTGTGATTGCAGCTTTGTTTGATCTTCCACATCAAAAAAGAAAAGTTATATTGTAGAAGTGTTGTTTAGACAATGTTCTGGCTAAGGAAAGACTTGGTTATTAAGTGGTTCTTTGTGGCTCACCTCTCTTTCTTAGAAACCTCCTTGATGCACGATTACAATACGTCAAGTTCTGCTGTGAAGTTTGGGATAGAGAAATTTGATGTAAGAATCATATATGGCTTGTGAAAATTCAAGTCAATGTTGTGATACAATCATGATTACACAAGATGTTGAATAGCACAAGTGCATTTGTTGGCATTGATGCAAGGTATGTTGTAAAATTATGTTGGTTGCTGAAAAAACTTCTAAAGAAAGCCAACATTAAAATTGCACCATATTTTTCAGCATGATTTTTGGCATGTAGAAGAAATTCTTGAACTGGTGTAGCTTCAAGTGGAAATTCTTGGAGTAGTTTATCTTCAAATAGAGTATATATTTTATGGTGGAGTATGATAGTTCTTTTGAACCATGGGTGTCGATGTAGACAATGAAAGCCAAAGATGCATAAATTTAAATCAAGGTGGAAATTGATGAGTTTGGTTGAAATTGGATAATGTTGAAATAGTCCCACGGTTCTTGGAATTGTAAAATAAATGGGAGTTTAAGACTATATATATGGCTCTAGTTCTTCAATACAAATTGTACCAGTCAGAAACACTTTCAGCTTGTATCTGATTCTTTTCTTTTTTTCTTATACTCTTATGTTTGAGTGTTAAGAGATGCAGTTCAAATATTTGCTTTGTAGAGTGCGGGTGTATTGGGGGGCATGGATTGTTTGAGAGAAGTCTATGTGTTGTAACAATTTTCGCATAGTGTTATTCTCTGGTTGTCATTAACAGTCGTGGTTTTTTCTCCGATTTTGGAGTTTCCACGTTATTTTCTTGTGTTTTGATTTTTTTTTTAAATTTTTTTTGTTTGTTTATTTTCCCAAACATTTTAGTTGGAGATTGTTGGGTTCAAGTGTGAGTGGTTAAGTCTCATATTGACTAAGAATAGCTAAACATTGGATATATAAGAGACGTGACACATATACTCATTACCTTATGGTTTTTGGTGGAGATGTAATGTCAAAGTCTCTTGTGATCATGGAGCATTTGGCCCGTTGTTGCTTCTACGTCCCCATACTCCCCAACAAGTGGTATCAAAGTCATGGTTCGACTTGGAGGGGGGGTTGGAGTGGATCATGTTGTTGGATCCTTGTATCAAATGCCTTCCTGACAGTGTAGTTAAGAGGTTGGTCCCATTGGTAATAACGGCAGGGCAAATATATAGGGTGTGGGAGACTCACACTTGTGGGCAAAATTATTGGTTCAAGTGTGAGTGGTTAAGTACCACATTGACTAAGAATGAGCTAAACGTTGGGTATGTTGGAACCAAACTCATTTTTTTTACTTAGAATTTTTATGATAACAAAAGTATTTTATGAGAACAATATATTTGACTTCAAAGAGTATGAAAGAAGATATGGTCAAGATTGGTAGAAGATTTAAAGAAGATTTGATCAAGATTTATCTACAACAAAATATGAACCGAATCAATATGAAGAATTTACAAACGCAATCTGAACAAAATACGAACAGAATCAATCTGAAGAATTTACAATCTCAATCTAAACCAAAAAAGGAACATAATCAATTTGAAGAATTTACAAACGCAATCTGAACAAAATACAATTCAGAATTAAACAAGAACTAAATTGTAGCCCAAATTTTAACTATAAAGAGACACTCAAGGCTGAAGAAGAAAATCATCGAAAAGCAGAAAAGAGTAGTCTTAGAGTTCAAAGAAAGAAACACTTGTTCGAGTTAGAAGTATTTTATGAGTGTTCTTTTCTTAGAGTGTGAGAGTTATTGTTATTATCAACTTTTTAGAAGCAACTACTCAAGTTCCAATCTTTTGTATCAACCCGATAGTGGTTTAGTTCCTTCTTCAATCTGGGGTTGTCAGGTTGTTAGGAGAAGACTTGGCTTGTATGGTCAAGGTGGTTAGTTCCTCAAAAGTATGGGGTTGTCAGGCTGTTTGGGAAGACTGGCTTGGAGGGTCAAGTGCTCTGTAATTCAAGGTATTTGAATTAGTGGATTAAAGCCTTCTGGATGAGGGAACTGGATGTAGCCAAGTTAGTGGTGAACCAGGATAAATCTACGTGTCAAATTATTTATGCTTTTACTGCTTGCTGCCTCTGAATCTGATTGATTCTACTCCAAGTAAGTCACCAAAACCAAACTAGTTTATTTATTTATTTATAAATTATCAAAAAGTTGTCAACTTTGGCAAACACAATTCAACCCCCCTTCTCTTGTTGCTTCTACGTCCCTATACTCCCCAATAAGTGGTATCAGAGTCATGGTTCGACTTGGAGGGGGAGTGGGAATGGATCCTGTTGTTGGATCCTTGTATCAAATGCCTTCCCGGTAGTGTAGTTAAGAGGTAGGTCTCATTGGTAATAACGGCAGGGAAAATATATAGGGTTTCGGAGACTCACACTTGTGGGTGAAAATGTTAGGTTCAAGTGTGAGTGGTTAAGTGCCACATTGACTAAGAATGAGCTAAACGTTGGGTATATAAGCGATGTTGCACAATACTCATTGCCGTAAGATTTTGGGTGGAGATGTGGTGTCAAAGTCTTTTGTGGTCTTGGAGCATTTGGCCTGTTATTGCTCATGTATCCCCGGACTCCTCAACAAGTGGTATCAGAGTCATCGTTCGGCTTGGAGGGGAGTGGGAGTAGATCCTATTGTTGGATCCTTGTATCGAAAGCCTTCCTGGCGGTGCAGTAAAGAGGCGGGCCCCATTGGTAATAATAGCGGTGCAAATATATAGGATGTGGGAGGCTCACACTTGTGTGCTGAATGTTGGGTATATAAGAGTGGTGACCCGTATACCTAATGTCTTAAGATTTTGGGTTGAGATGTGGTGTCAAAGTGTCTCGGAGCATTTGGCCCATTGTTTTTCCCACGCTCTCCCAGACAACCCAACAAAATCCCCAAACTCATTCTTCTTGTTTAGAATTCCCTAGTGAATTAACAAATAAAATAAGAATACAAGCATGACAATGATCAAGATTTGTTAGGTCAAATTCAAAAACAGTGCCAAGAAGTGTTAAATTTGTTGAATCAATTGTGTTGACCCAATCTTGCATATATTTAATATAAAGAAATGTTGATTACAAATTGAGATATATCTAAGCAAAAAGAAATTAGTTATTTGAAAGTGAATTTAAAGTTATTTTAGATTGGTAATTTTGAAGGGAAGAGATTGAGGTGGTGATGTTGTAGAAATGAAAAATGATTTTTTTTTTGTTCCGATTTTGTGAAAATGTTATGCCAAAGAGAGATAATAGAGTTTGACAACAAAGGGTTTTTTGTGTTTATGTTTTTCATTGTAAAAGTTTGAAGTTGTAACAAGTGGAAGAAATCCAAATGACTCTTTAGACAATATTCATGGAACCGAATATATAGAGTGTGTTGTTGAGTTTGCATCTGTAACCATAACAACAACAAGAATGGGTTTGGAGATTTTTCTTTTTTGAGTTCAAAAGGCTATGAATTTGAATTTGTAAGTTATGGATTTGAAAGATTATGGGTTTGAAGGCCATATGATGAATTTTATGGGATTTTAGGTTAAAGGAAATCATAAATTTCTAAGTTGGTAGATTTGAAGACAAAGTGATGACAAAAACTTAACGTTTTTTTAGTAAAAATTAACGAAAATAACTAACAGAAGTATAGTTAAAGGACAAAAACGAAACGAAAAATAGTTATAAAACTAAAGTGAAATCAGAAAATAGTTTAAGAGATTAAAAAAGTATTTTAGCCATTTTTTATTATATAAAAATTTATTTTTTACTTCAAATATTAAAGATATTCTATTGAACTATTTTTAATTTGAGAGGTCCATATTATATACATCAAAAAAGTTCATGCGAAAAACAATTACTTTATAACAAAAAGAATGTTTAATAGAAGCTTGTAGATTTTCTGAAAAGATTGTTGTTCGTAAATCTCTATTTTGCAGGAGTATTTATAGTCAATTCACATACATGTCTTAAAACTGTCAAGTGTAAACATGAAGTAAGGAACAATGTATAAATGTACTCCTTATTTACAAAATTGGGATCGCGCTTTCTTTTATATCGGTTACTTATAAAACTGATATTAAAACCCATTGTAGCAATGTTTCTATCGGGTTCACTCATTGGTTGGTGTCTTTGCTCATGTTTCTATCATCATGTATAAAAATGCTAAAGAAAACAAATTAATTAAGTCATACACACGTAGTGACACGGATATTACGTGCCATGGAGAAGTATCCAAAGTCCAAAGATGTAATGGATAGAAACTTATGAAGCAAGCAAATCAATTGTTTATCTCACATTAGAAGTTTTATTATTTGTAGTGAGAAAATCACTGTCAGTATAATTTACGATGACATCCATAACATTCTATATAAGCTTATAAATAGGTAAAAAAAAAAAATTAGTTGTGTTATTATCAAAATATAAACATTATACTCTATCTCTTTTATTATTTATTTTCTACAACTTATAGATATTTTAAAAATACATGTAGAGAAATGATTTTTTAACGTCAAAATTTGGTTATCGAATACAATGTCATTTGATTTTTAGGTATATTTTTTACATCAAAATTTGGTCTACCCAAAGGCAAAATTGAGTAGAACAATCAATTCAATCCTTTGAAAGCAACAAATTGATGAGCAATATATCCTATCCCATATTGAATCTTGTCTTGCAGTGACGGATCTAAAAATATTATTTAGTGAGAGCAAAAAAAATAAGTAATATAAAAAAAATTAGAATAGGGTGAAATTGTTTTGAGAAACAACATGATGACTTATTTAATCCTGATAATTACAAGAAGTAATATGTTGTTGATCATAAAAGATCTCAAATATCTGGCAATTTTGTAATTTTTAGATATGCAATGGTTTTCATTAGAAACTATTTTAATTGATATTTGAAATTTTTATGATGGACTTCATCTGTTTTCGTTTTTGAATAATAATAAGTTTCTGTATTATTTACTTTATCATTTACCATATTATAATATTTTACAAAGTATTATAATATTTTATAATAAAGCGGGTGAAAAGATCTATAATATTTTTTATAAAAAAATATTTGTCGTGATAACATTTTTAATAGTGAATACTAAGTGTTTAGAATTATGATCAATTAGGATGTCTTTGGATAGTAAAAGGCTAAGAGTCTTTGTTTTTATGAAATTATTTTTTATTTATATATATTGTATTAGATTATTTTTTTTATTTATGTATATTAGGTTAAGAGCTCGTGCAGCAAAAATGCAGACAAATCTATTGTTCATTGTCTGATGATATGCCTGCATGCATCAACTGTATGGCATAAGTGGGGTTTCCTAGATCCTGTATCTCTTTGATTGAATATTGGCATTGATAACTTTGCTAAAGTGGTAGACACTTTGATAAGAGACTTAGGCACTATTATTCCTTTAATTATGTAGAATATTTGGTGTACTAGAAATAAGGTTGTCTTTGATCAGCACCAACCTATAACAAACTTAACAGTAGTTGCCGTTCAAACCCAGCTCCAAGTTGCACATCAAGCATTTGGTTAAGCAAATCCTTCACATAGCCCTCATCCAACACGTGAGGTTTAGTGGCAACATGTTAGATGCTGATATCATGGTCTTGAAAGTTGATTATAGCGCTCTTACATATCTAGGTAAAGCAAGCTTTGGATGTTTGACTAGAAACTATGAGGGCTCCTTCCAGTTCACCTTGGTATTTCTAATGTGTTTCATGCTGATATCAAAGATCTGTTGGTTGGCATTGAGCTATATTGACAAGCAGGTTTCAAAAAACGATTATGTTTTTCAGACTCCTTACATGCTGTGGAGTTGGTGATTATTGATACAAATTAGATTTTATCATTATGTCAACATTTTGGTGGCTATTTGGGACCTTTTGGAAAACGATTGGAATGTTACCTTGCACCATATTCTTTGAGTGAGAAACCAATGTGCGGATATTATAGCAAAACTGGGAGAAAATGGTGTGGAACCGTTGGTTGTTGTTTATGAACTCCTCTCTTGTTTTTCCTCTACTATGCTTGTAGATGCTTTAGAAACGTCCATTTTGAAGGACTAGTTTTGTTTTTCATTTTCCTTTTATTTTTATTTTTCTTTCTTTCATGTAACAAAAAATAAATAAATTTTTGTAATCGTGGTTACTCTAATTTATCATTTTAAAGGAATAAAGCAATCAAGTTATTGTGTTGGGCCATATTTTTTAGATTAGTTTTGGCTTGCAAGTCTTGTTTAGGCTCATGTAGTTAGAAACCCCTTTATGAGCAAGTTAGTTTTTTCTGTCATGGGAAGTTCAATTGATATAAATGTTGTTGTAACCATTTTTAGTTCAACTAATGAAAACAATGAATTCAAGACTGTGATTTTATCAATTCTACTCTTAATTTTTGGTATTAGAGCTCCACCTTGGAGTTTGGTTTGACGACAATTTTTAGTTAGTGCAAAATCGAGAGTGATAATCAATGATGGCGGAGGAAAGCAAATTCATGCAACCTATTATCCCAAAGTTTGACGACATTACTAACCTTGGGCGATGCTGATGGAGAATCTTCTCGGATTGTGACACCTTAAACTCCAATAAAAAAATAAACAAAGTACATTAATATTTAAGCAAAGTTCGCAGCGGTTTAAAATAAAGTATAAAAATTTCTTTTCAAATAAAGGTTTAGGAAACCACATTTACACTTACATAAAAATCATCACTTAAAAATATCTTAGAACCAAAGCAATCAAGGTTTATCATGTACAGTAGATCATTAAAAAACTTAGGGATGATTGATTTTCATCTCCAAAAAAAATAATAAATCACAAATTAAAAATTGATTGCCAATAACTTTACAAAATAGAATTTCAGCTCAAGATTCCGTAAAATATAATAAATGACTCCCACTCAGTATCACCTATCAGAGCACAAATCACTAATAAACAACCTCTAATAACTAATAACTGCGTTTTCGCAAACGCACACATACAAGCAACGAACGGGGTGAGCATATCGAAAACATGTAATATAAAACAAGTGAAAAGAATATGTAGAACATCAAGTAAATATCATACCAGTTACAACATAATAATAAGAATCGTCAAGAGAGAATAACTCAATATTCATATCATCAAAATGTGACATATCAACATCATGTTGTGCATGCTCCTATACTATAAACTTCTTCTCTTTCTTTGGTATAATTCTAATTCTGAAGTGCTTGGTTATGAGGCTTGTCTTCATCATATAGGTAAGGCCACCACACAAGTGAATGGACAATTCAAATTGGTCATGTCTTTATAGATCCCCTCAACTCAACCTGAGACACTTAGGAATTCCCCACTAGAATACCCCTAAGGCTTAACAGTCAACAACAAACCTTCGCGATGAGGCTCATTTAGTTGTACTTTTCCAACATCACTAGGCTTGTCAAGTCCTACCTATATGATGACAAAATAACATTCACGTCAAATACCCCTAACATCTAGTTCATTCCCTCGTTGGCTTAGGCTACTCACTTCATTAAGAGCACCATCTTTAACATGGGTCAGAACTACCACTAATTCATCATCTAAGGGATAACATCAATATATGTACACGCCCTAATTCAAAAATATCAAAGTGGTATTTCATACACCATCGTCACAGAATCTCACATCATAGAATTCAAGGTTATATCATTCAAAAAGTCAATGTCTCTTAATATCAATCAAGTTAATAATACCACAAACCATCAAGTAAGCCCATCAAGTAAGCCCATGGGCAATCAAGTTAATAAAGTTAACTACAATTTTTTTTGTAGTGGCTATAATTAAAATGGCCATCATTTCATATTTTCGTAGTAATACTTTACATTCAAACAATGTTGAGGATATTTATTAACAAACATAGTACACAATACATCAAATACGCAATTCTAAAATAATTCAATTAGCACACATTCATAAAAATTAAATTAAACAGCATCCTATAAAAGTTTCTAGTTCATGTTTTAACCTCACTAAATCCCAAGTATTCTTATTAGTAAATTATTACTCAAAGAGTTTTAGTCGTATGTAGAGAACCCGAATGAATGGTGGGAAATGCGGTTTTCACATTCATTTCACTTATTTTACACTCATGAATTCGAACTCACTCTCACCTCATACCTTAATTGAAGCTTTCATTAAATACGAATCACCAAGGGTTTAATAGCAACAACTCTACAACGTGCAACGAACGTGTCTGAATGTGTCAATCAACGAAGAGTTTGTAAGGTTACCAAAATACAACTAATAAATTATGCATAGCATAAAAATCAAAATTTCATAATTAATAAGCAAAATAGAAACCGAAATGGAGTTAAAGCGACACAGAATAGATAGTTAGAAAAGGTCTCACTGAGGCTCTAGAGCGCCGATAGGGTCCGACGCGCAAATGAATAGTGCTTCTTGAAGGTTTTGACGAAAGGAATCTGAAAACGATGTTCATTTTTCCAAATGACGAACACAATGGCTGGAAAAAGCAACATACAGTCCCTAAATCTAAGGAAGAATGGGTTGTTTCTCATGAAACGAAGCCATGATTGACGAAACTAATGTCAAAAATGGATTCACCCAAGTCAAAAAGTGTAGCAATAGTAAAATAAGGGGTGTGGATATCAATTTGGCTCAAACATGATTTTATTATTATATTTAATTATATTTAGAGCTTTAGAAAAATACTAATCAACTATTCTATTCAACCATAACTCAAATATTATTCTCCAAAATAATCACACTAAAATATAGTTATTTTTGTGAAAAATAATTAAATAAATAAATATAATATTAAAAAATTTCTAATCCACTAAATTAAATATGTATGAAATTATCACACCATACAAAGCACAGAATAACGAAAAATTAATCATAATTATTTATCAACATAAATTTAAAATCACCCTTAATACCAAATTCATTTTTTTAAATCCTATTTAATTAATGAAATAGTTTATTATAAAATTTGGAGTGTTACATGGGTCGAAAGAGTATTGGAGTTTGATTGAAGTCTTTACTACTAGAAATATCAGCGAAACTTCAATCCTCAATAATCAGTTTTTGTCAATCGATGTTTTGAAAGAAATTTTAAAGATAAGAATTTCAAGAGAAGTGGAAAATAGGATTGAACCAAAAAGATACACTATCTCATACCATTTCGCTGGTATTTCCAGCAGTAAATAATCTTTACTTACTCTTACACGGTAAAGTGCTAAATCAAGAGATTGATCTGTGATACCAATTGAAGGTGAAGAAAGAGAGGGTTTGAATTGTGTTTTGCCATTTCTAAAAATTATTTGAGTTGCTTAACTAAAAAGATATGTTCTTAATCAAACCATTCAACTAATGATTATAAAATAGTTGAAGTAAAATAAAATTGAATCATAAAGAACTCATATTAAGATAATAGAGAGAGAGAGAGAGAGAGAGAATGGATACAAGGGTTTTTATACTAGTTCACAACAGAATGTTGCTACATCTAGTCATTCTCTAACATAGAGATTTTACCTCAATATAGTCGAGGACTTAATCCACTATTTTTCTTATGCCTCTTCAAGTAGTTACTGTTATCACCATTCTCAATTTTCTGGCAAGCTATTGTTCAGGTTCATAATTATTTTTACACCTCTTATGGATGAAAGAGTTGTTGCCACTATCGGACTGATTTACATTAGTTCTAGTTTATGTATAAATTGATAAAAAAAAAAAAAAAGTTTGTTTCTAGGATTCTAACTCTCATTGAGAATTTGAGAGGACATTACATTTCAAGTCCTATATCAATTCAAGTGTATGTAACACTTTGATCGATTTACATCAACTCTAGTAACTCTATTGAGAGGATCTGTCATTCATTCTTTTTCATTGATGTGTTCTAGGATTTTACAAAATTCTTCTTAGAACATTGCCTTTTTCATTTTCAATAGCAATTCCATATTGATCGGTTTCTACTTAAATATTGAAGATAGTATCTGTTGAGTATATTACCGTTGGAGATCTTGAATCAGTATTTGAGGCAAATCAGTATTTAAGACTTGTCCATATATATCTTGATAATTAATTCATCTTATCTTGATTTAAGAATACGAATCTCAAAGGGTGACACTTTTAGAGGATATCATGTGCTTATTCACTCAGAGGATAAGTGCATCTTTGATGAGCAGATGAAGTTATCTTCTCCATAGTTCTGGGTTTAGAGGATTGACTTAAGAAAGTTGACTTCTTATCAGAGTGTTGGCTTTGTCAAATTGTTGGCTTGATGCTTTGACCAGACGGTCAGCTAGTTTGCTAGATTTATCAAACGCAGGATTATTAGAGTGAGCTTGTAATATCATGTTCATTAGAGGCGCGTTGATCAAAGTCAAACACAACTTTAGCCGAATCTTTAGAGTATCACTGCATTTTCCTTGAGAAATAAATTCTCTTTCTTTGTTTAACAGAGGATTTTGACTTTCAAAGCATTGACTCGAACAAAGGCTTTATTCGATGTTTTTT
Organism: Cicer yamashitae; assembly: GCA_037974755.1. Lineage (NCBI taxonomy): Eukaryota > Viridiplantae > Streptophyta > Magnoliopsida > Fabales > Fabaceae > Cicer > Cicer yamashitae. The sequence continues at coordinate 12,955,355 of JBBPBQ010000004.1, forward strand.
TGTTGTTGATGTTAAGTCAATGGATCAATGAAGGTCTTGACATTTAATTAACTTGAGCGATAAGCATATACGATAATCGTAACGTTCTTTTCCTTTGTGATCAGAGGGTCAATTATTGATTTATATTTAATTTGTCTTGAATGCTTTGCTCGGATTGTAGATTATCAAACACTTGTTGCAATACTTCTTATTACTATATTATGACTTACTTTATTAGTAAACATAATTACTTGTTTATTTGGTGATATTATTCTTTGTGTTAAAAATACTTAGATTATTATCTCTAATTTACTCATAATTTTTGCTATCTTAAAATAGATTGTCATTAATATAAACCTTTGTCTTATAACTTAATCCGTACACTTTTCAAACATAGTTAGGGGATAATTGTTCTTTATTTGTTTGTTTTGTTATCAACAAAATATCAATTAGAGGATTGTAACTATAAACCACTTTTGCACTAACAAAATAAAGTCTATTGAAAGAAATGAGACATGGGTTCTGACCACACTTCCCAAAGGTGCAAAGAATAATAGGAATAAAATGGGTTTACAAAACAAAGTACAATGAGAAAAGAGAGATTGAGAAATACAAGGCCATATTTGTTGTTGGGGGTATTCTCATAAACTTAGAGTTTATTTAAGTATAGTTTTTGCATCAATTGCTAGATGGGATACCATAAAAGCTATTATTGCTTGGTAGTTGTTAGAGGATGAAGTATTTACCAACTTCATGTCAAAAGTGCTTTTCTACATAGTGAGATAAATGAAACTGTTTGTGTTGAGCAGCCACAAGGTTATGTGAAGTAGAATCATGAAAATAAAGTCTAAAAGTTGAAAAAAGCATTATTGAAGGTGCTGAAAAACACAAGAAAAAAGCAGTTTGAATTGTGTTTTGTTATTTTTGAAAAACACTAGAGTTGCTTAACCAAAATTATGCTCTTTATCAAATCATTCAACTTACGGTTATAAAATAGGTTTAGTGAAAATATAGTAGAATCATAAAGAACTTAGATTAGAATAATAGAGAGAGAGAGAGAGAAGGGACACAAGGATTTTTATAATAGTTCACAATCGACTATTGCTACTTCTAGTCATCCTTCTTATAGAGAGATTTTATCTCAGTACAATCGAGGACTTAATCCACTATTTTAAACAAAATCATACAAGTACTATTTACTCTACTTTTTTAGGCTTTGAGCATTGTTCTATAGTATCTCCAAGTTGTCACCATTAGAACTCTTCTTAATTTTCTAGCAGTCAATCGTTGAGGTTCATGAGTATTGTTATACCTCTTGAGGTACCTCTTATGGATGAAAGAGTTGTTGCCACTATTGAGCTGATTTACATCAGTTTGAGTTTGTGTTTTAATTGACACAAAGTTTTTTATAGGATCTTAACTCTCATTGAAAGGATATTACATTTCAAGTCCTATATCAATTCAAGTGTATAAAACACTTTGATTAATTTACATCAATTCTAGAAACTCTTTACTAAGAGGATTTTTCATTCATCTAGCAATGTTATGGCGTATCCTCAATGGTACTATACCAATCATAATTGAGTTGTCAAAAAGAAGGGTTAAGGGTCCTATTTTTTGTCCTAGATGCCTAAAGCACTAAAAAACTATTGATCATAGTTTGAAAGAGTGTACATGAGCTACTCAATTGGTTTAGGTCGCCTCTAAATATAAATTTTTCTACAAACCCATATTTAACTTTTAGAGAATGGATTCTGAAGATGTTTGAAAATGCAGATAATGAGAGTATGGAAATCTATTAAAAAAGAAGAGTTAGGTGCTCTATTTTCTGTCCTAGATGCCTAAAGCACTCAAAAACTATTGATCATAGTTTCAAAGTTGATCATAGTTTCAAAGAGTGTATATGAACTACTCAAACTTGGTCTAGGTCGCCTCTGAATATAAATTTTTTTACAAACCTATATTTAATTTTTAGAGAATGGATTCAAAACATACTTATGGAGATAATGAGAGTATGGAAAACACCACTACCATATTGTACCATCTATGGTGTGCCATAAATAAAAAGATTTTTTTAAGACCTAGACATACTTGTTTTGGAAACAACCAGCAATGATTATGGAGGTTTAAAGCATTTTCAAGAGGCGAGTACCAGAGAGATGAATCAAACTTTTACCTCGAAAAGAAAAAATCAAGTGAATCAAAACCTCAATCATGAAAGATGGAAAAAGCCTCCAAATAGAGTTGTAAAAACAAATTGTGATGCAAATCTTACTTGCAAATTTTCTAGCGAATTGAATCAATCATCAGAAATGATTTGGGAAATGTCATTGAAGGTGAAAGTGCTACTTGAAGAATGGATGAATTCAATGATGCAAAATCAACAAAAGCTGAAGCAATGATGTTCATTGTAAACCTTGCGTACAATTGTGGTTGGAATAAGATTATGTTCGAATCTGATTGTAGTAACTTGATTAGAGTTCTTAGTTCCAAGGATAATGATAGGACGAAAATTGGTTTTCGTACCCCCCCAATTGAGGTTGTACCCCCTCAAATTCTTAAAAACCCAAAATTACCCACACAATTCACCATTCAGTAAAAGGTAAAAAAAAATTTACTCCCAAAATTTCATCCACTCCCAAAATTTCCGGTACGTATTTTTTTCGCCCAAATTTCCGGTAGTTAAAATGTAACTACCGGAAATTTCAAAACTTGTTAAATTTTCGGTAGTTATTTTCCTTTACCGGAAATTTCGTCCCCAAATTTCCGGTACATTATTTGTACTACCGGAAATTTGGGTGATATGAAATTTCCGGTAGTTGTTTTCACCGGAAATTTCAAAAATCCGGTAGTCAATTTTTTTTTTTTTTTTTTTTTTTTTTTTTTTTTT
>JBBPBQ010000004.1:12958321-13015072 GCA_037974755.1 Cicer yamashitae
AACCAGTGTGTATAGATTTGACTGAAGCATTCACAACCGATCAAATTTTTGAATCACGGGAAGCTGTCATATCATGGGCAAGAGAGGTTGGCCGTCAAAATCGAGTAGCTGTTATCATAACTCGATCCGACGTAGAGACAGGACAGAGAGGAAGGAAATCTAAATTAATTCTTGGTTGTGATAGAGGTGGAAAATATCAGTCAAATAAAAGTGAGTCAGGTACTTCAACAAAAAGGTGTGGTTGTCCGTTTAAAATTCGATCGAGACCATTGAAAAATGCTGAGGCTGAGGGATGGATTATTAGTTTAGTATGTGGACTTCACAACCATGAGTTAGTGGCTACTTTTGAGAATAATGCATTTGTGGGGCGCTTAAACGATGAAGATAAGAATCATGTTGATGAGCTGACAAAGTATCACGTTGCACCGAGGCATATCTTGTCATCTTTAAGGGATCGAGATAAGGAGAATGTGACTAGTATCTCTCAAATTTATAACCATCGAAGCACATACAGAAAGAATTTGAAATGACTTAGAACTGATATGCAACATCTGTTGAAGTTACTTGAAGCTGAGAAGTATGCATGTTGGACTAGGACTCATGGAGACTCCAACGTTGTGAGGGACGTGTTTTGGACGCATCCAGATTCCATAACTTTGTTGAACATGTTCCATTTTGTATTGATCATGGATAGCACCTACAAAATCAACAAGTATAGGTTACCATTGTTTGAAATTGTTGGTGTAACTTCAACTGGGTTGACATTCAATGTTGCATTTGCTTATATGGACAGTGAGCGTCAAGAAAATTTCTGTTGGGCATTGGAGAAGTTAAAACAGTTGTTTCTTGCAAACACTCCATTTCCTCAGGTGATTGTCACTGATAGAGAACTTGCTTTGATGAATGCAATTGAAGTTGTATTTCCATCTTCAACAAATTTACTTTGTCAACTTCATATCAATAAAAATGTTGGAGCCAAATGCAAACAATATATACTGAAGAAAGATATGCAGGAACCCATTCTTGAGGTGTGGAAGAAAATTGTTTATTGTTCTGAAGAGAAGGAGTATGAGGAAATGTTGCAAATATTTGAGCAAACATGTGTCGATAATATTATTTTCTTTGACTACATCAAAGACACATGGTTGAATCCTCACAAGGAAAGATTTGTTCAAGCATGGACCAATCGAGTATTGCATCTAGGAAATACTACAACTAATAGGTACGTCATTAAAACTTTATTTTATTTGTTATATTTATACTTATATATGATTAATTTTGTTTATATATGATGAAACATGTATGATTTTTTGTTATATTTATACTTATATAAAATTTTGTTTATGTTTGAATATTAGGGTTGAGTCTGCTCATTGGTCGTTGAAGAAATTTTTGGAACATAGTAAAGGAGATTTCTGTAAGGCATGGTCTGGTATGCATGACATGTTGAAGTACCAAATTATTAAGATCAAAGGTTCATTTGAGACAAGTAAGGGTCGCAGAGAGCATATACACAACAATCCATTCTTTGAGAATTTGAATTGGGTTGTATCGAAGAACGCTTTAGCTAATATTGATCATGAGTACACGAGAGTCAGGTATGTCGGTAACGACAAAGCTGCATGTGGTTGTACACTTAGAAACACTCATGGATTACCGTGTGCATGTGAGTTGGCACGGTACAAGTTGAAAGGTGTTCCAATTCCATTGGAGGCTATTTATATACAATGGAGGAAATTAACCATGAATTCTGATAAAGAGGAAGAACAGTTGGAAAAGGATTCGGAGTTGGACATTACATGTGAGATGAATGTTATTTGGAAAATATGGAAAACTCTTAATGTTGTTGGAAGAAGGGCATTGAAGAGCAAGTTGCGTGAAGTTGCATATCCAGAAACAACCTCAATGTATGCCCCACCATCTAAGATCAAAACAAAAGGTGGTGTGAAGAAGAAAAAATGCAATAAGCCGAATGGATTTGATGTATATCGCGACCCTTCATTTTTTGAACATGTTGATGCATCCCAACAAGTCTCCCAGCAAGCCTCCAAACAAGTCTCCCAAACATCCAAACAAGTCTCCCAAGCATCCAAACAAGTCTCCCAAGCATCCAAACAAGTCCCTCAGGTTAGAAAATATTTGGACGAGTTTCCTGCTCTAATTCATCCATATATTGTAGACGTAGTTAATGTTAAAGCAGATGGAAATTGTGGATATCGTGCTATTGCTGCTTTACTTGGCCATAGTGAAGAATCTTGGAGCATTGTGCGTCGAAAGTTGTATTTAGAGATTAAGTCCAAACCTGATTTATATCTTGCGTTATTCAAGGAACGTTTGCAAGAAGTGACTGACTCATTAGTTGTATATGAACTGGGAAACCAACCAATGGAAAAGTGGCTGAGCATTCCAGATATGGGTTACGTGATAGCAACAAAATATAATCTCGTTCTTGTGACATTGGCAAAAAGTTTTTGTTTGACTTTTTTCCCATTGACGGGTGCACACAGTGGAGACCTATCACGTGATCGTATTATCAGCATTGGTTTTGTTAATGACAGTCATTGGGTTCAGGTTAAATTGAAAGCAACATGTCCATTACCTCCACTAGCATGGCAATGGAAGGAGCACCGTAGCGATGAGTCTACATCATGGGCTGTAGCGTATGCAGGACATCTACAACATTGGGGTTCATTAGATTTAGAGGGTACATCAGATTATATGTCTTTAGCAGATGATTGACACTTTTGTAACAAGTTTTATTCAATACATATTATATGTTGTTTTCAGTTAATTAGTTTACATTCACCACATTGAACAAGATAAATAAATCTGAATAAAATAACACAATAAATATAAAGTCTAAACAAATAACACAATTAAGTCTAAATAAAATAACACAATAATAAGTGTAAGCAAATAAGTCTGAATACTAACTAAATAAAAATAAGTCTAAATATTACAAATACAACATAAATACTACTGATAACTCCCTCCTTTAGAGATGTATAAAGCCCTCTCTAATAAAGCACGCATGTCATCATCACCCGGTAGTCTATCTAAATCTAAACTCTCCTGTATCAGACCACCGATGTGTTGACACCGTGTATACCATTCCCCACGACTATCACTGGGACCAGCAGCATCACTAGGACCGACAACATCAGTAGGACCTCCAGCATCAATATGATCTCCGACATGACTAGGACCAGCAACATCAGTATCACCTCCAGCATGACTAGGAGCAGTATCTGCAGCAACGTGAGGGGTCATCCTAGGATGAGATATCCTATAGTACCACTGGATGTACCCCTCAACAGTCTGGTGTGGATATGTAGCCCGATGCAAAACTGCACGAAGGGCTCGAACAGAGTTCCGGTACATACTCCATTCGACATCCACATCACGTACTACAAGCATAGGTGGTGTAGGAGGGATATGCTGAGTATATCCGAACTGTCGGATGCACCTCTCTGGTAAATAAGGTACCATAGTGGAACACCAACGAATATGTCCAGTAAACAACGAAACAGACTGAAACCGTGTGGTAGAGTCCTCGTCGTAATTTACTGCCCATATAACATCAGACTCCCTCAAAGCATCCAACTTTGCTCTGTAGTACGACACGCTCCCGGATGTTTGTTTAGGAGTCCACCGATACATCCGAGGCATGAAAGAAAACGGCTCATGCAGTTCCCTTTTACATATATGAGGGAAGTGCTCATATATCCAGGTCTGTAAATAATAAAAACATACAAATAATTAATTAACCAAATTGTCAAATAACAATATAATAAGTATGGAAAATAATATAATAGTACCTGAAACAGAGATAAATATCCACCGATCTGCTTCGTTGCCGGTAGAGTACTATCTCTTAGATAGTCATATAACACAACAAGTGCTGCTGGTCCCCAAGCCCATCTGCCACATGTATCAAGATCGTGAAACAGGAACAAATATTTAGCAGATACTAGTGTAAAACTTTTATCTGCTAATATCGTACACCCTACTAAATGTAGTAGGTATGCCCTGGCTGCACAATCGTATCGTCCATCACGCAGCTGTGTATAAAATACCGACTTCAACCACTCAAAGTTGTATGATGGACCTCTGTTAATCCTGGTCTCTGCCACTGCTTCATCAACAGTAACTCCTAGTAATTCAACGGCAGCAGTAATCGCCAGGTCTTCAGTGAAATTAGCTGGAGGGGTGAAGAACTCACCACAACATGGGATGCTGAGTAGACCCCTGACATCGTCCAGAGTGATAGTCATCTCACCAAATGGCAGGTGAAATGAGCTGGTCTCTGCATGCCATCTCTCGGCAAAAGCTGATATTAAATTACCATCAATCATACTGAGACTACATCGCTGCAGAGGACGTAGTCCAGATATAGTAATCCAATGATCAATTTCCGCAGGTAATACAGCTCTAATGTCAATAAATTTGGCCTGCTTCTTGCCATTTGAGACCACTTTAAGGGCGCGCCTATCCTGTTTAATTACAATAAATAACAAACACACAATAAATTAAAATTTAAATAATGATTATAAAACTTAAATATAACAAATTATACTACAAATATATTAAAATAAATAAATAAATAAAATAACAAATAATTGTAATAACAAATAATTATAATAACAAATAATTATAATAATAAATAATGAAAATAATAAATAATTAAAATAATAAATAATTAAAATAATAAATAATTAAAATAATAAATATTATTAACTAACCTCCCCATTCCAGATTTTTACAGCTATGTGGTCCTCATAATTCTTCAGCACAAATAAATCGTACGGACCACCAGGAAATAATGGAGCATCAGGCAGCTCCTGCTCCTGATCCTGCTGATCATCAATATAATCATCCTGATGCTGATCATCAATATAATCCTGCTGATGATGATCCTGCTGCTGCTGATCCTCCTGCTGATGATCCTGCTGGTGAACATCTATTTCTTCATTTCGCCTTCTACGTTTCTCAACTGCCGCTCTCCTATTCGACTGCGTAGGCGGCCGAACTCTAGAATGTTCACCGCTGGTTTTAGCTCCTCTGGTCCTCACTGTAAACAATAGAATGAAAAAAATTAATCAAACAATAGATAAAAAATAACAAAATTTGAAAAGAAAAAAAAAATTAAAAACATAACTACCGGAAATTTCAGAGACATTGAAATTTCTGGTGAACTTCCCGGAAATTTCAAATTTCCGGTGAACAAAATACGTACCGGAAATTTCATTTTTGAAATTTTCGGGAGTTGTTCCCGGAAATTTGAAATTTCCGGTATTGAAAATGAACTACAGGAAATTTCAAATTTCCGGGAACAACTCCCGGAAATTTCAAAAATGAAATTTCCGGTATGTATTTTGTTCACCGGAAATTTCAATGAAGTTGAAATTTCCGGGAAAAAACTTAAAAAACCAAAACTCACTTTTTTCGGAAATTTCAGAATGAGGGGGTACGAGGAATTTTTCTGAATTTTACTTTTTTTTTAGGGATATTTTGGTAATTTCACTCAAATTTTTTTAAAATGAGGGGGTACATCAATAATTGGGGGGTACGAAAACCAATTGTCTGATAGGACTTACATAAACCATAGCTCGAAACATATCTTGTAACTCTTGACCATGATCTAGTCCAATATGCTCACATTGAACCAAATCGAATTTGGATAAGTGAAATACCCAATGTAATTGCTCAATAATCCTTCGTGGTTTGGGCCCATAATCAAAAGATATATTTTTTTTTTTAAAACAAGGCACCATTAAAATGGACACACGTGTTTATTTATTTTTCAAAAACAAGGTTTAAGTTTAGTTTTTGTCCATCTATATATCAATTCGTGAAATTGGTCTCTATATTTTAATATTGAGTTTTTTGTGCTCTTAGTCCTTGTAATATAGGTGAAATATGATTTTAGTCTCTGTAAAATATATTTTTTTTAGATTCTACCCTTGTAATTTAATATTATTTTTTTTTTTAATCCTTGATGAATTTTAGCATTTCTAGAATCTGATGTGACATTGACAAATGAAAAAACTTGTGATGAAGTTGAATAATATTTTTTTTACCATTTACATTTTTATTAATATAAATGAAAAACAATTTTTTATTAAAAATATAGAAAAAAAAATTAAATTTGTTTTGAAAGAAATAAAAAAGAAGCATAAATGCATTTCTTCATCTTCTTTGTCTGCTCGCCGCTCCCTTCAGTGCTTCGTCTTCCTTGACTTTATAATTTCACGTGTGAGTTTCTTTTTCATTCTTTTACAAATTTATTATTTACTTTTAAAGTTATATTCTCTTATTGCTCTAGCTCTGATAAATCCCGGGATTTTGTTAACAGACTCATTATAAAAAATTGAGATGTCATAATACAAACAAATGTGCATTAATCAAGAAAAAATGATATGTCTTCTTGCTTTGTGGTAATAATTAATAACAACAACAATCAATGGTTAAGCTTCAACTTAGAGAACACCATCTAAACCACAAAGATCCATGTGATGATGTGGTTTTATTTGGGCATGAATGAAATTGCCTACAAACCAATTGTTTTAATTTATGTGTGGTGAGTTTAATTTACATTTCATGAGATTTTTTTCCCTTTCGACTTCTCTTTGATTTCTTTCGGAACAAATTTATTTATTTTAAAAATTATTTTTCATTTATATTAATAAAAATGTAAGTAAATGGTAAAAAAATTATTATTCTATCTCACCACAAATTTTTTCATGTGGCAATGCTACATCAACTTTCTGAAAGACCAAAATTCATCAAGTATTAAAAAATGAAGAATATCAAAGTTACATAGGTGCAATCTAAAAAATATATTTATAGAGACTAAAAATATATATCTTCCATATTATAGAGAACAAAAACACAATAAAACCTTTAATATTCAACAATTTTGGTCCATACCTCAAATTAGTTTAAAAAAATATGATGTAACATATTTTAAACAATGTGATATATAATACGATGATATTGAATGAAATTGCAGTAGAATCCTTTAAAAACTTTATTTTCAACTTTGAAAATAATTATTTTTAATTTAATTAATAACATATATATATATAATTAATGCATCTAGATGATTTTACGTTTTGAAATTGTTTGATACATAATTTAAAATATGTCAAATCACTATTTTGTTAATTAAAAAAAATTAAACAAGGAATAAAAAACTTTCAAATTTGAAAAAAGAAGAAATAATTAATTGAACTCATAAAAATATAGAAAGACTACAATTGGAATTAAGAAAAAACAAAGAAAGAAAAATGTTAAAAAATGAAACGACAGTGTTGTATGGCTGAATTGGCATAATCTTGGCCTTTCAAATTGACACAAATGCTGCCAAATCGCTTCTTTCTAGAACCATCCGCCATATCATATCTCTCCATAAACCCTTCTCTCCATTTCCAATTTCAAAAGGGTTTTTCATTTCCAACTTTCACTCTCTCTTTCTTTCCCACATAACACACACGAAACGAAACCACAACAGATAACGTTTAACAACTCACTCAATAACAATGGCTCCCGTGCTTAGCAGAACCACTGCCTCACTCGCCTCCCTCCCTTCTTCTTCCCCCTTTACACTATCCAGGTCTTCTTCCGCCCTCAGAAGCGCTTTTCTCCCACCGCAATTCTCTCGCACAAAGCGCTTTTCTTCCGCCGCCGCTTCTTTGAAGTGTAAGCACCATGACAGAAGACGAAACGACAGACTCTCCGTGCGTTGCGAGGCTGCTGCTGTTGCAGATAAAGAAGAGGCCACTGGCGAGAAGTTCGAGTACCAAGCCGAGGTGGGTTTTTAGTTCTAAATTTACCTTTATGCCCTTTTAGGGTCGCAATTTCTGGATTGTTAGTGGATTAAAGTTTCAATCTTTGTCACTAGAAATGAAAGGGTTAATTTGTAAAACGGTGTGTTTTTGTTAGTGAATTTTGATGAGTTAAGTGAATTCTAATTTTTAATTTTTGTTTTGCAGGTGAGCCGGTTGATGGATTTGATTGTTCACAGTTTATATAGTCACAAGGAAGTTTTTCTTCGAGAACTTGTGAGGTAATTTGCAATTTTACATCTGAGTCCTTTTTTTGCTTGCGCTGATTTGAATTTTGAAGCATTTTGCAATTGACTTTAACTTCTTTGGACGTGTTCTAAAAGAATTGATTTTGTTTGGATGTGTTCTAAAAGAATTGATTTTAACTTTTGAATTGATAAGCTAGAATTTGGAGCTTTTGCCTCCTTAATTGATTTTTAACCTCCAATTCATTCTTGAACACACTTTTACGTGAATGTATGAAAACATAAATCACTTTACATTCAATTCACTTTTAAACATAATCAATTTTACAAAATCATTAGCTCAAATCAATTATTATTATTATTATTATTATTATTATTATTATTATTTTACTTATAACTTTGTTGTGTAGAACTTCATTTGTGCTTGCTTGTTACTCTTGTTTCTTTCTTTTTGTATTTTTGCATCAATTTTTCACTCTAATTACATGTTAGTGCAGTGCAGCGATTTAAATTTTGTTTTATTGTTTCTGTTTTTTTGGAGTTCAGTAATGCTAGTGATGCTTTGGACAAGTTGAGGTTCTTAAGTGTGACTGAGCCTTCTTTGCTTGGAGAATCTGGAGAACTAGAGATACGCATCAAGACCGATCCGGACAATGGAACTATTACTATAACGTATGTAATGTTTATTGGTTTCTGTTTTGTTTTACTTTTCTGAAGACGTATGAGGAAAATTAAACTGTGATCTTGTGATATTGCAGAGATACTGGTATTGGAATGACCAAAGAAGAGCTTGTCGATTGTCTTGGAACTATTGCTCAGAGTGGTACCTCTAAGTTTTTGAAGGCACTTAAGGTAATTTGTTATTTTTTGATTGGAAAGGTCTTTCTGTTTGATACTTCAATGATTCAAATCTTTAACACTTTTTTTTACTTTTCTCCAATCTTTCAGGAAAACAAGGATCTAGGAGCAGATAATGGTTTGATTGGTCAATTTGGTGTTGGATTCTACTCTGCATTTCTTGTTGCTGACAGGGTATGGTGTGGATTTCATAAGTGTATGATTTTAATTAATACTTTTAGTTTTTTTGTTATTGATTGCCTATATCTGTATGTTAATGGCAATCAGGTAGTTGTTTCTACAAAGAGCCCGAGATCAGATAAGCAATTTGTGTGGGAAGCTTTAGCTGACAGCAGCTCTTATGTGATTAGGGAAGAAACTGATCCTGAAAAGCTTCTACGCCGTGGTACACAGATTACACTTCACTTAAGAGTGAGTGATTTTTTTTTCCTCTAATAGACAGTTTTGTATTTAATGTAAAATGTACTATCAGCACATGTTCTTGTGTTAGATATGGTATCAATGTATCATCCAAACTGGTATAAAAGAAGGATTTGAACCGATTATGATATTTGAAAATTGTGAGGACATTTTAACGATAATATGTAGGTAGATCACCCAATCACCTAAATCATTGGTTTATTGACCTAGTGAACAAAATGTATGCATTTTCAATATAATAGTTTTAATGTCATCTCAATATTTGTATCAGGCTATTTATGTTATTGTCTTCTTAAATTGTTGAACCTTTTTTGGGTGCTTTCCAGCCGGATGACAAGTATGAATTCTCAGAGCCAACAAAAATTCAGGGTTTGGTAAAGAATTACTCGCAGTTTGTTTCCTTCCCCATATTTACCTGGCAAGAAAAATCTAGAACTGTTGAGGTAAGCAAGCTCTTTCTTGATACAGATTCCTGTCATACTGTTGGTTGGCATAACTATTTTGCTAATTCTTGCATGTTCAAATGGTAGTTCTCTATTTTAACACACAAGTCATTACTGATAATGATGGATAGACTGTGGTTTTCCCCCTTTTGCTCATTTTGTTGATAGTGAAATGCACATGTTTTGTGTTCTATGTTTTTGACAGAAGGAATCATATGATATGAGAGTTACTTATGTAGCATTGATATCCAAGTCATTGGATTCTGTTATGCAAGGTGCTTGGTGTTGTATCATGATGATTCACTTAATTTTAAAGTTAAATTATACTTTTAGTCCTTGATCTTTATGTTAGGTATGAATTTGGTCCCTCTTTAATTTTTTGTTCCCAAATGGTCCCTTATTTTTTTAAGTAATACTGATCTGGTCCTATCAGTTTCAAGTGTGGTCTGTAGAGGACCACTTTAGTGTAACTTTTACAAAATATGGACCATTTTGTTACAAATAAAGGACCATTTTTCTATATCTTTTGTAAAATAAGGACTATTTTGGGAAAATAAATAAAAAGGGACCACATTTTCATAACTTTGCAATAAAAGGACCCATTTAAGTACAAAAAATAAGAGGGCCCAAATTGAAAATTAAAATAAAGGTAAGGGGCCAAAGGTATAATTTAGCCTAATTTTAATTATATACTGATTATGATTATATAGTTTAGCCTAATTTTAATTATATAATGATTATGATAATTATTTTCTTATCATCAAGGGTAGAAAGAATGCTGATAGGTTTCACGTCTTTTTGTTATTTGTGTTTGAAATAAATATGCCCTACAGTAGTTATGTTTTCAATCACCTTTCCGTAACTCTAAATATGCCCTACAGTAGTTATGGTATTTGATGTTGTTTTGTTGTTGGAAATGAAAATATGTTTATTTGAAGATTTGAGTTATGAATTTGATGAAAATATGAATTTTTTAATGATGATTATTAATTTTCTGAGTTTTGTTTGAAGATGATGATGAGTTTTCTGGATTTTTGTAAAAAAAGGTTAACATTTTTGACATTTTAAGACATAAAGGATTAAATCGTTACTTAAAATTAAATAAAGGATCAAATCGGGAAAAAAAAAGATAAAAGATTGAATTGTTACCTGAAATTAAGTTTTGAAAGTATTTTTCCTATGTTATTCAAACAGTAGAATGTGTTAATTTTACCTTCAGGTTGATTTTGGAAATAGTATATATTCCAACTGCATAATTTTACTTTCTGTTGATTACATGTTATCTAAATGAACAGTTTATGAATCTTACTTCCTAGTCTCATTATTACTATTGGAGTTAGAGAGCTTCTACGCTACATTCAAAAATTGAAGTGTTTTGGTACATTTTCTCTTTTAATAAATAAATTAACAATCATTTTTATTAATTACTTTGCTATTTGTCAACTTTTGTATTTATGAAATATCATTTCATAAGAAAAAACATCATTTCATCGACTTTTGTATTTCAGGAAATATCATTTCATAAGACAAAGCATCATTTCATTGTTTATAAGCATTATACTAATTTTTTACATGTTATTGTAAAAATATTCAATATTCACTATTATGAGTAATACAAATTCAGAAAAAATTAAATTTTATTTGTCTGACATTTTCTGTAAATAATATTTAGTTATTATAATTTTTTAAATGATAGAAAATAGTTTATTTAAAAAAAAAGTTCATTTAACTATTAATTTAAAGACTAAATGTACAGGTACATGTCGAATCGACACATGTACCGTTTCTCCTGCTGTTATAGAATTATGTACCATGAAGGAGTGACCAATGAGTCAGCTTTTAGTTGTCACCGTTAATTAATTAATTTGAAAATTGACAGGTGGAAGAGGAAGAAGAACCTAAAGAAGGGGAAGAACCGAAAGCAGAGGTAACCAGAGTGGTATTTCCGGATATCAGTATTGTAGATTCTTTTTTCAAATGTGTTACCACTTACCAATATCAAGTTTACTTTTGCCCTTTTATCAGGATGATACAAAGAAGACAAAAAAGACTAAAACTGAAAAGTATTGGGACTGGGAATTAGCCAATGAGACAAAGCCAATATGGGTGAGTTTGAGCTATATTAGCTTTGATAGTTTTGGGATGCCGATGCACTGTATTTTGTCTATAATTTATTTGTAGTGCCTTTTTGATTGACACGCTTTTGCCACTTAATTGTAGATGCGGAATTCAAAGGAAGTTGAAAAGGATGAGTACAATGAGTTTTACAAAAAGACTTTTAGTGAATTCTTAGAACCAGTTGTATATACTCACTTCACTACGGAGGTATGTTCAATGTTGATAACTTTGCCTCTCAGCAGGAGATTGTTTCCTTTAAACACTAGTCAATTTGACTGGGTTTGAAACTTTGCAGGGTGAGGTTGAGTTCAGAAGCATTCTATATATTCCAGGTATGGGACCTCTCAACAATGAAGAAGTAGTGAACCCTAAAACAAAGAACATACGCCTGTATGTAAAGCGTGTATTCATCTCAGATGATTTTGATGGTGAACTGGTGAGTTCACTGTGAGCTTCAAAGCAGAATTTTGTATTGTGCAAAATCAAATTTACATTGTTGTCGTATTTTGAATGAAGGGATAATATAACTTTGTACTCTACTTTATAACCTGTGATATAAAAGTATAATTAGTTTTAGTCCTGTATTTTGTCAAATCACAAGTCATTTATGTAGCATCTGCATGTTCAAAACACGCAAGCTGTAAGTCAAGTCATGTTTGTGCTGAAATGCTTCTTGCATGTGGTTGTATTCATACACCAAAAAAAAGATGAGCACGAAGAATTGATGAGCACAAACCATGCATAATGTGTTATTCGATGCCCTGCTTCTGCTCGTTGTTCTGGTACCCTTGGCTGTAACATTACTGTTATTTTGCAGTTTCCGCGTTACTTGAGCTTTGTGAAGGGTGTAGTCGATTCAAATGACCTTCCTCTGAATGTTTCCCGAGAGATCCTTCAAGAAAGCAGAATTGTAAGAAAACTACATCTTATCCTGTATACATGGCCAACTTTTCATGTGACGAACATAGTTCATAGAAATGCTTTTTTTAAGAATCATTTATGCATTTTCCTTTATCTTTCACTTCCCAAATTTTTTGGTGCTGATATTGCAATTTCAGGTAAGGATAATGAGAAAGAGACTCGTCAGGAAGACATTTGATATGATTCAAGATCTTTCTGAAAGTGAAAATAAGGAGGTTGGTATTAACTACTAAGTTTCTCTAGTTTTTAAACCTGAGTTGTCTTTTATGGACTAAGAATATGATCTACTGTGATATTAGGATTACAAGAAATTCTGGGAGAACTTTGGTAGGTTTATTAAGTTGGGATGCATTGAGGACAGTGGAAATCATAAGCGCATTACCCCGTTGTTGAGGTTTTACACTTCCAAAAGTGAGGAGGACCTTAAAAGCCTAGATGAGTATGTTGAAAACATGGGCGAAAACCAAAAGGCTATCTATTACCTTGCAACTGACAGCTTGAAAAGTGCAAAGACTGCTCCGTTTGTAGAGAAATTGGTTCAAAAAGATATTGAGGTATTTTCAGTCATAAATATATATATCATTTCTGATAATGCATTTTGAATATGATATATATTTCTAACTGAATCCATACATTACATGTTAATTTTGAGTTCTGTTTTTATTTATTGTTAACTGATATCTTTTATTTGTCTATTATTGTAGGTTCTTTATTTGGTTGATCCTATTGATGAGGTTGCTATTCAGAACCTACAGACATACAAAGAAAAGAAATTTGTTGATATCAGCAAGGAAGATTTGGAATTGGGTTTGTACTTTTTTCTACCTAACTAACATATTCTTAAATACGATTTTGCATATGTTTGCTAATTGGGATTCGAATGTGGTTATCACAATATTTTCTGATATCAGGCGATGAGGATGAGGTCAAAGAGAGGGAAATCAAGCAAGAATACAATCTACTTTGTGATTGGATAAAACAACAGCTTGGTGATAATGTGGCTAAAGTTCAAGTCTCTAAGCGTTTGAGCTCGTCTCCCTGTGTGCTTGTTTCCGGCAAATTTGGTTGGTCTGCAAATATGGAGAGGTTAGAAGTAATGCTTTTAGAAGTCATGCTTCTAGTTCACAGGAAGTGTATCATTCTAGTGGTATAAGGCTTACTCAATTTCCAATTCCCATTTTTTCAGATTAATGAAGGCACAGGCTCTTGGAGACACTGCAAGTTTGGAGTTTATGAGAGGGAGGAGAATATTGGAGATTAATCCAGATCATCCCATTATTAAAGATTTAAGTGTAAGTTGACATTATTTGTTTGGATTCATTGATTTATAAATAGTTTTATAAATTTAAGGGTAAAGTAAGACATATTAACAGTTGATGAAAAAGACAAGCATATACCTATAATCGTAGCCAGTAAGACATATTTACTATATTCATGATTTGTTATGCATATACCTATAATTGTAGCAATTGATTGTTTCATCAACGGCCGAGATTCCTTGTTTATCCTTTAAAATTTTACACGAGAGTTGGATCTAATGACTCATAACTCGCGGGCCTAAACTACTAAAGCTTAATTTTCAAGATAAAATACTTGGTGGTAACTGAATATGCTTGTGACTTTGACCTGATTTAATTATTTTTGTTTCTGTTTTAGGCTGCCTGCAAGAACGCCCCTGACAGCAGCGAAGCTAAGATAGCTGTTGACCTCTTATACGATACAGCACTAATTTCCAGTGGATTTTCTGTAAGTACAAAATGAACATTTAGTTTTTTCTTCATGCAATAACATATATAATATAGAAAAAGAATAAAGGAGATACTAACTCGTCATGACAACAAATAATTAGATAATTGCCTTTGATTTAAGAATTGTCCAACATGATGTGACAGAATGTGACAGATTGAATGGTCATGATTGGATGATTGTGTAAAGTTGTTTTTCACTATCACATACTATAGAATACCATATACAGTTCATGTAATATAGAATAACTACAGTTTGCTAATGGTGTTTCTTAACTATGCAGCCGGAGAGCCCTGCTGAGTTGGGAAATAAGATTTATGGAATGATGGCCTTGGCATTGGGAGGACGATGGGGTAGAGCAGAAGAGGAAGGAGATGCATCAGCTGAGGAAGATTCAAAGGAAAGTGAAAGTATAGAGTCTGAAGTTTTCGAACCTTCTGAAGTCATAACAGAGAATGATCCTTGGACAACAGATTAGGTGTCTTGTCCCCTTCAGCTCTCAAATATCATAAATTAATAATCATATTTTTGCCAATATAGTGAGTATGTGTACTAAGGCAATAGGAAAGAAAGGGAGAGACCCTTAAATCTTCATATGATTTCTTAGTGCTTAAAGGAAAACTTGTAATGTCACGTGTAAACAGTGTATGCCATTAAGGATCTAGTCTTGTGGGGCCTTTCCCAATATTGAGATTCAGTTTTTCTAGTTTAGCACCATTTTGTTACTGTATGTGCTATTTCCATCATTCTTCAAAGTGTAGAATCTTGTTTTGGCCAAGTGAAAAATCCGAAATATCAAGTTTTATTATATTATTCTCCTTCCTTTTGTAGTTTGAAACTAAATTGAAATGTGATGGATGCTTTTATATGTAGTTAAAAACAGTTGCTTAATTGAAATATAAGAACAGATTTTCAAAAGGGTCATTGCCATAAATAAATATACACGCTCTAAAATCGTCTATCTGTAAAATATGAATCAACGAACAATTTTCTACACGTGTATCGTGATTTTCTATTGAAGGGACAGTAAATCCGCCATCCAAATTGCTTCCAATACTACATTAAAGGAAAAAAAAATATATAGATCTATTGCCAGTTTGTGGAAAATTACAAGCCAAAATCATCAAACTTTTTCCTGTCTCATCAACAAATATGCTTGCTGACATTTTTACAAAACCTTTGGAACCTACACCTTTTTTATCATATTTTTAACAACTTGGGATTTTACAATATGTCCTCTCCAACTTGAGGGAGGATATTAGACAGTTATTAGTAAGTATTTTTTTATTTCTTTTGTTTTCTGGTTATTGGGCTGCCAGCTTTTTGTTCATGGGGCCTTTTTTATTTGGGATTTTCTGTCCTTGTATTACAAACACTATATAATGTGTTTGTTGTAACTTTGTTAATTGAGTTAATGAATGAGGTAATTCAGTATATTCCAATAGGAAGTAAAATAGATTTCCAAGATATATTTCAGTAGCATCTGCAATTGGGAGCATACTACGCGTCATTTACATTTATGCTTCTATATACCATGTCAACTGGTTAAAATAAGACTTCTGGGTTTAGCCTTAGGGGAAGAAACCAATGTCTTGTGACAAAAATGTACCTCTACAAATTGACAATTTTCAGGTACTAAAACAACAGCTTTTGGCCGGCAAATAAAAACAACTTTATGGTATCTTTGGCGGTCTTTTTATTTAATATTGTAGTTTAGATTTTGCTATTGCTTAATGTTGAATCACATTGTTGCACAATTAACCAAAAAGACATGCTATTAAATTAAAACACCTATGAAGAGATGGCTTATATATACACAAGGTGAATGATATTTTTGGCATAGCAACCAGGAAAATGGCTTCGTTTTCAGTGGAAGAGTTCATAGGAAATGGAATTTTGAAGGAACTGCTACCAAAATTATTAGAAGAAGGTTGGGATGATATGCCAACGTTGAAGGTTATGGGTTCAGAGGACATGGATTTACTATACATGACACAAAAGCAAAAGGTTGGTAATCATTATCACTAGCTTTACCATCATGTCATCTTATCATTTATTAGAGACGTAATGTAAAATTACAACAACTAACACTTAACTATATTAACTAACTTGTTACTGAGTTGTAACTAATACCTAACCAGAGAATTTTACATCTCTAATATCATTCAATCATAATCCCCTTCACAATCTAACTTGTATTACTAATAACACAAACCCTCTTTACTGAATAATCATTTTAGTCCATGTGATTGTAAAGAGTAAATTTGATCTTGAAATTAAAGAAATTTCAAAATTCTTGATGGCATTAGTCCTTGAAATTGTCCCAAGTTAAGTTGATCGATAATTTTCAATTTTTAAATATATTTAAAAAAAAATATGCATCGTGAATTTTTACATATTCAATGAGATTTATGTATTCAGCCACATCACTCCACTATACGCCACTTTAGATATAAGTTGAAAACTAATTTCACTTACGGTGCATATCCATTAAACTCTACCTACAATTTTAGAAACTATTGGTAAATGTACGAAAGAACTCAAGTTCATTGCTCACCTTTTGCGACTAACCAAAAATTTCTTGGCAAAAACTTTACGCTTTTAAAAGTGTTTCCCCTCTTATGCCATATATAGGAAGCACTTGGAATCAGATGTTACCTACATGATAAAGGATTGATGCAATATGCAGATAAGATGGAGGACAGTGACAAAAATCTGCTAGAGCTTCTCAAACTAAGCACAATAGATCTTGTTTCCAAATTTGAAATGAAAAGAGGCCACATTGCACGTTTCATTAACAAAACAAAACGTGATGATTCTTTCAAACTACCTCTTAGAAGAAGAACAAGCATAACAATGCATGGAGATGATAGCATACCCAAGACAAATTATAGCTCTAGTAATAACAGTAGTACAAAATCAAATATAAGAAGTATTAATGCAACTTCTGATAAATCAGTTGAGCAATCAATGATTGATTTGAAGATTAAAGATGGATATGTTTATAAAGGGATTGTAGCTTGTGAACCAGCTGAGCCTAGAGCTTGTGGTTGTGTGAAACCACCTCCTGTTTGTGACCAAGTTGCTGCATATAGTGATGTTGAGAATATTTCAGTTCAGAAATTAACTCCAGAGTACAAGTTTGGTATGGAACCATTGGTGAAAACTAAAACACCACCATTTAAGGCTTCGGAATCGTGGCGCGATAAACCGGCTGTTTTCTTGTGTCTCCGGAGACCAGGGTAAGCATTACTATTAATGACAAACATTAGTATTGTTAATATGCTTTTAAATCGTAGTTGCGATTACTACGATCGTTGCAGCCTAAACTGCAGCTGCGATGTTGTTGTAGAGGCTTTAAAATCCGCAATATTGCAGATCACAATTTAAAATCATGATTATTAGTATTATGTTAGGGTACTTTGTATGTCTTATTTTAAAGTCTAGTATGTTACTTGCTGCCATTTAATTAAGTCCATTGAATTTGAAAACAGGTGCATCATGTGCAGAGCTGAGGCACACCAGCTTTATTCAAGAAAACCCATATTTGATTCACTTGGTGTTCAACTATTTGCAGTTCTTCATGAGGACATAGAATCAGAGGTAATTAATAACAGTCTTCAATCATACGTTACTTCATTCAGCTCTTGAAGGACTCTAATGCTTTTGGGTTGGTTGCATGTATATACATAGTTGTGGCCCGATGATAGGCTCTGATATCATTCGGCATGCTATGAGTGTCACTTTTTATAAACACTTTTAAAGTTATATTTATTTCCAACGTGAGACTTGAGTTCTTTTGGAATAAGGCTTAACTTATTAGAAAATGGTACATGACCTGACAGTATAAACTAAATTTATTTGACGTCCAATAAAAATTTAACATTTTACTATTATTTTTAAACTACAGTTACAATATAGACTTATGTGACAATATGAGTAATTTTCATTGGATATTGATGTGAAATTATTTTACACCGATTATGTAAAACACTAACTTATTATCACGGTAAAATAGGTAAAAGATTTTTGGCCTAGATACTGGGGAGGTGTTGTACTTCTCGATCGAAGCAGAGACTTCTATAAAGCTCTTGGAGGTGGAAAACTCCTCAAGGAGAAGTTTATATCAGGATTTTTGTTGAATCCTAGAGCAATTTCCAACTACAAGCGTTCAAAAACAACGAACTTTATTAAGTACAATTTTAAAGGTGAAGGTGAAATAAAAGGTGGACTATTTATAATAGGGAGTGGAAAAAGTGGCATTGCTTATCAGTTTATTGAGAGAAATTTTGGTGATTGGGCCCCACTAGCTGAAGTAATTGAGATATGTCGTCAAATGCAAAAGGTAAACAATTATTATTATTTTATCTTTTTCCATTTTCATCATTGTTTATCTATGTTAGATATTTTACACGTGTTTTGACCATTATGCAGAACCAACAACAAGGTCAAAGGGAGTTTGTGCTTCATTGAAAAAGTTTCAACTCATTGAATATGTTGGAGCTGGGCATCATTTAATTGTTTAAAAGTTTGAATATAATTTTGTTTTTAAAGTAATTTAGTGGATAAAATCATATATCAATGTAACCATGTATTTATTAGTATTCTTTTTGATAATTTAGTGGCTAGAACCATAAATCTTAAGTGCAGAAAAATGAAGAATTTTAAGTTTGAATTTATACTTTTTCATTATGTATATTAAGGTCGTTGCACCTACCAACTATGATGTAGTTATAAGACAACCATATATTTATATATTGTTTTATGATATCAATGAACCATTAATATTTCTTTTTTTTATTATGTCATTTACTGCTTATTTCTCTAATTTTTTTCAATTATTTTAATTTATATCTTTTATACTATTAATAGAGATCATTTTTATAAAGTAACTTATCATTTCACTTTTTCATAAACTATATTTTTTAATTTATGTAAAATTATTAAAGTGATATATAATTTAGGATGATAAAATATATATAAATATTCATTCAATATATATATATATATATATATAGATAATAACACCACAAAAACCATCACAAAATAATATTGAAGTTCCAACATGATGATTGATGTTTTGAAATTTCGTGCTCATCCAACACATACAAGTGTTCTATATTTTAATGGAAAATACAGTTTGTTATGAAAAGCATTTTCACAAAAGAATGTGAGTATTTTATTGGTCTCTATTATTCGATACCACGTTGTTGGCTAAAATTAGTTTGTAACCAATAGTTTATAGTTGATAATTATTAAATTAATTGAAGCAGTCTTAACTGACGAATATTGTTAAATTGAATATCGGATTCAAATTTAGATTTTACAGTTTTTGAAATTAATTAAGATAAAAAAAATCAACAGTTTAATTAGCTTAAAATGTAAAATGACATTTTTAATTAATTTTTCATAAATTAATGTTTAAAATATTTTAAAATTAGTAATTTAAAGTTTATCAATCAGATATGTATTTTATTTATTTTAAATTAAAATAAATAAATAAATTATTTACTTTAAAATATTAATTATTTTAAAATTTATATTATTTATAAATTATTTAAATTATAATTAATAAATTATTTTAAATTTTAAATTATGTAAATTATTTATAAATAAATTATTTATTTAAATTATTTTAAAAATTATCCAAATTAAGTTATAATAAATAAATTTTAAACGATTAAAAATGATTTTACTTACAATAATAAGGATAAAATGATAAATTATAAGCTTATAAGCTACTTGAATTTGCTTTTCAAAAAACACTATAAACTCATCAATCATTGTTATCAAATAGAACTTATAGCTTATAAGCTCGTGTTTTGGACTTAGCAACCAGAGCCTATATCTCCGATGATTTCCACCAAAGACTGGATTAAATTTGTCACTCAACTCCAATAGTTTGATCTAGTGTTAAAAAAAATGAATATTGAATGTATAGGTTGCAGATTCGATTTCTGTTAGTACCATTGGAATGAGGTTAATATAAACTTTTTGTAAGTGTTATGTGAACTCTAAAGTATTCTTTACCTTGATTGGAACATCATTCCCTCATTATAAATTTTTATTATAAAAAAATTCGTTTCGTATAATAATTGCTTTTTGTATTTTAATATAAACTTTCAAAACTTTTACAAAAAACAATGTAGACTTTCAAAACAACAAAATGAAAAGGCTTAAAATGACTTTGAGAATTTTAAAATTTTCAGTTGTGCAATTTTAGATACTAAATTTTTTGAGCAATTTATCTCATTTATGATATTTTAACCCCTCACTTTTATGTGATTGAGTTTATTTGATGTCTACCATGATGATAAGATACATCTTTCGCACCTAGTTATTTCAACCTCTTTCATCTCTTCACTTCCTTTCTCCACTAACAAAATTTCATCCCAAAGCCCAAAAACCTATGTATACAAACCACACATGACCATCTTTTTTTGCAAAGTCAAATATCACCATTTTAACTGTTGGATCTGTTGGTGATAATTGTTGTAAGACTTTAATAATGGAGTTGTTGATGAAGATTATATGTAGCAAATTTCAAAGTGTGTTGTTACACTAGCCTTTAGGTTCGATTTGCCTCCACCAATCGAATGCAAATGAGATGAAAAACGAATCCCCTTCAGGGTACTTTGGAAAACCTTGATATGATTTGCACTAATACACCAAAAGTATCTTTCAATAGTATGTTACAAAAGAATATTTCTTATACTTCTCTCATGCATTACAGAAGAATAGGATGACTTAGAATATAAAATGCATGAGACAAATCATAAGAAGGCTGTTTGTTTCATTCAATAAGAAGGCACACATTAAAATTGAACTGAAGACCTTATCATTAAAGATAAGGTACACAACCACTGAGCCAACAACTCTATCATGTTAATTAAAAACGTTTATACATACATATATTCACCAATATTTTGGATATATCTCACAATTTTCCACCATTTTCAAAATATACTTAGTCTCATAATTTTGGAAATATCATGGTTTCGAGTAATGGTATCTTACGATTTGAACCACTACTTAGTAAGTTATGGGTTTCACTCATCTCGAATAGATTGGTAGACAAGCTTTGAATCAGTTATTTATTAGAACAAATGTGCACAACTTACACATGAAATCTTGGTACTATCGAAAGAATTATAAAGATGACACATTTGATAAGGCTTGTGTCGTGTACCCTTTTAATGAGAATTTAAGAGTCAAACCCTTTACCTCTTTGAAGCGGCCTCACTTCATCCTTACATAGGTAGACTATATCAGAAATACACCCATAATATGTATTTCAATAAATTCACGCTATATGTCTCTTAAGAGCATAACTCAACCTTCCAACTTTATACTTATGATCCAATTACTTTTAACCTTTGAGATGTATCTATATTCAAGTACTTGCAATCACTCTAATAGTGTACTTTCATCATTGAACTAAAGACTTGATGTTACTCAAGTGTGAGTTGATTTTCCACCATTGATGATTAAATAGATATGAGCTTGAGTCCCATCCCCAATGATGTCTTCAACACCATGTCCTTTGTCAGACCTTTCGTCAAAGGATCTGCAAGATTCTTTTTAGTTCTTACAAACACTATGGATATTACTCCATTTATGATTAAATCCTTTACATAGTTATTCTAGATTTTCCATTATATACTTGGCTATATGCCTTGGATAGTGTGGATTGAATATCACAATGTATGGATACTAATGCCATTGGCTTTGGCCAAATTGGTATCTCATACAACAAATTTCGTAGCCATTCAGTCTCTTTACTACATGCAGTTATGGCAATGAACTCTGCAACCATGGTGGAGTCGGCAATACAAGTTTGTTTCTTTGATCCCCAAGAAACTGCACCTCCACCAAGGTTGAAGATCCACCCACTTGTGGAAGCATGATCCTCAACATAAGTTACCTAACTGACATTTGTATATCCTTCCAAAACTGAAGGATATCCAATATAGACTAAACTATAGTTAATTGTTCCTTTCAGATATTTTAATACTATATTAACAGCACGCCAATGTTCTTTACTTGGATTGCTTGTATACCGACTTAATCTACCAACAACATATACTATATCAGGTCTGGTACAAGTAATGGCATACATCAAGCATCCGATTACATTTGAATAATCTAGTTGTGCCATAGGACATCCTTTACGTGGTTGTAAACTAACATTTTGATCAAATGGTGCCAAAGATTTTGTAAACTAACATTTTTCTACCTCATCTAAATTGGTGCCAAAGATTAACAAATCATCCACATATAAAAAAATCATAACACATTTTCCATTGTGAAATTTACTATAAATACACTTGTCAGATTCATTTATTTTTGTATCCATTAGAAAGCACAACTTGATCAGACTTTTGGTGCAATTGTTTGGGTGCTTGTTTTAACCCATATAAGGATTTAGTCAATTTACGCACTTTATGTTTTTGTCCTTTGATGACAAATCCTTCAGGTTGTTTCATATACACCTCTTTATCTAACTCTCTATTTTGGAAAGCAGTTTTAACATCCATTTGATGGATTATAAACTTATAGATAGAAGCTAATGCCAAAAGCACTCTTATGGATGCAATTCTTGCAACAGGTGCATAAGTATCAAAGAAGTCGATACCTTCTTTTTGTGTAAATCCTTTTGCAACAAATCTAGCTTTGAATTTATCAATGGTACCATCAACTTTCATTTTCTTCTTAAAGATCCATTTACAGCCTATTGGTGTGGATCCAGGTGGGAGGTCTACTAATTTCCAAGTTTTATTCCCCATAATTGAGTCCATTTCTTCTTGGATGGCTTCTTTTGAAAAGGCAGAGTCTTGAGACCTTATTGCCTCTTCATATGTGTCTAGGTCACTCTCTAAATTATAGAAAATTGGTCCATAACTGTAAATGGAATCCTTTGTACCTTCTACAAGGAACACAAAGAAGTCTAGCCCATTACTTTTCTCTTTCCTAGCTCTTTTACTTCTTCTAGTTTATGAACATGTCAAAGTATCATTATTAGATACATTATTTTCTAGACTTTGTACACTAGAACAGACAATTTCTTTGGGATGCGGAATTAAGTTAAATCTATTTTTTTTTGAAAAATTGCATCTCTTGACTCAATCACTGTGTTAATAGGATATATGTCATTAGATTCAATAACCATGAATCTATATGCCTTGCTATTTTCAGCATAGCCCATAAATACACTTTCAATTCCTCTTTCTGTCAATTTCTTTCTTTTTGGTTCAAGAACCTTAACAATTGCTCTACAACCCCAAACTTTTATATAGTTAAGATTGAGTTTTCTTTTCTTCCAAACTTTATATGGGGTTATCTTTTTCCTTTTATTAGGAACTCTATTTAACAAATAACATGCAATTAGCATGGCTTTGCCCCAATAACCTTTAGATAAACCAGAATAGGAGAACATGGCATTCACTTTTTCTTCTAATACCCTATTTTTCTTTTCTGCAGTTCCATTTTGTTGTGGGAAATATGATGCAGTTGTTTGATGCACAATACCAGCGGACTAAAAATAATCAGGATGATAGAATTCTCCTCCCTTATCACTTCTAAAGCACTTAATAAAAGTTTCATGTTGAAGTTCTACTTGTGCTTTAAATATTTTAAATTTGTCTAAAACTTCATTCTTAGAGTGCATTAAATAAACATAACATAATCTAGTACAATCATTCATAGTGTTTTAGCAAGTGTACTGAATTGTTGCAAGTAATAATTATAACGGTAGTACCGAGTGTCAAACTCAAGGATTGCGTTTTACTATTGAATGGTATTTGATTACTAAAATTGAACAAAAAGTTTCTGAATTGATTGAAATAGTATTTAAAACTAACAACGGTAATAAAATTGATCCTTCATAATAATAAAAATGTCAAGGATGAGTTTCACTTCGAAACCAACCTTAGTTTCTAATTTGATCCTAGTTACTAAATTTCTTTATTGAATTATTAGCGAATTCTCTTTATTATTCTTGCCCTAACGTCTTAGTGACAGAACCTTTAATTCCAAATTAACCCCTAATTTCTTAGTCGATTTAAGATTTGAATTAAGCTTTACAGTACACGAATTCTCTTATTAAACTATTGCCTCTGCAAATAATTCAATTGGTTTCATGACCTGCATCTATCCCTAGACTACAATATATGAATTTCTCATCTCAAGCATTCGTAAAGTCCACTTCCGTTTCAAAATACGATTCGTAAAACATTTTAAAGTTGATCAAGCAATAAAAAGCATTAAGCACAAAGATGAGAAAAATAATTCAATAAACTCATTCATATAACTAGAAATCAAATCACAAAAATAAAGGTTTCATCTTGTTTCACTCATCCCTAACAAATAGGTTTTAGTTACTTATGACAGTGATAGAAAATATAGAAGAATTACAAGAAAGATTCATGAATGATTCTTGATAAAACTGCTCCAATGGTGTTAGAAACAGCCGTCTATGAAAAGGGCTTGTAATGTGGCTAGTAACCGAAAGAAAATGGCAAGGCTTGTAATGTGGCTAGTAACCGAAAGAAAAGGGCAAGGCTCAAAGGAGCTAGCAAAGGATAAAATTTGCATAGGGTAGTTAGAAAGGCTCAAACGACCAATTTCCTCAGTGTATGCATAAATTACAAGTGATGCAAGTCATAATTAGTGCAAGTTTCGAAGGGATAACACATGTCTGGATAATCACACAACAAAGAATTAAAGTGTTTAGGCCCAAAAGCTCATAGCTAGGATAATAAGAGAAAGCATGAACTATCAAAACCATGCCAAGCATGTTACTGAAAAGTTAACATTTTTTTTGAACAATTGATGGTAAGTTAGCCTTCTACAACCACTTAGTAATCAACAATGTATGTATTAGTCAGACTTTGTCGAATTGAGCAATAATGCGTTTCAGGCGCGTGCCCAGCAAGCGCGTGCCCTGTGCTTCAGGTGCATTTAAGTGTAGGCAAATGCGCTTCAGGCGCAGCTTGGCAATAGCTTCAGCGCTGAAATGCGCTTCAGGCGCGGAACGACAGATCTTCAACGGTGAAATGCGCTTCAAGCGCAGAACGACAGATCTTCAGCGCTGAAATGCATTTCAGGCGCGGAACGACAGAATTGAAATAGCAAAATCTACTCCCTAAACACACTTTTTGGTTCCTTGAGCGTACAAAACATCAAGAACTAATAAAACTAGCAATTAATAAGGAAAAATGAAACTAATGGAAATAAAATGAGACTGAAATGCAAAAATAACGTGCAAAGGATACGTATTTGGGTTGCCTCCCAATAAGCGCTCGTTTAATGTCTTGAGCTTGACATTCCACTCTTCAAGTGGTGATCAGATTGATGGACTCCATCGGAAGTTTTGACTCTCCCCCTAAGTAAGGTTTGAGCCTTTGTCCATTCACCTTGAAACTTCGGTTTGAGTGTGTATCCTTTAACTCCACCGCGCCGTATGGAAATACCTTGATTATTTTGAAAGGACCCGACCATCTTGACTTTAATTTTCCTGGAAACAACTTTAATCTCGAGTTGAAGAGAAGAACAAATTGTCCTTGGAACTCGAACTCCTTGAACATAATTTTTTTGTCATGCCACTTCTTGGCTTTTTCTTTATATATTTTGGTGTTTTCATATGCAAAATTCCGGAACTCCTCTAACTCGTGAAGCTGAAGAATTCTTGATTCGCCTGCCTTGACCAAGTGAAAATTCAAGTACTTTGTCGCCCAAAATGCTCGATGCTCCAGTTCAAGAGGTAAATGACAAGCTTTACCATACACAATTTGATACGGCGACAAACCAATGGTGGTCTTGAAAGCTGTTCGGTAGGCCCAAAGTGCATCATCAAGTTTCGTCGACCAATCTATTCTTGAAGCATTTACTGCCTTTCCAAGGATTCGCTTAATCTGCTTGTTGGATACTTCAACTTGCCCACTAGTTTGTGGGTGATATGGGGTTGCCACCCTATGACGCACATTATATTTGCTTAGAAGGCACTCCATCTTCCGGTTAAGAAAGTGAGTGCCCTCGTCACTAATCAAAGCTCGAGGCACGCCAAAACGCATGAATATGTTCTTCTTGAGAAATGCGATGACCTGTTGTGAATCATTGGTTGGTATAGCAACTGCTTCAACCCACTTTGAGACATAATCCACCGCCACCAAAATATAAACTTTTGCATATGAGGATTAGAATGGACCCATGAAATCAATACCCCACACATCGAACACTTCTATTTCTAATACAGGATTTTGAGGTATCTCATCCCGTTTTGAAATGTTACTGGTGCGCTGACATCGATCGCACTTCTTCATATAATTGAATGCATCTTTAAACAATGACAGCCAGAATAGTCCCGATTGGAGAACCTTTGCTGTAGTTCGATCCCCACTAAAATGACCCCCATAATCAGAGTCATGGCAGTGCCACAACACCTTTTCTTGCTCCTCCTCGGGCACACACCTTCGCAACAACCCATCCACTCCTTTTTTGTACAGAAAGGGTTCATCCCATACATAGAATGTGGCATCATGGATAAACTTCTTTCGTTGTTGGTAGGTGAAATCAGATGGAATTGCCTCACCTACCTTAAAATTAGCAAATTCAGCGAACCAAGGTGCCTTGGCAATTGCGAAGATGTGTTCATCAGCGAACTGGTCTCGAATCGGTCTAGTGTCATCATCCTCCTCCACTTTCTCCAATCGAGATAGGTGGTCAGCTACAATGTTCTCTGATCCCTTCTTATCTCGAATCTCAATGTCGAACTCTTGTAGTAATAGAGTCCATCTGAGTAGCCTTGGCTTCGAGTCCTGCTTAGAAAACAAATACCTCAAAGCAGCAAGATCAGTGTAAATAATAACTTTCGATCCTAATAAATAAGATCGAAATTTATCAAAAGGATAAACTACAAATAATAATTCTTTTTCTTTTGTGGCATAATTATGTTGTTCCTGATTCAAAACATGACTAGCGTAGTAGATTATATGCAACAACTTATCTTTTCTTTGTCCCATGACTGCCCCGATGGCACTGTCACTTGCATCGCACATGATTTGAAAAGGTAGTGACGAATCAAGTGCAGTGATAATGGGAGTAGTTATATACTTATTTTTCAAATTGTTAAAAGCATTCAAACAATCCTCATTGAATTTGAAAGGCGTGTCTTTCACAAGTAGGTTTGTAAGCAGTTTTGCAACTTTAGAAAAATCTTTTATAAATCTCCTGTAAAATCCAGCATGGCCTAAAATGTTTCTAATGCCTTTTTCAGTATTAGGAGGGGGAAGTTTTTCAATAACTTCAGCTTTGGCCTTGTCAACCTCGATCCCCTCGTGGGAGATTCGGTGGCCTAACACAATTCCCTCTCTTACCATAAAATGACATTTTTCCCAATTTAGGACCAGGTTGGATTTTTCACACCTTTCTAATACAAGAGACAGATTAATCAAACAATTATCAAAAGATGAACCAAAGACAGAAAATTCATCCATAAATACTTCGATATGTTTCTCAATCATATTAGAGAATATGGATATCATGCACCTTTGAAATGTGGCGGGTGCATTACATATCCCAAACGGCATCCGCTGATAAGCAAACACCCCATAAGGACATGTAAATGCAATTTTCTCTTGATCCTCGGGTGCAACAGCTATCTGATTGTACCCCGAGTAGCCATCTAGGAAGAAGTAATACTCATGTCCAGCTAGCCACTCAAGCATCTAGTCAATGAAAGGGAGCGGGAAATGATCCTTCCTCGTAGCAATGTTCAATCTTTTATAATCAATACAAACTCTCTACCCTGTAACCGTTCGGGTTGGAATTATATCGTTCTTTTCGTTAGTGATGACGGTCGTTCCACCCTTTTTTGGTACAACTTGGACGGGACACACCCAAGAGCTATCTGAAATGGGGTAGATGAGACCGACTTCTAGGAGCTTTACCACTTTTTTCCTAATCACTTCTTTCATTGCCGGATTCAATCTTCTTTGGGGTTGTACAACCGGTTTGTGATTGTCCTCCATTAGGATTTTGTGCATACAAAAAGTCGGACTTTTTCCCTTCAAGTCCTCAATGGACCAACCGATGGCACCCTTATGCTTCCGCAAAATTCTCAACAACTTCTCTTCGTGTAATTCACTCAAGCTTGCAATAATGATGGCTGGATTCTTATCTTTTTCACCCAGAAATACATATTTCAAATGAAGAGGCAACTGCTTGAGTTCAACCAATGGTGTCTCTTTCTTTTTCTCTAAGGACTCGTCTTCATTCCCTTTCAACTCCTCCCATCTAGTAGGGAAACAGGGGGAGTAAGATGGTGATGCTTCTAACATGGCTAAAACCTTTTTCACCTTTAGATCTTCACTTTCTTTAACAACATCTTGGGGTAGGCATAACACTCTTTCTAATGGCAGAATGGGTGCTTGATGCTCAATTTCTTCGTCGACTATCGCATTGAAAATCTCGATTCGATTGCACCCTTCTCTTTCTTTTGAATGTTCCATGGCTTTTAGAATATTGAAAGTGACAGTTTCCTCATTTACCTTCAAGGTTAAGGTGCCATCCGCCACATCAATCATAGCTTGCCCTGTTGCTAAGGATGGTATCCCCAAGATCAAAGGAATGTCATTTTCCTCCTCCATGTCTAGTACCACAAAATCCATTGGAAAAATGAACTTATCCACTTTGACCAACACATATTCCACCACTCCATATGGGTGTTTCATTGAGCGATCCGCAAACTGTAACATCAATTGTGTGTCTTTGACTCTTCCAATGCCTAGCTTTTTGTATATGGAAATGGGCATAAGACTCACACTAGCCCCAAGATCACACAAGGCCTTCCCAAAAGTTCTATTCTTAATAGTGCAAGGGATAGAGAAGCTTCTAGGATCCTTGAGCTTAGGTGGCAGCTTCCTCTGTAGGATAGCACTACACTCTTCAGTAAGCATCACTGTTTCACCGCTGATTTTTCTTTTCTTTGACAGAATCTCCTTCATGACTTGGCGTATGTCGGCATCTGCTCTAATGCTTCTGCAAAAGGAATGTTAATTTGCAATTTTTAAAAACATCAAGAAACTTACCGAGTTGTTTTTCAGTTTCTTCCTTTTTTAATCTTTGAGGAAACGGAAATCGAATTTCAGGCTTTGGCATTGTCTCCTTTTTCTGCACCACAGGTTCTTCCTCCTTTTCAAGAGCGATGTGCTCCTCAACTGATGTCGGGGTGACCATTTCCTCCGAGTGGGTTGAAGTTGAAGTACTCCCACTCTGTTTGGCTTTAGGTGGTACTTGTTCACTTACCTTGCCACTCCTCGTTGTCATGACATTGACATTATTTCGCGGATTCAGAACTGTGTCACTAGGCAAATTTCCAGGCGCTCTTTGTGCTAGTTGTTGAGCAAGTTGACTTAGTTAGGTCTCTAAATTCTTTATTGATGCTGAGTGATTTTTCTGGATGGCTCTTGACTCTTCAATGAAAGAACTTGTGCTTGTTACTAACTTCTCAAAGCACTCTCCCAAGCAGCTTTTCAATGTGGAGCTTGATTTGTTTGAGCTCCTTGTTGACCTTGAGATCCGCCTTGTTGATCTTTCCAAGAAAAATTTGGATGATTTCTCCAACCAGGATTGTACGTACTAGAGTAGGGATTGTTCTGCTTCCCGTTGTTACCCACAAAATTCACCTTTTCTAGTTCTTCTATA
The DNA here is from genome assembly GCA_037974755.1 of Cicer yamashitae. Classification (NCBI taxonomy): domain Eukaryota; kingdom Viridiplantae; phylum Streptophyta; class Magnoliopsida; order Fabales; family Fabaceae; genus Cicer; species Cicer yamashitae. The sequence continues at coordinate 12,988,562 of JBBPBQ010000004.1, forward strand.
TCGTCTTCATCCGGTACTTCACAAGCTCCATTTTTATGTGTTCCCCCTTAAAAGTCACAACCAGTATGTTTCAATAATTTGACAGGGGTCACTTGGGGTTGTATATTTAGAGTTGCCATTCCTTTCTGTAACATCCCGACCCTTACCGTTATCGGCGATGTTAGTCACGACCTTCTCGCCCCCTCACCACCCAGTGGAAATAGCGAGTTTTTGCCTTCCGTGGGATTTGAGCCCGGTACCTAGGGGATAAATACCGCCTCATCACATTCCCACTAACAACGGTAATAAAATTGATCCTTTATAATAAGAAACATGTCAAGGATGAGTTTCACTTCGAATCCAACCTTAGTTTCTAATTTGATCCTAGTTACTAAATTTCTTTATTGAATTATTAGCGAATTATCTTTATTATTCTTGGCCTAACGTCTTAGTGATAGAACCTTTAATTCCAAATTAACCCCTAATTTCTTAGTGGATTTAAGATTGGAATTAAGCTTTACAGTACACGAATTCTCTTATTAAACTATTGCCTATGCAAATAATTCAATTGGTTTCATGACCTGCATCTATCCCTAGACTACAATATATGAATTTCTCATCTCAAGCATTCGTAAAGTCCACTTCCGTTTCAAAATACGATTCGTAAAACATTTTAAATTTGATCAAGTAATAAAAAGCATTAAGCACAGAGATGAGAAAAATAATTCAATAAACTCATTCATATAACTAGAAATCAAATCACAAAAATAAGGGTTTCATCTTGTTTCACTCATCCCTAACAAATAGGTTTTAGTTACTTATGACAATGATAGAAAATATAGAAGAATTACAAGAAAGATTCATGAATGATTCTTGATAAAACTGCTCCAATGGTGTTAGAACAGCCGTCTCTGAGTTTCTATGCTAGGGCACAAGTCTCCAAACTTTCCAATAGCCAAAAAGATCCCTAAAAAGTGAGAAATACATATTTTAATGTGTTCTGATGTGCGTCGCGCGCCCCAGGCGCGCCTCAAGCGCATTCTAGTAGGTCCTATGCAGAAATGCACCCCAGGCGCTGGTTTCGCGCTTCAAGTGCACAACATCTTCTGTCTAGAATTTAGTGCATGTTTATCCTCTATAGATTCCGAATTGGGTTTCGATGTCTTCATGAAAGTTGTAGCTATGGATCTTAGCTTTCATTTGCACTTGGTTTGACTCAAATTGGATATCTAAAACTCCATATATGGCTGAAATACTCCATATAGGTCATGTTGATTTCTTAGCAAAATTCAGCACTGCACTAAAACAAAGAAGCAACGTAAAACTAAGAAAAATCCCTACTTAATCAAGGAAATAAGAACATAAACATTTTATTAACTCAAAGAACTAGAATCAATAAAATATATCAGCTAACTCCTTAAATTAAGTAATGAATAAAAGATAAATAAGACTAAAAACAATGAAAAATATGCATATGATGAAGAGTCATCATTCATCAATAAAAGTGACAAAATCTAATACCTTAGAACTTCTTTCAACTCTTTTAAAAGGTTGTCTTGTGCTTTTAGTTAACATGCAATTAGTACATAGATTTGAATTTTTGTCAAAAGTCAGAATTAATTTTGATTTCATCATGTCATTCAATTTTCTAAAGTTAACATGTCCTAGTCGCATATGCCATAAATCACAAAACTCAACGATATAAGCAGAAATCATATTATTATTGTAGTTACTAATAACATTACATTAGAGCATATTCTCTCAAAGGTAACCCTTCCCTACAAACATACCCCCTTTAGAGAGATAAAATTTATCTCCCTCAAATACACATTTGAAACCAAATTTATTAAGTAAAGGTACATAAATCAAGTTCTTCCTAACTTCAATAACATAAAATACATCTTTAAGAGTAAGTGTTTTTCAAGAAGTGAATTAAATCTCCACTGTTCCTTTTCCTTTGACTTGGACAGTTGAGGCATTTCCCATGTACAAAACGCTTCAATCTTCTTCAACAATGGTCTTAAATAGTTATTTGTTTTTGCACACATGGCGGGTAGCACCAGAGTCTATTCAGCAAGATTCAACATCTTCAATCATGTTGAGTTCATAAATGACAGCAACAAGATTATCTTTTATTGCACTTGAACTCTTCTCTTTGTTCTTTCTTTTCAAGAACATGCACTCATTTTTAAAGTGTCCTAGTTTTCCACAATGTTAATAACTTCCTTTTATTTTCTTTATTTTTTCATCATTCCCATTGTGTTTTTCATGAGATTTATCAAAATCTCGATTTCTTTTCTTAAAAGTTTTGCTTGAATTTCCTTTTTCCATTACATGATCCTTTTCATGAGAAAATTGGTTTTTAGTATCCTCTTGTTTATGGTACTCTTATTCTTAACGAAGGTGATTACCCAATTGCTCAAGAGATATGTCATTTTTCTTATGTTTCATGGTTTTCTTAAAATCTTTCCACGAAGGTTTCATCCATGTGCATGTGATGTTGTTTATAGTTATTAAGAATGCGTTCATTCTCATGCATTTGTTCTATTATTGATTTATTATTAACCATTTTATAATTATTAAATTGAGAAACAAGAAACTTCTTACTTGTAGTGCTCCTTGCATGTATCTTAACTCTAATTTCTCCCATAGTTCCTTTGCAGAAATGCTACTTTGATATATATCGAACATGGATTCAGACATACCGTTGAGAATATGGTCCATGCATATATATTCATCATTGTCCCACTTTTGTCTTTCTCTTATTCCTACTAATGTTTCCACTTCCTTCTCTAGTGGTCTTGTGGTGTTCAGAACATACACCACCTTCAAAGTTGTAAGAAAGAATTTCATCTTTTTGTGCCAATGGATAAAGTTTCCTCCATTGAATTTCTCCAACATCACAAAATTTGACGTCATTTATTTGAGTGATGCAACCATTGATTGAAAATAAAATCGAACATAAAGATTGTTGGATCTGTTGGTGACAATTGCTGCAAGACTTTCATAATGAAGTTGTTGATGAAGATTATATGTAGTGTCGCGTCCGGTTTGTCCGTGAAAAATGAGTCGCCACCAATTTTATTTTATTCAAAGGAAAAATTGGATAAAACCAACAATAATGGTTTTTGAACCAAAAATTCGGATTCGGGAGTCGATTACGAGTAGGGAAAGTATTACCACCCTACAACGTCCGTTAAAACGGTTACCCTATAATTAATTGTATACAAACTATTTATTTATTTTTTCATTTATTTTTACCCCAAAAAGAATAATAAAAAATAAATAAATTATTTACATTTATAAAAGAAGGAAAAATATTTTTTTATTAATTTGGTTTGACAAGGAAAAAAACCTTGCTCCTACGTATCCCCAAGTGCAATAGGGAAATCAAAACACACGTAGTTCTTGGGTAGAAAATATTTATGTGTTGTCCGATTTTTATTATTACTCTATTTTAATTATTTTTTATTATAATAATTATTATATATGTATCTAAAAATAAAAATGTAATAATAATAATAATTACGAAGAAGAAAGAAGTGAGATGTCTGTTCACGGATTATATCTTTTAATTTTTTTGTTTTAAAGAAAAATTGATTTTTGTTAGAAAACAACGTAACGAAGTGTAATAATAACGAAAAACATGTGAGATGTGGCGCAGCGAGCGAGGATGAATTTCATCCGGCGGCAGCGACCATTAATTATAATCATAAGGGAAAACTATTTATTCGTTGTTATGATTTTTTTTGTTATTTGATAAAGATGTGATATGAGATTTTTGTTATATTACAATATGGTGAAATTTATTTTCTTGGTGATTGGTTTATAAACATCAATTAGTTATATTTTTTTTAGCATTTTGTGTTGCAAAGAAAACAATTTTAGGAACATATAACTTTAGAAAAATGAAAGCTTAACATATGAGTTTATGTTTGCATAAATAGAAAAAGAGAAAGAAAAAAAAAACATTTTTTAAAGGGATGCAATACAAAGAATAATAAGAAGAAATTTGAGAAGCAATAAGAAAGTGATACTTTACTACTGAATTGGCTTTTTGCTGAACTGATTTTCCAAGACTAGATTTTCTGCTTCTCTTTTGCCTATTATTCTGTCTTCTTTCTATTTTTTGTGCTCTTAAATAGTGCTCTAAATTGTGCTCCTCCTTGTCCCCCCAATTGTGCTCCCAAATAGTGCTCCAAATTGTGCTCCTCCTTGTCCCCCCAATTGTGCTCCCAAATAGTGCTCCCTCTTTCTACTCTTACTATCGATTATTTATAGACTTTTCGGGTGTAGGTTACAAAAGACAAGAGAATAATTGCCAATTGATCACCATTTTATTACTATTAATCTCTTTCTTTTTGGTTTCTTTTCTTTCAATTGATTATCATTATACCGATTTTTTTGACCATCAATCCGTTCAATTGATTATACCGATTTTTATGACCATCAATCCATTTCTTTTCGCTTTCTTTCATTCAATTATGTACCTTTATTTATTTGTTATTATTATTATTTTTTTATATTTTTTTATTATTTTTTTTTAGAAAAGAGTCTGAACAGGAATTAGAGGCAAACAAAAACTGAGAACATATGTGATTGTCTAAAGTTTAAAGCCCTAATTATTTATTTTTATTTTTATATTTCTATACATTTATTATTATTATTATTTCCCCTTTTTTTTTTTAATAAAAAGTAAAAATAAATAGATAAATAAATAAATAAAAAGCAGACAAAATTAGGTGTCAACATGTAGCAAATTCCAAAGCGTGTTATTACACTATTCTTTAGGTTCGATTCGCCCTCACCCATCGGATGCAAATAGGATGACTAGGAATATAAAATGGATGAGACAAAGTGGATACCAACAGCCAAAATTTCGTATTTCATTATGTCCAAAATGACACAATTTATAGAAAAATAATGTCAGTTGAGAAAGAGATACAACTCTTTGTTCTGCCATTTAGTTTATGAAAAAGTATATAAATAACGTTCATATTTTGACTGAATAGTTGGAGCAGTCTGGTGGTTGATCAATACCTATTTTTCGCGCATGAACCGAGTTCGAATCAGCAGTTGCGCATGAACTGAGTTCGAATCCAACAGTTGTGCAAGAAAGCGCACATAGGAATCGAACACAAGACTTGACCACTAAACATAAGGTACACAACCATTGAGCCACAACTCTATCATGTCAATTAAAAACATTTACACATACATATATTCACCAATATTTTGGAAATATCTCACATTAATTAATGCAATTTTAGCAACATATGATATGTTGTGTTTCTTTCAAGTTATGAAAAAGAACCATAATCTCCTCGAACCGAAAATCACACTTCAAATCAAAACTAATGTTACAAACACGAAAAGTTGAATCTTATCCCAATTTCTGATAATTCGGTTTCCATCTGCAAACCATGCGATCTCATCCCCTTTATGATATTCCTTTTCACTTCAACCAAATCATTCAGTAATATTTAACCTAACCGATAAAACAAAATGTTATCCCCTGACCTTATCTGAAAGTGTTATACAAAGGTAAACATTACCTCAAATCCTAAATAGAAAAACGGAATCATGATTGAAATGTTATTCCCTGACGTATCAATAGGTGTTACAATAAGCTCTTCTACTCCAAATGCAACTGGAGAACTATCTCATTATCCGCACGAGCTGTAACTTATTGACTCGCTTTGATCGTGAATCAGAGTCATGTAGTCGCCACCGATGTTGAGAAACAACGACACAATAGAAGAAGAAGAGCGCGATATTAACCTTCTATTTGTAAGTGAAAAAGACGAACAAGTGAAAGAGTAAGGAGTCAAAGGTCTCCGGTGAGAAAACAGTGAGATACTCCTTAGTCGCAAGGAAGACGCCATTGAGTACACTCACTAAAGATGTGTACTTTGGTCAAATAAGTTATCTTTTTTTTTTTCTTCTAATTATTAGATTTCTTAATACGTATACAAAAAATTTAAACGATATTTATCGTGAGACGGAGAGAGTAGCATAGAAGAATAAGTGAATGTTTTAGAATTCTCACATGGCTACTAAAGAATTTGTTGCAGTGATGATGAAGATTAGTAGGGAAAAAAGATTGAGCCAAAGAATATAGACGATGGTTTGATTTTAACTTTTGAAAACCAATAAAAAATAAAAGATGAATCAGGTAAAAAATGGATCAAAAGATATATAGAGGGATGATTGGCTCTCTTATCTACTTAACTGCATCTAGACCTGACATTTTGTTTAATGTGTGTGTTTGCAAGATCTCAGTTTGACACTGAAGTATCTCATTTAACTGATATTAAAAGGATCTTTAGATATTTGAAGGGAATTACTAATCTTTGTATGTGTTATAAGCCATCCTCTGAGTACAAGTTAGTAGGTTTCTATGATGTTGACTATGTTGGAGATAAACTAGAAAGGAAAACTACTACTGCTAGTTGTACATTCCCTGGCAAAAATTTGATCTCCCGGTCTAGTAAAAGACAAGGAACCATTTCTCTATCTACAATTGATGTAGCATATATTTCAACAACTAGCTGCATCAGTTAATTGTTGTGGATGAAACATCAACTAGAAGACTTCAAAATGAATGAGAGTAACATTCTCATCTTCTGTGATAACACTTTTGCTATATGTTTAACAAAAAATCTTATTTTACACTAAAAGGAAAAACATATAGAGATAAACATCACTTTATAAGAGGTTATGTCCATAAAGATATTTTAGACATTAAATTCATTGACACTGATCATCCTTGGCCAGATATTTTTCACAAAACCCATTGCAAAAGACAAATTTAACTTTATAAAGAAAAATTTAAATATTCTATTTATAAAGGAGTAAAGTTGGAATCCCTGTATGCCTCTGCATCTAGTAAAACATATTAATTAGTTAACTATGTATGGCATGTTATATGGATCAATTTGATACTCTCAATGAACTTCAAATTGATTTCAGTAATATCGCTGAGAACGGGTTCGACTTCTTTAAAGATTTTGTTGGTATTTGATGGTTTGAGTACTGTAACCTTGATCAACCTTTTGCTCTAGGCGTTGTAGTTAAAGAGTTTTAGAGGTTTGGTGATGCAAACAAAGATGGAGAAGTCTCTAGTCTGGTTTTAGGGATTGTTATCAAAATCACTCAACAAACATTACTACTATTACCAAATGTCTAGATGAAGTAATAATATATGAAAATCGATATGAATCAAGGATTGGCTCCTCTAAAATCAAGAACGAACTTTTTGAAGATCCCAAGGTTAGCTCTAAGTTAGTACATTTGAAAGCCTAGATACAAAGTACTCTTCAAGATTCTGATGGGATGTGTGGTGCCTAAAGGTGGCTCGGTTAATCATGTCAGCAAAGACCACAAGGGATTGATGTGGAACATCTCCTTGAAGATCAAACTTGGTGCTTGAGCACATGAGGTCTTTGTACCATCAACTCCATATCATGAAAGATTAAGATTATTCGCTACTCAAGACTCATCACAGTTGTGCTAATGATGATTCTTCTCATTAAGGCTCTAGAGGAAGTAGGATGAGTTTTTCAAGATGAGCACTTGGTATCCTCATCTACATCAGTGTTCAACATCCAAAATGTCATCAAAATGAGGCTCATTACTGCCAAGGAGAGTATCAAACCAAGCACTGAAGTCAAGAGACTCTTAGGTCAGTCTAGTTAGGAAGATAAAAAAGTGGTCATTCATAAGTACTAATGATGTATCACTATGGTTAAGGGATGCTTCCAGTTTGCTTCCCTTTGCTAAGAGCATCTCAAGAGCTTGACAAGAAAAGAAAAAGGGCAGTCACGGTATCTACTGAGATAGTGGAAAAAGATGATGATGTAAATGCCAATAAGGAAGAAGCAAATTTTATTTTGAGGAAGAGACATAATGTAAATTCCATTTCTAAATCTATTCATTCCTCTTTTAATATTATCAGGGATAGTTGTAATAACTTGTCTAAAACTGGACTAGCTAAACCCCCACCCCTTTTGGCAACCTCAAACAAAACAACTTCACATATCTTTGTTGTTTTCTCCAACTCTGATTCAAATACGGACACCTTAGATGGTGTTGTAGAAAGAAATAATAGATCCCTCCACGAAATGGCTAGAACCATGTTAAATGAGATGAATGTTGCAAGACATTTTTGGGCAGAGGCAATTAACACTGCATGCTACATTCAGAATAGAATAATAATTATACCTATGCTTATTAAAATACCTTATGAATTATGGAAGAATAGAAAACCCAACATTTACTATTTTCATCATTTTTTTTGTATTTGTTTTATTTTAAACACAAAACATAAACTGGGCAAGTTTGATTCTAGATCACAAAAATGCATTCTTTTGGGATATTCTAAATGGTCAAAAGTCTGCAGAGTATTTTATCAAGAAACTCAAATTGTGGAAGAATCAATTCATGTGAGATTTAATGACAAACAACCTAATCTATAAAGAGTTGGAACAAGAAAATGAATTTGCAAGTACACCAGGATCAAAGGATTCAAAGACTTTAGAAGGAACTCAAACATCAGCAGAACCAAGCAAAATAGAAGAAATGGTCAAAACATATGAAATCAAGAAACTAGAGGATAAGAATAAATCAGAGGGAAAACATCCTGCAATGCATCAGAAGATAAGAATGGCAATGACAATGCAAGTCAAAAACTTTCAAAATATAAATCATCACATCCTCTAACTCAAATTATTGGAAATTCAAATGATTCCCTAAATACAAGATCTTCTTTTAAGGATACATCTCTTTTTGGATTATTCTTTGAATTAGAATCAACATCTGTGGATGAAGCTCTTTCAGATGAAGGGTGGATTTTAGCAATGCAAGAAGAATTTAATGAATTTAAACGAAATGATGATTGGGATCTGGTGCCAAGACCAAAAGATAAGAAACCGAATGGAACTAAATAGGTGTTCAAAAATAAATTGAATGAAAAAAGAGAAGTTGTAAGAAACAAAGCCAGACTTGTAGCACAAGACTACTGTCAACAAGAAAGTATTGATTACACTGAGACATTTGCTCTAGTGGCAAGGTTAGAAGCTATTTTAATGTTATTATCTTTGCTGTATTTAACAATATTATCTTGTATCAAATAGACATAAAAAGTGCTTTTTTAAATGGATATATTAAATAAGAAGTATATGTAAACCAACCCCCATGATTTGAAAATGATGAGTTTCATGAGTATGTATTTAAACTTAAAAATTCATTATATGGTCTAAAACAAGCACATGTGACTTGGTATGATAGATTGAGTAATTTTTCACTTGAAAATAGTTTTGAAAGAGGAAAAGTCGATACTACATTATTCAGAAAAACATCTAAAAGTGATATTCTTATAGTACAAATATATGTAGATGATATAATATTTGGTTCTACTAATGGCATGTTATGTCATTAATTTGCTAAGTTGATGCAGTAAGAGATTCAAATGAGTATGATGTGAGAACTCTACTTTTTCTTGGGAATTCAGATCCAACAGACTCAAATTGGTGTACTAATCACTCTGACCAAATACACCAAATAACTTCTCAAAATATTCAAAATGGATGAGTGCAAGCCCATGAGCACTCCAATGCACCCAACATGTTCACTTGATAAAGATGATTCAGGAACACTAGTTGATCAGAAAATCTTCAGAGGAATGATAGGATGACTCTCATACTTAAATACTTCAAGGCCATACATTCTTTTTAGTGTCGGCCTCTATGCCAGATTTCAGTCAGACCCAAGAGAATCTCACCTAATAGCAGTCAAGACAATACTCAGATACTTGAAAGGCATTACCAACTTAAGGCTATTTTATAAGAAATCACCAGATTACAAGTTGGTTGGATTTTGTGATGCTGACTATGCAGGTGACAAACTTGAAAGGAAAATCATTAGTGGAAACTTTACTTTTCTTCGCAACAATATGATATCATGGTGCAACAAGAGGCAAAAGACAATTGCTTTGTCAACAGCATAGGCATAATATATATCAACTTCTAGTTACAGTACTCATCTTTCGTGGATGAAAAATCAATTAGAAGATTACAAACTCTATGAAAGTCAAATTCCTATATTATGTGACAACACTTCTGCCATTTGCTTAACCAAAAATTCAATTCTACACTGCAGAGCCAAACACATTGAAATCAAACATCACGTCATAACACGATTTTTTCCATAAGGGAATCCTAGACATCAAATTTATCGACACTAATCATCAATGGGTTGATATCTTCACAAAACCCCTTGCGGAAGACAAATTTCTTTTCATTAATGAAAATCTGAACCTTGTTTACATTTCTGAATGATGTTCTGATCAATATATGACATGCCTTTGATATTTTACAATTTTGCATTTCTGTTATTTGTTATTTAATATGTCATATTTTGTTCCATTTCACACATGCCTCTGATACATATTTACTCCTTTTTGTCTGATGACAAAGGGGGACAAAAGAAAATATTTTGTAGAATAATTTTTTTTCTTCTTCTTATTTGCTCTGATTAATTACTTTACATAGGGGGAGTTATTATCTATTGAACATATCTGTTTATGCTCTATGATAGAGGGGGCAGTTGCTTATTTTATGCTCTATTTTTTTATTATTAAATTGTTCACAAAAATAAATTTTTGTCATCAACAAGAAGTGGGAGATTGTTAGAAACAAGATGGTTTTTAGTTTTGTTGATAACAAAAAGAATTTTGTGAGAACAATTTAATGTACTAATGTTCTAAGTTAAGCGTGTAGAAAAATAGAACAAATAGGTACATTTTAGACCTAAGGTAAAATAAGAGGAAACAAGTAGAATTAGAGGAAAAGTGTACAATCAGAAGAAACACATAGAATTAGAGGAAACAAATAGAATAAGAGGATACAATAGAATAAGAGGAAACAAACAGAATTAGAGGAAACAATAAAATCAAAGGAAATAGGTAAAATTAGAGGAGACAACAAAATCAAAGGAAACCCACTGAACAGAGGAAACAACAAGAATCAAAGAAAACACACTGATAAAAAAAACTCACAAAATATAACCATCAGAGGAAACACACTAAACTACACGGGCTTCGAATGCCCATCCTCTGCTGATAATAAAGTGCTCACTCCAAAAGGCAAGATGCTCTATCAAAGCTTCTCTCTGAACTGGTTATCCATGCTGAATCTAATGATTGCCTCTATTTTTGAAAGCTATTTCAACGCAAGCAGGTTATTGACTATGTCTCTAATATTGACACATGAACATTTGACTCTACTTTTGATATTGACACACTCCAATCGGACTCTGATATGTCTGGATTCGCTTCTGGTACTTACACAATGACTCTGACTGTGACAAAAGACAATGCATTTGACAAAAGTCAACAGATCTGATGAAAGTCAATGCACTAGATTCAATTTACAAAAAGTCAACACCTCAAGAAAAGTCAATGCCTCCGATGAAAAGCAATGATTATGGAGAATTGTGTATAACTTGGAAAATGTGTTTTTGATGAAATCTAGTGGATTCCATATCAGACTCTGAAATAGGAAAATGTTGCCTCTAATCCTAAAACTGGAAATTTTGCCTCTAATACTAATTTTGGAAGATGTCAAAGTTCAGAAAAAGACTTGGAAAAATACAAAGAATGTTACAATCGGTTACCTACCAAATTGCACCTAATGGAAATATTGGATAAGCTAAGTGTTTTTTAAGTGGCATAAACGGTTTGCAAAGGAATCATCACTGAGAACGGTCATAAGAAATTCGAATCTGCATAAACGGTCAGAACTGAAGCAACATAACATCGCACTGGTTCAAAGCATCAATTTAGATTTAAAGAAAATTGATACAAAGCGACGTTTCAATTTAAATATATATTGTTAGAATGAAATACCGACTATAGTGGAAGATTGTTTGTTATTTGAGGAAAATTTTCCAAGTTAAAAATTATATTGTGTCTGATATTTAGTTTTTTGCCAATAGTTGTTGCTATATGAAATTGTATTCTTTGGTTGGTCATTTATCTACACAAGTGGGAGGAAAATATTTGCATAATTGAGATAGTTATCTCTTTTTTTTTCCAACACTCTGTTGTTGTCATTCGTTTTTGCACTTGTTCGTCTCTTCGTTCTTGTTGTTCTCACTATCGGACTCGATTTCTTGACTGCCTTATAAATGTAACAGTTTTACATCAAGAGATGTTATGTAGTTCTGGCCAGTCTGTATAACAGTGCAAAATTCAACAGTAATTTTCTCGCTGCTGCAGCACGGCTTTGAAAAACAGCGGTTCTATAAAAAATTCGCATTTTTTACGTGGAGATTGTTGCAAAATAAATTACTAATTAGAATGGAATTGTGGAGGAGAGTGGTGATACGAGACATTCATCAACAACTTTGCGTTTGGTGCTTTAATAAAATTGAAGCCATAAATGATTTGTTTGCTAGATGTAGTAGAGTGTTGGAAGTGTGACACCTTGTTGGCAAATGGTTGGAATGGCAAGATTGTGCTAATTGCTTGCAGCTTTTAGATAGCTTGTAATTCAAGTAATGCATTAGTTGTATGTGATAACTAACTAACTAATCACTCAATTAGTTAGTTAATTAGAGGGCAGTTAGAATGAATAGGGATAAGTAATGTATAAATAGCATATTCAATTCATTCAATAAACAAGCCCTACAATTCATATACTTTTGTTTCTTGCACTTTAAGTAACAACTTTAAAGCTAATAACTGGTATCTAGAGTCATAAGAATTTATCCAAATATGAGTGAAAAACACCAGTGGAGTGTAAGGATTAAAAACACGAGCGATGCGAGGATGAGTTCAAGTGCAAACAATGGAAATTTTCCAGCCCATATGCAACACTTTGATGGAAAAGATTGGGATAGATGGATAATGCAAATTTGAGCATTGTTTGGATTTCTAGAAGTGTTAGAAATAATAGAAATCGGTTTTGAGGATCTGGGAGCTAATCCAACAGAGGAGCAGAGATAAAGTTTTAAAGAAAACAAGAAGAAAGATTGCAAAGCTACATTCATTCTTCATCAATGCCTTAATACAACTAACTTTGACAAGATATTTGATGCAAGAAGGTGAAGTTGCAGACCTTACAAAGGAAATTCGAACTGCTGCAGATGGAATAACAAGAAAAGGTATCAAATCTGATTCCAAGATTAAGAACAATCACAAATCAGATGGCTGGCTGTGCTGAGAAGCTCACTGAACAGAAATTGTGTGAAAAGATTTTGAGATCCTTGCATCCTAGGTTTGATTACATTGTGTGTGCAATTGAAGAATCCAAAGACATTTCAACATTGAGTCTTGAAGAATTGCAAGGAAGAGTAGAAGTAAGAGAATTGAGAATGGATGAAAGTAATGGAGTGAAGTTTGGGGATCAAGCACTAGCAACACAAGTTCATAAGAAAGGAGATCAAAAAAAGAAATGGAAGCAGAATAAATTCAAGAAGTCTGAGGATAGGTCTTTGTCTTCATCAAAGGGAGGAAGTGCAAATGGCAAATTCAAAGGAAAATCAAAGAAATTTGACTAGAAGAAGGTGCAATGCTACAATTGTGAGAAGTTTGGACACTTTGCTGATGAATGTTGAGCTGGAAAAGGAAAACAGAAGAAAAAGGATGAGGATGAGGTCCGTGCTGCACAAGAGGATGATTCAGACTCAGACACAGTCTTGTTGATGGCCACCACGAAGGAAGAACCTTCTCAATCCCAATTATAGTTCCTTGATACTGGATTTTCCAATCACATGACAAGTCACAAGGAAGGGCTGGTGGATCTTGATACATAAGGAAGAAGCAAGATCAGGTTTGTTGATGATAGAACCTTGGAAGCTGAAGGTGCTGGCAACATGGTGATCAAAAGAAGAAATGACAAGACTGTGGTGATTGAGAATGTGCTATATGTGCTAGGGATGAAAAGTAACTTACTAACCATAGGCCAGTTGATTCATAAAGGATTTCAGGTTATTATGAAGAAATATGCACTAGAAATGTATGATGGGCAAAAAAAGATGATACTGAAGGTTCCTCTCTCAAAGAACAAAACCTTTGTCGTTAAAATACAAGTTACAAACATCCAATGTTTGAAGGAAATGATCTCAGTTGATGAAAACTGATTGTGGTATTCAAGATTTGGCGATCTAAATTTCAGAAGCCTGCAGCAATTAGGAATAAAGAAGATGATCAATGGCATTCCTATGCTTGATGTTCCTAAGAAGGTGTGTGAAGTGTGTATGGCAGGAAAACAATCAAGGAACTCCTTCAAGTTACAAGTGCAAGCAAGAGCAAAGAATTGTCTTGAAGTGGTTCATAGTGACATATGTAGACCATTTGAGGTGCCATCACTAGGAGGTAATATGTACTTCATAACTTTTGTTGATGAATTTAGTAGAATGTTGTGGATTTATTTGACAAAGACCAAAGATGAAGCAATTGAAATATTCAAGAATTTCAAAGTGAAAGTTGAAAATCAAAGTGGAAAAACTGTCAAAGTGCTAAGGACAGATGGAGGTGGTGAGTATACATCACATGAGTTTGATGAATTTTGTGTTAAAAGTGGAATTGAACATAAAGTGACTGCCCTAGACTGGCTGAAAGAAGAAACAAAACTGTCCTAGACATGACTAGAAGTATGTTAAAACGAAAAGAATTGCCACACAAGTTCTGGGGAAAGGCTGCATCAACTGCTGCCTACATCTTGAATAAGTGTCCAACAAAGAAGCTGTCAGAGAAAGTGCTAGAGATCTTGAGTGGTAATAAGCTAGTTGTAGGGCACTTGAGAACATTTAGTGTTCTATGTTTCAACCATGTGCCAGACAAGAAGAGAAGGAAATTGTAGGACAAAAGTGAAGCCATGATACTAGTTGGGTACCATCCAACTGGTGCATACAAGCTCTATGATCCTACTAAAGGAAAAGTTGTAGTCAGCAGAGATGTAAATATAATTGAGCAAGAAAATTGGGACTGGAAGCAGAAAACCAGCATCACCAATCAACCCTGGGACTAGAGACAGGATGCAAGCAGCACCAGCAGGAGACCAGTAGCATCAGCCAACCTACACAAATTCTTGTGCCAATGCAAAATTATTATCAGACCAGTGGAGACACAATTTAAGAAAGGATAGAATCAACCAGATCTTAGAGAACAAGGCAGCCACCAACACATTTAAAAGAGTTTGAAGTATACAATGGTAATGAAATCAACAACAGTAGAGATCTGGTTCACTTTGCTTTATTTGCAAATACACAACCTCCAAAACTTGGTACTTGATAGAAGAAATCAAGGCAACTAAGAAGAATCAAACTTGGTACTTGACTGACTTACCTCCAAAACATAAGCAAATAGGAGTGAAACGGGTCTACAAACTCAAGCTGAATCCAGATGGAACAATTGCTAAATACAAAGCTAGATTGGTTGCCAAAGGATTCCTACAAAGGGTAGGCATAGACTATTCTAAAGTGTTTGCTCTTGTGGACAGGATTGAGACAATCAAACTAGTAATAGCACTGGCTTGTGCTAGAGGTTGGCTGATGTGCCAGCTTGATGTCAAATCTGCATTTTTGAATGGATTGCTTGAAGAAGAAGTGTATGTCTCTCAACCACCAGGATTTGTGATTAATGGAAATGAGGATAAAATGCTTAAGTTGACTTGAAGCAATCCCCAAGAGCTTAGAAGAAAAGAATTGACTCATTCCTAATCAGCATTGGCTTCATCAAGTGCATAATAGAATATGGAGTTTATGTGAAGCATTACATACTAAATGGAGGACCAATAGTGCTCTTATTGTGCCTGTATGTGGATGACCTGCTGGTAACTGGCAGTAGTAGGAAAGAAATTGAAAAATTCAAGGTAACCATGAAAAATGAATTTGAAATGTCAGGCAAGCTGACTTATTTTCTAGGAATGGAATTCACTGATATAGAAACAGGGCTGGTGATGCATCAGAGGAATTATGATGGAGAAATATTGAGAAGGTTTGAGATGGCTGGCTGCAACCCTACTGTCACTCCCATTGAGATCAATAAAGCAAGGAAAAGAAGTTGAAGAGGAGCTGGCTGACACTACTCTATTCAAGCAGGCTGTTGGTTCCCTAAGGTACTTGTGCAACACAAGACCTGACCTTTGCTATAGTGTGGGTGTCATTAGCAGATTCATGGAGAATCCCAATCACTCTCACTGGATTGCAGTCAAGAGAATCATGAGATACATTCAAGGTACATTGGAACATGGAATTCTATTTGCAACATAATTAAAACAAGGAGATGAAGACTTAATAGCCTATTCAGATTCTGATTGGTGTGGAGATAAGAATGATAGAAGAAGCACATCATGCTATGTATTCAAATTAATGAAATCTTCAATGGCATGGAGCTCAAAGAAGCAGTCGGTCATAACATTGTCATCATGCGAAGCTGAATATATTGTTGGCAACTATGCAACATGCCAAGCATTGTGGCTGGAAACTTTGATGGAAGAATTAAAGGTTGATGTATGCAGACAATGCCATTAATGATTGACAATATCTCAGCCATTAATCCAGCAAAGAATCATGTATCTCATGGAAGAAGCAAGCACATTGAAAAAAGGTTTCATTTCTTAAGAGATCAAGTTGGAATATGCAAGCTAAAACTCATATATTGCCAAACTTTAATGCAAGTGGCTGACATTATGACCAAGGCATTGAGGACAAGCAGATTTGAGGAGTTAAGACAAATGCTAGGTGTAGTATCACTTAGATACTTGAATTAAGGGAAAATGTTAGATAACTTGTAATTCAAGTAAGACATTAGTTGTATGTGATAACTAACTAACTAATCACTCAATTAGTTAGACAATCATTTAGTTAGAGGGTAGTTAGAATGAATATGGATAACTCATGTATAAATAGTATATTCAATTCATTCAATAAACAAGCCCTACAATTCATATGCTTATATTTCTTGCACTTGAAGTAACAACTTTAAAGCAAACAGCAGCAGCATGTTTGCAACAGCTTGCTTGCTGCTAACATGGGAATGGAAGTGGTTACCAACTTCCTGGAGTTTAATTCGGCCAACAAAGGAAAATTTAACACAAAGGTGTTTCATTTATTTGGTTATAAATAAATATTAACAGAAAAATAAACTTGTTAATGAAGAAGGGGTGTTTGTCTATTTGATGAGCACTTACAAAAGGTGATTGTATATTTTAAAAATAGAAAAGATGTATGTGTGATTTTAAAAGTATTAAAGTATTAAGAGAGGTGAGTGTAATTTATCATTTATGTTGAGAAATGAAGATAATCTTTATTTGTAAACAGGTCTCACTGTCATTAATGGTTTTAATATTTTTTTTTTCTTTTTTATCAATCTCTTTTTAAATGGATAATAAATAAAGCAAGAGGAGAAATGAAAATGATGTTTACTTCCAATTTGCATTTAGGAATACGTGATAAGTTTATTTATGTTGATTGTTGATGATTTTAAAATTCTAGAGGTGGAGGTATATGTATATACAGTCGCTTGTGAGTGTGTCCTCGTGATGAAAATTTTACTTACTCTAATTAGGAAGTTTTATTTTTACAGACAAAAGTTAATGTCATACTTCTTAAGTTTTATAATGAATTTCACTTTAATAAAAAAAAATTATTTTACATTTCTAACATAAATCTTTTGGGTCATCCTCACTTCCAACTCGTTTCATCTAGAACTATTTTTTTTTCCTTTCACTTTATACAATAAAACGAGAAAACTTTAGATTGTTTTTTGAGATAAATTGGTTAAACAAGAAACAACTTGGCCCACATTAATTATCTACAACATAATATGTAGAATCTTATAAATGGTATTATAGTATTGTTAAATAAAAATGAAGATTTGAAATGTATTTTAACTTTGCATGTGATCTCTATTGAGGAGGTGACGAAATTTTTATGGTAGAGAGAAAAAGGGATGATTGGGAGAGAGGGAAAAAAGGAGGAAGATGGTGTTTTGTGAGATAGAATGGTGTATAATGGAGGGTGAGGGTTTAGGTTTGTTAGAGAAAGGGAAAGGAATGAGAAATATGAAAGTGTCATCATCATCATCACTATTATTATTATTCATAATAATAATAATAATAAAAGTTTTTCCTACTTGTATCTTAAGATTATAATGTAAAGTTCTAACCACTGAGCTAACACTTCATTGATAAGAGAAAACTTCAAACTATTTAAATTTCCTTTTAACTTCTTCAACGAGGGTTGAGTCTAACGGAAAGGGCTAAACTTTCACAATATAATGAACTCATGTTTGAATCCTTGCTAATAGAGATATTCATATTTAGTTTTTGACGAGCCTCAAGTTGAATTAGTTTTAGTGGAGTAAACCTATGGAAAAAAACTTTTTAACTTCTATTATTTTATTTACTTTTTTTTTTCTTTTCTATTGCTTTCACTAACCAAACACACTGTAAAACAATAGTGTAAGGAAAATGACTGAGAAATATTTTTTTAAAAAAAATATCCAATCATTCAAATTAGTAAAAATTACATTGATCGTAAACAATACAATTTAAAATTGCTAAACTTGAAAATCATAAATTTGAGAACAAACTCAGAACAACCAGAAATAAAATACTAAAATGTTATCAAATATAATAAAATTTATGAATATTACAAAATTTGAAGTGTTTCGAAATATCTATATATCTAAAATTATAACATTGATGACGTCAAAGTCATTGATTGTTTATTATTAATTAACACTAAAATTTAGCTCCAAGGATTTGGTTAGCATTAGATCCGGAGGTTATGCGGTATGAGTTTTGTTAGTGTCTTTAAAAGCAGATAGATGTAAATATTTTATAAAAAAATTTGAAACTCGAATGTCTTCGATATCCGAGACTAAAACATCATCTCTTCACCTTAATTTTATTAAAAAAAATTTAATGTGAAATTTCGATTAAAAAAAGTTAATTAATATTCAAATTTCAAAGCTGACAATTACGTCTAACTACTTCGGCAGATTATAAAAGCATGCATTAATAAAATATTATTAGAATAATAACAACAATTTTTTTAATAAAAAATAACACCGACTAAAATGTTTAGAAAAGTTTTAGTTAATCGGGATAACTGTACTATAAATTTTATAAAAGAATTATGTTTACAAAACATAAAATTTTGAAATTTAATTTCAATAACAAAATATAATTTCGAAATTAGATCAATCACATTTTATGACATATTTGAATAGATCTTCTCACGAAAATTTCATAATAAAAACGATTAAGCACGTAACATAAACACAAAGTCAAAGGGCATGAACTTGCAAAGATAAAGATCTATCTCACCTTTAAAAAATTAGATATCAAACAGTAATAATCCACGTAATATATATATTTAATAAGTAGGTAGGTATAGCATTTCTGTACCTACATTGAAGAAACGTGCTCTGTCTTTCTTTGTTCGCCAATAACATCTTCATTTTCTAGCCATATATACTTGAATACTCTTCATTCAAGCGGTTCACTTCATCTAACATAGTTGTATCCCAAATCATCATTCACAAGGTATCTTAAGCTAATTAAGGTACGAAATATTTTTTTTTTTTTACAAGAAATATTTTTTACAAGAAATATCTTTTTTTACATTCACTTGCATCTCTGTTCACTCTTTTTGTTGTTTATTATATATATATGAACTGATTCTGGAGTTTAACATAAAACTGTACCTTAATTATACTACTTAATTCTCTTTTCAAAATGTAATTATTAGATCTGTACATTAGCTCTAAAAGTTCTTGGTGGTGTTAACATGCATGTTACGTAACTATATAAAGATTTTGATTCATATTTTTATTTATTTTTTTGATAGAAACATTTTCTTTTCATTGAGTAAAAAGAACTTTTTTTTTTCATATGAATTATGGCAGTACCCCTCAATAAAATGGCCCTAGCTATTTTCCTATTTTAGCGAAGAAAAAGAATAATCACTTAATTTTTAGTTTAATTTCTATTGATTTTGTCTATTTCTTTTGATTTTATATTTTTCTTTTCAATTTTTTGGAGTGAATAAAATTTTATATTATATAAATTATATTAAAATTTTATATAAATTCAAAATTATTTGATATGTTATTGAAATTTTTAAATATTAATAATATTTATTAAAAGTGCATAAAACATTAATATTAAGATATTTTAATGATATATCAAATAATTTTAAATTTATAAAGAAATGTATAATTTTTATGATATAAATTTTTAAATTAACGAAAAATAAAAGAATACATAAAATCAAAAACATAAAAAAGATTAATAGAGTTCGAAAAAAATATGAAATTAGACGATTTAAACTCTTTAATTTCATCATGAGTTTATTTAAGAAATTTGACTTTGTTATGATAACAATAAAATAATACAATATTGTGACAACATATAAGTTCACCGACTCTCTAAAGTTTTTGTTAAATGCCAATATCAATAATTTCTAAAGTACCGGATTATTCACCAATTTGAAATACAGATGTAAAACTATTTTACAAAAATGTGGAGCAACGATGAATCAATAAAATACCTTTATACGAATATTTTATAGTTTCATTTGAAGCAATTTGAAGTTGCTAATATAGTTTATTGTATTTGTCAAAAAACTATAGTATATTGTAAAGGGATTAATCAGTTGAAGAAAAATGTCCAAGTTGGGAACATCATTATTGGTGCCTTCTGTCCACGAGCTTACAAAGCAGTCCATGTTAGAAATTCCAGAACAATATCTTCAACCCAATCAAGACCCTATTGTTGTATCCAATACAACTTCTTTACCACAAGTTCCTGTCATTGACCTAAGTAAATTGTTACATGAAGATCAAACTGAGCTAGAGAAGCTACACCATGCTTGTAAGGAGTGGGGGTTCTTCCAGGTTTCAACTATAACTTTACTTGTACATACTTCTAAAGAAGAATTTAAACATCGTTAAAAATGACATCAAAAGTAAATTTAAATGAATTTCTTTTATTGGCAAATGTTAGTGGTAAATTTGTCAATGAAAAGGAGAAATGTTAGTAGCACAAATCGAACTCCTGACCTCATTCTCAATACTCCTTTGTGTTTATTTGCTCACCAACCAAACTTATTATAGATTTGATTACTTTGAAGATCACTAGATTATTTGGTTATTTTTAAATAAGTCATTGAATCAAATGAGTTGACAATTAGATTTTTTAGGAGAAGACTTGGCTTTCTGCCGTAACCACAATTTAAAACTATGGCTATTATACTATCTAATTTTAATAATTTTGTAAGACTTGTAAAATTTTACAGCTGATTAATCATGAAGTGAACCCTTCATTGGTGGAAAATGTGAAGATAGGTGTTCAAGAGTTCTTAAGTATTCCAGTGGAAGAAAAGAAGAAGTTTTGGCAAACCCCAGAAGATATAGAAGGATTTGGGCAATTGTTTGTTGTATCTGAAAATCAAAAGTTAGAATGGGCAGATTTATTCTTCATTCATACTCTTCCATCCAATGCAAGGAATCCTCGCTTATTTCCAAATATTCCCCAACCATTCAGGTTATATACTCTTAATTATTATGTTACCTCTTCTTATAAATACTAGAATGAAAATATAAACTAATTCTCTCTTCAACAGAATCTTATATTTATGGACAGAGAGATAGTATTACTCTACCAAACATTGTTTCATATTACAGAAATAATTTGGACACCTATTGTTTAGCATTGAAGAAAGTTTGCATCACAATCATCAAACATATGGAAAAAGCACTTAAAGTTGAACCAAATGAAATGCTAGAGTTATTTGATGATCTGAGTCAATCAATGAGGATGAATTACTACCCTCCATGTCCCCAACCAGAAAATGTCATTGGACTCAATCCTCATTCTGATGCTGCTGCTTTAACAATCCTTCTCCAAGGCAATGACATTGAAGGCCTCCAAATAAGAAAAGATGGACAATGGATTCCTATTAAACCACTCACCAATGCTTTTGTCATAAATGTTGGTGACATTTTGGAGGTAATTGTTGGAAAATTAGTCATAAATGCTCTTATTATTTTACCATTTAGAGTGTTTTTTATGTGTGTGTAAGAATCAAAATCAAATTTGAGCTCATTGATACTGATTGAATTTGACTCTTCTAAAATGATACGTTGGTAAAGTGATCAAAAAATCAACGATTGATATTATAACCATCTATGATTGTCATGTATGTCCATATAATATCAACAATTGATTTGACTATCAATTACTAATAATACTCATTTTAATCTCTTAAGTAAGTTGTTCACTGCTCACTTTAGAGGAGCCAAATCCTCACTTTAGAGGAGCCAAATCCTGATCCATAAGGCAAGGTTCCGTTAACACCGCAATTTGGATCAATAACGAGTCAATTACTGTTTTAGTCCTTGAAACGGTTCACCTTAAATTGTTATGCAGATACTGACCAATGGAATTTATCGAAGTATCGAACATCGAGCTACAGTTAACTCAAAGAAAGAGAGGATTTCCATTGCAACATTTCACAGACCTCAAATGAGGCAAGTTATAGGTCCAACACCAACACTTGTTACTCCTGAAAGGCCTGCATTGTTCAAAACAATTTCTGTACAAGATTACTACAAAGCATTCTTCTCACGCAAGCTACAAGGGAAATCATGCTTTGATACTATAAGAATCTAAAATGAGATTAGTAAGTGATGATAAAATAAAAGTACTATAGGACTATTTTGGGTTAAAAATAAACATGTTTTCTGAAAACAGTTACACTATATGCGGTATCTGCATAATAATAATAATATTGGTATTTAAGCCTTATTAGAATGTGTGTTATAAACTTTGGCCTAGTGAGTTTGATTCTTACTTCATAAGAAAAGTAGGAAGTTTATTGTTATTTTTTGAGCCTACATGTCCATAGGTAATTATTTCAACATACTAATGCAGGATAATTGCAACACCGTCACTGGAAATTGAAGATCTCTAGTTGAGAATTATATGAACAAAAATATATTGGATACATGAAAGAACGTTTCTTTTAGGATTCGTTTTGTAAAATTAAGCTATAAGCTAGCTGATAGCTGAAAAGCTAGTTGATAGCTGATAACTGATGACTTATAACTGAAAAACTAATTAATTGAAATTAAAGTGTTTGATAAATTTAGCTTTTAATAATATAAAATAACATAAAATGACATGATTATTTAATTTAAAATAACAAAAAATGTGATATTTTTATCCAATCTTCTGCCTATTGTTTTAGTCTATCTATTTTTTATTTTATTTTTTGTACTGAATCCGTTTTCCTACTTCACTTTATTTGTTATGTTTTTTTTTTCTTTTCCATGTAGTTACACTTTATTTCTTATGTTTTCTTCTTCTCCATGAATTAGTTAGTTGATGATATCTTATAGCTTCCACCTTTCTCCCCGATTTCTGTTCCTCCCAATGTGATTGCCCATTTCATCTGATACGTTTCTCATGTTTTCTCCTTTCTTTATTTTACTATATTTCTCTCATTTATGACTTGTGGTAGAAAATTCAAAAAATGTAACAAAACTCTGAAATAAAAAAAAAAATCCTATGGAATTCATTTATTTATTTTGGTATATCATTTACTTTTTTTTTATTACAATATAAACATAAATTTAAAGAGTTCTCTAAAAGTTTAACAAACCTTATGTGTATAAATAGTAATCGTAAATAGCAATTCATTTTACGGTTTACAATTTAGAATAAAAAGTAAATTTAACTTTATGAATTTCTTGTCAGATGAATAAGATGAAAGATTTTATGAGTTATTTTTGCAAGAAATTAAAGAAATTGAGTCTAGCTCTATTCATGCATGCATTTGTCAATTTTGGGTTATGTGACAGAGATTTTTGGCTACATGAAGTAATTTTTTTTGGTGTGAATTTTTTTGGCAAGGATCGAAAGAATTGATGTGTTATGAAGAAGTAATACTACCACCCTGAACAAAAAAACAGAAATACTAAAGATAATAAGTGAATATTTAATTAGTGGGATAGTTACGTTTTATATATAAAAATTAATAAAAATAAATTAATAAGGTTATAAATGGAAGAAAATGTAAAAAACTATAAGCTATAAGTTCAAATGCTACTTGAAATAGTGTCTCAAAATAAGTTATAAGCTTGTGAGAAAAACTTGTTTACCAAATACATCTCATTTAATCCAACAAGCTTATAAGCTAGTTTAATAAGCTATAAGCTAGCTCATTGACGTTACCAAACAATGCCTGAAAACTAAATTGTGACTCGTGCGTTGTGCAGGTGTTGATATTTTTATTTATGTGTATATGTAATTTTTGCATTGTGATTATATATTTATTTTTAACTACAAAATAGATAAAATGAAAATATAAAATTTAGTATAATTAACAATATAATTAATTGTCAACATCGAGATTTGAGATTATTAAAATTTTAAATATTTCAACGTCAAATGAAAATATTTTTTTTTTCATAAACATAATCTATTATATATATTTAAAACAGACTCCGCTGTCACCTCATACTATTTTCTCCACGTATGCAAATATTTCCCACCTCAGCCAAAAAGCTGACGTGTACGTCTTCACATAGAGTTTCATTTTCTAAATAGCTTTTCCACAAATTCTATACATCATCCACTATCTTATACTATATCTCCTATTTAAATATTATTTCATAACGTTTGTCCAACCTCTTTCACATTAATTGCACATTACTACTTTTTTTGTCTGCATTAATCTACTTCACATTTTCGCCTCTACCTACTATCTACTTATACGTTTTTTTGTCTGGATTAATCAACTTCACATTTTCGCCTCTAACTGCCATCTACTAGCAATTGTATACATCTTTTCAGAATATATAATATTGAACTTAATAACATGAGAAGTTTCTTCAACTTCTTCTGAATTGAGAGTACATATGTCTCTCTTGCTTACCCTAAAATATATTTCGACTATTTATACGTGCCTTTTATTGTTGGGTACTTCTCTTCTATAAATTACATTGATAAAATTGAATATATATTATTCATATAACTACTATATCAATAATTATTTGACAATTGGGACATAAAACTTCGTATTAATTTTTTCTTAAATCCACTTAAATTAAATAAATTAAAATATACGCACGCAAACGCACGGGTTAACATCTAGTTTATTTATTTGTTTACACTTCAAATCTTAGCTTGCTTGCCCCATTGTTGTTCAACTGTTTTAGTTGAATAATTAGTCATAATTGTTTTGTTGAAAAATCTTTCAGCATTTGTAACTAATAATGTTACAAATTGACATCTCAACTAATAAAGTTGAACATTTGTGAATTTGTAATTGGAAAGTTGAGATCGAATAATATTTTTTAAAGCAAAATTGAAAGTGCAAATGCATCATTGTGATAAATTAACATTTCAAATATATTAATTATTTGCAGCACCTTAAAAAGATTATTAATAAAATGAAAAATTCGATAAAAAATAGAGGAAAAAATACTAAAATCCTCTACAATCAAATAATCTATTTATTGATAAAATAAAGTTATTGTTTAAATAGCAAGAAATTGAATCAATATAATAACACTTTTATAAATACAATTAATTTATTTTTATGCTTTTCTTTGTCAACATATATTATCACACCACCATCAACATAGGAAAAATAAAATCAATTATAAAGTTAATTTAAATTGAGAAAATGGAAATGTGTTATAATATATTTCATTTGAATGACAACTTTATGATTTCTTAACTAAATCCTACACAGTCACTTTCAAAAACTATTTGTACTTTATTCTTTTGAGCAGCAAAGACAACCAAACATAATATTTTATATTCAGATCTTCATACAATTATGCTCTATATATTTGTAATGATTTTTTGAGTTTTTATTTTTTTTTATAGATTTGTAACGATTGAAAGTTTAGTAATTTTTTGATAGTGCAATTTAAATGATATTTTATTTGTATTTATAGATAATGAAATACAATAAATATATATTTGAGTTAAGGTATAACTTAGTTGGCGAGGACACCGAAGAGTTTTAACAATAGCTTCCGAGTTGAAAATCTTATAAAAATAATGTAACCACTAATTTATTTACTTTTAGTTATAAACAAAATATGTTTCAGTTATTAATAATGATAGTGAATATGTCATTCTTATTTTGTGAATGATGATTAAAAATAAAAAAAAATAACTTTAAGGATGATTGAATTTTCAAATTAAATTTAGTATTATTATGTATTTATTTGTTGAAACTTGAAACGTTTTATTTAAAGTAAATTTCAATTATTTATCAAATAACTTTATCAAGAAATTATTTATTAACTATTAAAAAATTCAAAATTACAATCTTTTTTATTAAAGAATAAAATGTCGTTGATCATGTTTTGTATTGAAAAAAAGTTAAGTTCACATTATTTTAAAAGTCCATATTGAATCAATTAAAATACGAAAGAGATTATGTTTGAAGGTTGTATCAAATTTGTAGATGAAAATAGTTTTTTTTTTTTTTTTTTTTTTT
>JBBPBQ010000004.1:13015223-13058106 GCA_037974755.1 Cicer yamashitae
AAATATTTTTTTTTTTTTTTTTTTTTTTTAATTTGACAACATAAGCTACATTTTTTTAATAGGACATGAGCTACAAATTGATATAGAGGATACTAAAGGTGTGATGAAAATCTAATTAAATGAAAGTGAACTACAAATCCCATCTAATTA
The DNA here is from genome assembly GCA_037974755.1 of Cicer yamashitae. Taxonomy (NCBI): domain Eukaryota; kingdom Viridiplantae; phylum Streptophyta; class Magnoliopsida; order Fabales; family Fabaceae; genus Cicer; species Cicer yamashitae. The sequence goes on from JBBPBQ010000004.1 coordinate 13,015,374, forward strand.
AATGAAAGTGAACTACAAATCCCAAGAATTACTGGGTGTATTGAATTGGAATTTCTAGAATATTTAAAAGACTTTTTGATTAAAAAAAATCTTTTGGTATTCGATTGAGATTTAAAAGATTACAAATAATTTCCGAGGTATCCAATTGAGATTTCCAAGATTTTTTAAAGAGGGCAACAAAATCCGGTGGTATTCAATTGAGATTTTTCTCAACTTAAAAATTGTCTTTTGGTATTCAAAATATACGGATTTGGATGAATTCTTTGCAAGAATGGATTTTGTAAGACTTTTTAGTTGAAAATATATATACAACTTCAATTCAACAATCTCACCAAAATCATTGAGACTTTTTCAACAATCCTGCTCTTGCTTTCTACCGTTTTTGAATCTCTTATTACATATGTTAGGTCTTTACTTTTCTTTCTCATGCTTTACGTTCCTTTTGCATCTTGCTAGTTACATTTACGTTTTGATTATGTAGGGTTTTGTTGTTCTTCATGTAATCCTTTTACATTGCTTTTGTTGGTTTTTATTATTTTTTTGAATTTTTTTTGTTGGTTCTTCATGTATTCCTCACATTGAAATGTTTTCGAAAGCTCACAACTAGGATAATAAGAGAGAGTATGAACAATCAAAATTATGCCAAACATTTCACAAGAAAATTTATTTATTTTTTAGAAAGTTGTAAGTAAGACTTCCACATCCGAAGAGTAATCAACAATGTATTCATTAATGAAACTCATCAAATTGAGCAATGACATGATCGAAGAAATAGAATTTAAACTTCAAAACTATAAAGAGATAGCTTAAGACTAGCTTGAAGTTGTTAAAAACTCTTTATCATAGTGCACGTTGACACATAATTATTTTTCATTTTTGTTAATAGAAAAACAAAAGAAAAACTAGGCTAGCTAAGAAAAACAAAAGAAACCAGGAAAATGGAAAGGAAACTTCTCTGAGTTGAACAAGTCAAGGGGCATTGATTGGGTCCTATATTCCATACCATTGTATTTGTTGGTATGTTGGTGAGGTGAGAACACACTCGAAAAAACACCGGCCTCCCGATATCTTTTAAGATGAAGCAAAACCTCGATAGAGATCAGTCATCCCCAATTGTATCATGACTTGTCTATCTTGCTCGTTAATCATCAATTGCTTCATCATCTCTTCCAACCTTCCAAATCTTTCCTCAGTGGAGAATTGTGGTGGATGTTAAGATTGCTCATCTTGCTCTTGAGAATTAGGACCTTCCTCCATCGGCGTTGCTTCTTATGAGAAAATAAGATATTTTGCCGAAACAATAAAGTACTTTTCTATCCATTTTGTAGTGATTGGGACATAAAATTTCACCATTTCTTCACCTTTTTTAGGCAACCCTTTCACCCTCTCACAAACCTTTCTTATCAAGGATGCGTGATTAAAGTAAGACTCGAGAGAATCAAGAAGTGATGTTCCCCATAGATCCTTAGCTAGTAGCATGCCCACATTCATTCTTTCACCTTTTATAATTGTAGCTAGCAAGCATGCTATATGAAGTGTCACATCTAACCCATTTGAACACAACAACAGAGTATGTTCCTAGACTGCCCAAACTGTGCAAGAGCTCCTAACTATGTATTGTTACCTTTTTGATCATAAGGAAGGAATTCTTCAGGTTTTAGATCAAAGGCATTTGAGAAGAATTCCATTGCTAGTGATTTGTTCGCTTTGGTGGAAAACATGGTTAACTTCCCCCATCCTCTAGAAGCAATCACAGCCTTGATATCAACAAATTCATTTTCTTCTAACTGAAAGTTTTTCTCACCCATAAATTTCTCGATGGTAGGGAGTTTGGCATGATATTCTTTAGTTGCCACAATTTTGAACAGGAAAGTATCATGTGGTTTGAAGGATGATGCATCTGCAACCTACTTTCATTATACTTTATGTTGTGTCCTCATTTGGACCTGCAAAACAATTACACAACATCCAAAGTTCAAGGTATTCAAGGTTAGAGAGTTAGTTCTTACACTCATCCACTTGAGAATGGTGGGAGTGGTGGTACTATGAAGTTACCTTTTTTATGCTAGAGATTCGCCGGAAAATGGATTGGAAGAAGTATTAGAGGTTTTTGTCAAAGAGGGAGAAAAAGAATGAAATAAAAATTAAGGAACAAGAGTTTTAAAACCTAACCCAGCGCACGAAGCATGCGCTACAATGCGTCAAAATATAACGTTTTGCTTGCAAAATTCCCCCCAAGCGCGTAAATCAGTGTTCCAATGCACATCTCAGTGCTCCAAGCTCGTGCAATAAGGCCCCAACATGTGTCAACAGGGAGTTCAACACTTTTTTTTTTGTGAAATGCCCCCCAACGCAGACTCAACGCACTTTGGCATGAGATTGAGTGCCCCAAAGCGCATCAACAACAATACACTTATTTTTTTTGTAATAGAAAATGCGCCTAGGCGTGTATGGCTGCACTCCCAACGCATCCATAATAGAGACACAATATTTTTTATGAAAAATAATGTGCCCAAGCGCACCTTTTGATTCTGTGAGCACACAAAACATTAAAACACATAATTTTTTATTTTATTTTTGTTGTCTTCAAAGAAAATAAGTTAATAAAACTAAAAAAAGACACACAACTAGAATAGAATGCAAATGATATATTGTTGGATTTCCTCCCAATAAGCACTTGTCTCGAATTGTTGGATCAAATTGATGGACTTCATCGGACGCTTTGACTTTTCTCCCAAGTAAGGTTTGAGCCTTTGTCCATTCACTTGGAATCTTCTATTTGAGTTTGAATCTTTCAACTCCACCGAACCATGTGGAAACACCACGATTGTTTTGAAAATACTCGACCATCTTGATTTAAGTTTTTCTAGAAACAACTTCAATCTCTAGTTGATTAGAAGAACAAGTAGTCCTTTCCGGAATTCCTTGAACTTAATCTTTTTATAATGCCACTTCTTTGTTTTTTCTTTATAGATCTTGGCATTTTCATTTGCAAAATTTCTAGACTCCTCTAACTCATGAAGTTGAAGAATTCTATATTCTCTTGCCTTGGCCAGGTCAAAATTCAAGTAGTTTGTAGCCCATGCTTGATGCTCCAACTCAAGTGGTAAGTGACAAGCCTTTCCATACAAAACTTGATATGGTGACATACCAAGAGTGGTATTGAAAGATGTTCGATCAGCCCAAAGTACATCATCAAGTTTCACTGACCAATCTTTTCTTAATGCATTGACCGTTTTCTCAAGAAATTGCTTAATCTTCTTGTTCGATACTTCAACTTGCCCGATAGTCGGTGGATGATATGGGGTTGCCACCTTGTGATGTACATTATATTTTTTTAGAAGAACCTCCATCTTCTAATTATGAAAAAGGGTGCCCCAAAACAAGCAAAAATGTTCTTCTTAAGAAATGCAATCACCTGTTGTGAATCAATGGTTAAGGTAGCAATAGCTTCAACCCACTTGAAGACATAATCCACATCCACCAATATATAAACATTTGCATATCAGGATGGAAATGTACCCTTGAAATCAATACCCCACACATCGAACACTCTACTTCCAACACGAGATTATGAGGCATCTCATTCTTTTTGAAACATTACTGGTTCACTAACATGAACCACACTTCTTCACATAGTTGAATGCATCTTTGAATAGTGAGGGACAAAACAGTCCCGAATAAGGAACCGTTGCAGCAGTTCAATCTCCACTAAAGTGACCTCATTATCAGAGTTATGAGAATGCCACAATACCTTTTATTGCTCTTCCTTAGGAATACATCTCAGCAGCAATCCATCCACTTCCTTTGTTTACAAAAAGGGTTTTCGCATACATAGAAATTTCCATCATGGATAAACTTCTTTCTCTTTCGTTGTTAGTAGGTAAAATCAGATAGAATTGTCTCACCCACCTTATAATTTGCAAAGTCAATGAACCATGATGAGTTGGTAATTACGAAGATGTGTTCATCAATAAAATGGTCTCGAATCGGTCTAGTGTCATCATCTTCTTCCGCTTTCTCCAACCAAGATAGGTAGTCGGCTAAAATTTTCTATGAACCTTTCTTATCTCGGAACTTAATGTCGAACTCTTGTAGTAATAAAATCCACCTAAGTAGTCTTAGCTTAGATTCATATTTATCAAACCAATACCTCAAAGCATCATGATCAATGTAAACAATAACTTTCAAATGGCTTAAATATGTTTTTGTTCCTTGCAAATATGCTTCGTTTTGATTTTAGTCCTTGTAATTTTTTTGTTTGAATTATACCCTTGCAAATTCTAACAAGTTTTAAAAATGTCCTTTATGAATCTTTTTTAGTAAAAAAATGGTGACATGGCTAATTTTGGATGAAGTGGCACATGGTGACCGTGTAATTGTTGTCGACTAGACAATATTTAATATTTAAAATTAAAATATAAAACTAAAATTCATTTTATTAACTCATTTAATTATTTGATGAAAAAAATTAAAACTAATTAATTAATTAATTAGTAAACCAATTAAATAATAAAAACTCAATAATCTTCATCTTCAACCCCAAATTTTTTAATAAAAACTCAACAACCTTCATCTTCAATCCTAATTTCTTCATCTTCAAATCACAAATTCTCATATCTAAATTCAAACCCTAAAATTTCTAATCTTTCATTTTTCTTACACCACAACTTAATGATTCCTTTGTTGGAATTAGATGGAGGGTGTTGTTTCACCTAAATCTAAACAAGGATTATTAATGCCACAACAACCCAATCAAACTTATGAAACTTAATTTTTAATTACTATTTTGTTGGAATGATTAAATATCAAACTTATACCAAGAAACAAACAAAACAATATCAACGGTAATTAAGAAAACATATAAATACAATATATTGATGTTACCAAGAAACTAGTTATGGATGTTCAAAAGAATTTATAAATGTATTTCATGTTCTGAAATATTCTCTAGCAATTAAACAAGTCTTTCATAGAATATCACCAACCATACAATAACAAGACTAATGATATAACCCATTTAAGTATTAAATCATTTGTATTCAGTTGGTCTGCTCAATAACAATCTTTGTTGTGCCATTAACAATCCTTGTTTAGATTGAGGTGAAACAACAAGTTATGGTGTAAAAAAAAAAGAGATTTGAATTTTTAGGGTTTGAAGATGTCATTAGCCATTAGCCATGTCACCATTAGCCATGTCATTAGCCATGTCACCATCAGCAATTTGTGCCATTAGCCATGTCACCATTTTTTTACAAAGAAGATTCATAAAAGGATTTTTTTAAAACATGTTAGAATTTGCAAGGGTATAAATCAAACAAAAAAAATTACAGGGACTAAAATCAAAACGAAGCATAATTGCAAGGACCAAAAACATATTTAAACCCTTTAAAATCTAATAAATATGATCGAAATTTATCAAAAGCATAAACTACAACTGATAGTTCCTCTTCAGTTATGGCATAATTAAGTTGTGCATGATTAAAAACATGACTAGCAATTTCACTTGCATCACACATAATTTCACTTGCATTTACAGAATTACATTGAACAACTTATCCATGACTAGCAATATCACTTGCATCACACAAAATTACATTCAACAACTTATCCTTTCTTTCTCCTAGTATTTCCTCCACAAAAATGTCACTTGCATCACACATAATTTCAAAAAGATGTGACCAATCCGGTGTAGTGATAATGGGGGCAGTTATCAACTAATTTTTCAAGGTTTTAAATGCATTCAAACAATCAGAAATCAAATAATATATTCAAGGGTTTTATCAAGTTCTACTCATACCTAACAAAGAGGGTTTATTGCTTCTAGACAGAAACAAATTGTCAAAATACTGCAGAAATGTGCTCCAAGTGTCGGATTTTGCGCTTCAACGCACAACATTTGTTTTCTAAAGTTTACTGCATTTTTCTCCTCGTTCGATTTAGAATTTGGTTCAGGTGTCTTCAAAAAAGTTGTAGCTATAGATCTAAACTTTTATTTGCACTTGGTTTCACTCCATTTGAACATCTATAACTCTATATATGGATGAAATACTCCATAAAGGTCATGTTTATTTCTCACCAAATAAAAATTCAGCATTGCACTAAAATAACGAAACAACATAATTCTATCACAAATAACTACTCATTCAAATAAATAAAAATATAAAAACGCCATTAATTTTAAGAACTAAAGTTAACCAACTATATCAAATAACTCCTAAAAATAACTAATATTTAAGGTGGAATAAGATAATTAAAAGCCTAAAAACAAGGAAAAATATACATTAGATGAAAAATAATAATATGTTTTAATTTTTTTAAAAATAAATAATTAAGAAACTCAGCCATCTTCAAAGCATGTTCTTCATGTTCATCTTCTTCCTTGTCCATCTTGTATATAATCTAGAAATGACACTATAAAACTCAAACTCACAACCCTTCAATCCCATACACAAAATTTTTATGGGTTTCAGATCTAAAATTTTATTGGGTACTATCTTTTCATTTATTATTTTGTACAGTGAATCGAACAATTTATTTCTCTTAATTAAATTATATAAGAAAATTACGTTTTTCATTGACGTACTTGTACCTTGATATTTTTTATTTTATTTTAAATATTGCATCTCGTTTCCATATTGTACACGTACCTACGCATCAAGGTTAGTAATTAGTTAGATTATGTTAATTTTCGGGATCAAACTCAGGAGCTCTTGCTTGAAATTCTTTCTATGTCCCTTAGTTCAATAATCACCTACATTTGCTTAACAATTTTTCTAGGGTCTTTTGACAATGTAGTGGGAATCATAACAATAGAAATGTAAAAACAATTGAATAATTTGAGATTGTGTGCTTAATTCCATGTAGTGAAGTTTACTATCCAAAAATCTCCATCCGTTATCTAAGTCCCGTTAAAAACCAAAAGTCCTCTAAAAGTGTAAATGTGTTGCATTGTGATTGCTATATAGAGTTTTTTTGCAAGCCTTTGGTATAATGTATTAGATTAATTATTTAATTTATCAATTATTGATCGATAATAATAAATTATTATTAGTTATTATTAATGTATATTAAGGTATATTTTTGTTAAGCACTAATTAAATGATGAATTATGAGTTGGGTATTGTTTCTAAAAGGGCCATGATGGGTTGGACAATTCTGGAAAGCTCAATGAGAGGTCATTGTTCTCAACCGCTCAGCTATTTAAGTGTTATCCCATTAGATGGTTAATATAATCCTAAAATCCTAAACGACAATAAGGGTAGTTCATCCTTCATCTTTCGAATAAGATTCATACCTATAACTTTCACTAAGATCCTCACCAACCAACCAAAATAAGTAGTATTTAAGTAAAAAAAAATCCAATTTTAAGTCAATGTTGCACATTGGGAGATTTGAAAAGACGAAAAAATACTAGAGAACACAAGAAATTGAATATTTGGATGGGTCTCCATTTGTGTATTTCTTTCTTTCTTGTTGTTTCTAATTCCTTGAATATCAGTAGTTAACGTTTAAGTACCGTATTTCAACTCCCACAGAATGAAAAATATTTTTAATTTCCAATGGCGAAAGGAGGGCTAGAAGACCATGAATAATAGTTACTGTTGGTGGGGCTGGGCTATGGCTTGTTTTTTAAATAGAACAAGGTACTTTTAAGCATTAAAAAGTAAATAGAGCTAATATGAGGAAACTATACTATTAACTCTAGAAGGAGTTGAATAGAGTTCCTTATTAGCACATAAATGTTAATATGATTGAAAAGCGTTATGTTTATGAAAAGTGTGAGTGTAGCTATTCATCTAGGATTATTAGCACATAAATGTTAATGTGATTGCCTTTAAACGAGATAGGATTAGAAACTTCAAACCAGAAAATATTGATTAATTGATTCAACTATTGAATAACTATAGATTCAAAAAATGATTTTTTTTATTACAAACTTTTATAAAAAACATAAAACAATTTTTTATCACCTCAAAGACACCGAGGACAAAAATAATTTGAGTAAAAAATTTAAAAAGTAAAAAGATAGAAAAAATATCATTGACATTTAATTGGTTCTTGAAAAAGCGCTGTAATAGGTACATTCTTATATTAGTTTTATATTCTAAAAAGCGCTGCTTGTTGTACTAGTTTTATAGCGCTTTTTTCAAAAAAACGCTGTAATAGGTGCATTTTTATACTAGTTTTAATAAAAAGCGCTGTAAACCGGATTGACATTTTTTAATGGCATTTTTTGTATAAACTAGTTTGTATAAACAGGTCTTTTATGGCATTTTTTTATGGCTAATCATATTCATCAAGCACATATTGACACAATTACTATATTTTTCATAGCAACAACAATTTCATTTAAACAGCAACAATAACAATCAGTTCACAACACCCAATTACATATATTTCATAGCAACAACAATTTCATTTAAACATGTACAACAATTTCATATTCACATAAAGTACTATATTTTTTACATATTCACAACAATTATATATATATACATATATATATATATATATATATATATATATATATATATATATATATATTCACAATATCAATTACATATGCACAACAACAATCAGTTCACAACACCCAATGTACAATATAAAATAGTTTCTTTTCTCAACCTCACACACACTTTGAATTAACTATGAATTATATGTCAGCTTTACAATAATGTCAATTTCCCAGCAATAATGCCAATTTCACAACTTGCAACATGCCAATTTCCCAGCAAATTAAATAACTTTCAGTTCGATCACATACTGACACTAGTCTTCCTTTATTTCAGTTAGATCACTTTCAGAGTATGCTGAATTGGAATTGTCAAAGTACTGTGCGATATAATATTTGAACATAAATAAGTTAGAATCAAATATATAGATATTTATATATGAAAATCAAAATATAATGAAAATAGCGTACCGTTTCTGGAATTATATTTTGATTCATATCAACAATCTCCTTCATGAATCGCAATATATAGTATCTGCAGTCTATGTTGTTAGTTTGACGAGGGAACTATAAAATAAAACATATACGCCAATAAATAATTATGCATTGATTGTAAATGAAATTTTAAAGCCATATAATTAAGTTCTATAACAAAAATTTCAAACCTTTATTGGAATCCATGTGATGTTGTTTGACTTATGCTTTGACACTGTAGCACCCATTTGAGCGCGGAAAACTTGTAAAGCACTATCAAATAAATGTGATTATTATTCAATTACCAAACACATTATTTATATATGTAAGAAATAAATGAATATTACTTACGTATCGAAGATATTCTTTATATCCGAGTGATTGTTATAATGACCATGCAGTGGATCTAAATAGTATATAATTTTAGAGGTGGCATTGATGGCAAACAACACCCAATGTTGCCTACATCAACAAAAATTTGGTTTGCAACTTTGTTTACACAACTGATGAATTAAGTATCATAAATTTAAAAAGATATATATAAAGAATATATAACTACCCTGAATTATATGGCGCAAGAAACAGCTTATCCATCTCTTTATTTCCCAAAAGTATATCAACGACATATTTCTTTACGTTAACTAGATTGAGTTTAAACATGGACAACTTATGGGGAGATAAGAATGAAAATCTATCTGACAATTTACGCAAGCACACCAACTTCTCATACAAAAACCTTCAATGAAAATGTCAAATTAGATTAATTACCAATAAATGTGGCAGTGATGCAATTAAAAGTAATTTTTATCTTAAATAAAGTATTTTACATTACCTAATGTATATGCTGATGACAGTAGCACTCAGCTCCTTATGATTGAGAAGTTCATATATGTGCTCTTTATCAAGTAATTCTTCATACTCATCTCCGAAAATACCTTTCTCCATGTGTATGATACGCGAATCATTGCTGTCCATATTCATTTTTGCTTGTATGTCAAGACACGACCCAAATCGAGAAAGGCGTGGATGACTTATTTTAGGAGAAGCAACTGATTTTCCATGATCCAGTTTTTGAATTTTGCCAGATTTTCCACGATCCAGTTTTTGAATTTTGCCAGATTTATTTTTACCACGAACATGCATTTGTGGTGCGGCTGATTTCTGGCAGATTTGCGGTGCGGCGGGTTTTGATTGAATCTGAAAAAATGAGGTTAATCAGTTTGTTAGTTATTATAGTAAGCTAATCATTGATGTATACACATTGATGTGTATGTCAAACCTTTTCTTGTGAAGTGACTGACTTGTTGCGAGTAATCTTCTTATCATTCCCTTTAGACTTTATAAGAATCTAAATAAATGTGAAATTAAAGTTAACAGCGGAAAAAATCAGCAATTAAATATAATCAATCATAATCATATATCATACAATTAAATATACATATCAATTAAACATACCTTATCTAGGCCAACAAGATATTTGGGCCATGCCACGTAACTACCTATTTCTTCTCCCAAAAACTTCATATCTCCATCTTTGTCGGATATAGGTAATGGTGCATTTGGTTCAAAAGCAATCACAGGTAAAACTTTAACATGGCCGGCAGGGATCGGAGTATCGTGTAATACTTCTCCCAAGGTATTGTACAATGTTCCTTTTTCAACCATGCGATGAGTAGGGGAGGATAAATACAACACGCAAGATAAGACACCCTAAATCAGTGGTTAATACATAAGTTTGTGAAACAATTAGGTTGAATGAATTTCTTATTTTATTAAATAATTAATTACCTCTGGAAGACTTTTACGACCATTGTTGCAACTAGCGTTTTCATTCTCTAATTGTATTTCCCGTTGACACTCTGGAAGTTGCTTTTCCTTATTCGTTTTCACCAAAAATGCCACTTGTTATGTTAGGATTTTCAGCTTATTTAGCACTTCCTCATTAGATGGATTTATGCACTTCTCATGTGAAAAATAGCCAAATCCTTTACCCCTCACACGGCCATAATATTCAAGTATGTCCCTGCAACTAACTTGTTTATTCTCCTCTTGATTTTCAGAACATTGTTCTAGATTCTACTAAAATACATGTAGGATTAAAAAGAAAAGTTCAATATCATTTTTAAAATACAATATTAAAAAATATTAAAGTGATAATATACTTACACATTGTTCTATCACTTGTTGAACATTTTCGTTATCAACTATTCCATCTTTATTCAAACGAGCCTCCTTCCACAAAATATGACGACCTAATGGTTGATCGGATTGCGTCTCTTGAAGCTATTCGTTAAGACATAAACAAAAGCTATTGGTTAAGAACATAAACAAAATATTAGTTAGAAACTATAGTTTATAATGTACCACATTATATAAAAGTGATGTTTACTTACAATTTTTTGCTCTAAACGTGCATACCCCATACACGATTTTTTGTATGGATGCATTGGATATTTTGCCCTCTCGCGATTTTCGTACTTATACTCTATATAAAAAAAATAACGTTCGTGTAAAAAAATAAGCTATGAATATGAATAATAAAACACAAATGCTAATATATAAATTAATATTACTACAAAAGCGGGGTCTGCACGTTTAGCTACAAAAGCGCTCCATTCTTCATTTGATATGTAGTGTTTATATATTTTTGGAGCTTCAACATTCACATTTCCATCGCGATCTCTTAAGTAGCAATTTGACAAATGAGATCTAAATCCCCTGTGTATTTTTCCGGCAACTCTAAACACATAATTTTTTCTCACCTCATCAACATTAAAAGCCGACTGCAAAGCAAATAAAGATAGATAGAGTTTGAGTAAAAGTATTTCAATGGAAAAAGTTATAAGTAACAAAAAATTGGAGTAAAAAAGTTACTTGTATATCATTCCACAATATATCTTTAGCATCCTTCAAAGCTATTTCTTTCCAGTCGTCAATTGTTATAGGGATATTTTGACGAACAACGGCACCAACATAACTTACCATCATTGAACTGTTGGGCTCAATTGGCTGGCCACTTTCATTCCATCCCACCTAATAAACTCATAAAGTAAGTACATGCTTTTAAAAAAGATAAAAAATAAATTCTAAACAAAGTATAGTATACCTCAAATTTAATTGCATTACTTCTTGTTTTGATGACCTTTTGCATAATAGTTGCACCACGTTTAACTTCGTTTTCATAACTCTTAGTATTGACAACTTCCTCATTTTGATGATCTAAATCATTGTTGGAATCCATTTATCTACACATTTCACACATTATAATTATAAGTTCAGTATAACTTCAACAAGTTCAACATGCAGTACTCTAAGTAGCAGTATAAGTTCAACATGCAGTTTAGTGACAACAACAAATTAATAAATACAATACTTGAAGAGTGCGCAGAAATACGTAGGGTTCGTAGGGTTACGACTTCGCTTAAGTAGGAACAGCGAGAAGAGTGTGCATAAATACGTATGGAGAGGGTTCGTATATGGAGAGGGTTCGTATATGGAGATGGTTCGTAGGGGCAGTAGGGTTCGTATGGAGTACGTAATGAGGGTTCGTAGGGATAGTAACGAAGATGGAGATGGTTCGCAATAGGGTTCGTAGGGACAGTAGGGTTCGTATGGAGTACGTAATGAGGAGGAAAATGCATACGAGGAGGTTTCGCAATGCCAAACGTTCGTAGGGAAGAGTACGTAATGAAGAGGTTAGTTATAAAACCCTATTACAACGCTTTTTTGAAAAAGCGCTGTGAAAGACCTCCTTATTTTATTTTTTTAAAGCCTTTTACAGCGCTTGTCCAAATAGCGCTGTAAAAGACCTCCTTTTTTTATTTTACTTTTTAAAAGCCTTTTCCAGCGCTTGTCCAAAAAGCGCTTTAAAAGACCTCCTTAATTTATTTTTTAAAAGACTTTTACAGCGCTTATAGAAGAAGCGCTTCAAAATACCTCCTTAATTTATTTTTTAAAAGCCTTTTACAGCGCTTATAGAACAAACACTTTAAAAGACCTCCTTATTTTATTTTTTAAAAGCCTTTTATAGCGTTTATGGACAAAAGCGCTGTCAAATTACAAGTTTATGTTCAGTTCAGTTCAAATACCTATATTTGGATTTTTTTTCTTCCAAATAATTAGTTAAATACCTATATATCAATGATCAACTCATATTGGGATCAGTTCAAGTTCAAGGAAAATGCCTAGTCAAACAAAGCTTTTTCAAGTACAAGTTCAATATAAGCAAAAAAATCAGTTCTGGCAGGTCAAACACTTAAATTACATGAACATAGTATAAAACACTAAGTTCAAGCTAAATATAAGCAGAAAATCAGTATAAACAGAAAATCAAATACAGTTCAAGCTAAATACTAAAATGCTCAATTCTGGCAGGTCAAACACTTAAATTACATGAACTCATTTCGGATTACATGACTTATATAAAACAGATAAACACCTTAAGATGCCCTTCTTCTTTTCCTAGTGGGATTCACATTTGTTTGTCCCTTAACGATACGAAACGATGGATTAATCCAAATTCCCTCATCATGATCATCTCTAAGATATAAACCATCATCAGTTGAATCAATATCATGTGGTTGTGATGTCGCAAAGAAAAGATCATTACCAACATCTTCATCGTTATTGTTATCATCACTTATTTTATTGGTCGATAGGACAACAGACCATTTATCATCAACAGGATCAATGACATAAAACACTTGTTGAGCTTGCGAGGCTAAAATAAAAGGCTCATCTTTGTATCCCACCATATTAAAATCGACAAGCAAGAACCCTGACTCATCAATCCGAACGCCGTTATTATTATCAACCCACTTGCAACCAAATATGGGAATACGAAACATTGTGTAATCTAACTCCCATTGTGCTCGATAACCCCAAAATATGATAGATTTGCATATATTGGGTTTTTGTCTTTTGCACTTGAGATATGCATCGCTTCAGCTACGAGAATGACTCCGCTCTTTTGCATAGTGGTTTGATCATCTTTTTCTTTTGTATAAAATGTGTAGCCGTTAATTACATAATCGGTGTAAGAAAAAACATGTAAACTCGGACCATTTGCTAGCCACCTCAATCTCTGTGAAATTGAATCGGAGTCTATATCAAACTTTGAGTTAATGTGATTTTTTAGCCATGTTATAAAAACTTCGATTGTGCTCTTGTGTTATCCAATTTTGATTCCTATTCATGGTCAAACTAGATAACTGATCCATGTGTATTGTAACATACGGTGGAACCTCATCATCATTGTGCTGAACATACAATTGTGCCTGCTCCCATTCTGTCCTTGATTTAGTCATTACTCTCTTTCCAATTATCCCTTCTCTTGATATTCTTCCCGAATGACGAGACATGGGAAGCCCTATGGATTCAACATTAGACAGATATACAATACAAAATTCAGCAGCTTCTTCGACAATGTACCGTTCAACAATACAACCTTCTGGTCGACTTCTACTTTTTACGTACCCTTTTAATATTTTCATATATTATTCTATCGGATACATCCATCTCATATAAGCTGGCCCACAAAGTTGTGTCTCCTTAACAAGATGAACAGTAAGGTGAACCATTATATCAAAAAACAAGGTGGTAAATACATTTCATGCTCACACAAAGTAACAACAATTTCCCTCTGCAATGTCGGTAATTTATGAGAATCGATCATTTTACTACAAATTTCCTTGAAGAAGAAACATAATTTAGTTATGGCTCGTCGAACTTTTTCAGGTAAAATGGAACGTATACCTATTGGTAGCAAATGCTCCATTGGGCAATTTAAAGAAAATTGACTTTTTCTTCCACCCAGTTTTGTACTTTTTCTAATATTTGATATCCAGTCGGTGCTAAAGGAGCAGTATCTTCCTCTGATTTTCCATTGAATGCATTTCTCCACCCTCGATACTGATAACTATAAGGTAAAAATCTACGATGTCCAAGAAATACGTTCTTCTTACAATGTTTCAACCGCATCCAATCTGTACTCTCTTCACATGTAGGATATGCACACTGACCTTTAATGTTATTTCCTGATAAATTACTGTATGCTGGAAAATCATTTATTGTGCCGAACAACGTAGCCCTCAAATTGAAACATTTTTTCTTATACCCATCATAAACTTCCCCACCTGTCTCCCACATATTTTTTAAATCTTCAATTAAAGGAGTCAAGTATACGTCAATATCATTCCCCAAATGGTTGGGTCCAGAAATTAACAGAGACAACATCATAAACTTACGCTTCATACATAACCATGGAGGTAGGTTATAAATCAACAAAATCACAGGCCACGAGCTGTGTGAGATGCTTTGAAGACCATGTGGATTTATTCCATTAGTAGAAAGGGCAAGTCGTAGATTTCTTGACTCTCTCCCGAATTCAGGATACTCGTGATCAATTTTTTCCCATTGTGGAGAATCTGCAGAATGTCGAAACTTTCCATCTCTAATTCTTTCGTCTGCATGCCATGTTAAGTGTTTTGAATCTTCTTCACTACGATAGATGCGCCTAAATCTTGGTATTATAGGAAAATACCACACGACTTTTGCTGGAGTAGATTCTTTCTTCTTATATCGAGAGACATTGCATTTCGGACACGCCTTTAGTAATTCATGTTCGTTTCGAAATAAAATGCAATCATTAGGACACGCATGAATCGTTTCGTAACTCATGCCAATAGAGCACAAAATTCGTTTAACCTCGTAGGTTCGACTGGGATGTTCATTATCATCTAGCAACATATCTTTTAGGAGTGTTAATAATTCTGTGAAGCTTTTATCAGACCATCCATTAATCGCTTTTAAGTGGTACAACTTTAATATCGTCGACAGTCTTGTGAATTTAGTACAACCATTATATAATGGTTTCCCTGCATCACTAACCAAACTCTCAAACATTTTAGGACAATCCCGAAGATCTTCTTCAACTACTTTTGCAATTTCCTCAACTCGGTCCCGCTCATATGTATCTGTGTCAAAATCAGTTGAAGCATATGTCGAACCATTCTCAAAATTAGTGTTCCCTTGTTTTTCTCACCATGTCTTATCCAACATGTATAGCTTTGATCAATTCCACGCCATACTAAATGTCCTTCCAATTGATCTGCTCTAATGCGTTTTCCAAAACAACATTTTAAACAAGAACAAATGATTCGATTTGGATCTTTTGCATTCTTCACTGCAAACTCAACAAACTCCTTCACTCCA
Source organism: Cicer yamashitae (assembly GCA_037974755.1). Classification (NCBI taxonomy): domain Eukaryota; kingdom Viridiplantae; phylum Streptophyta; class Magnoliopsida; order Fabales; family Fabaceae; genus Cicer; species Cicer yamashitae. Next base: position 13,031,515 of record JBBPBQ010000004.1, read on the forward strand.
TTTCCGGTTCATTTTATATGACCTATATGAATGGAGTGTTACATTATACCAATCTATAGTATATATAGTCTAATATTGGAAAATGGAAACCAAGGTCCAAGTCTGATTTCAAAACAGAACAGATCGAACAAATTTCAAAAAAGAACAGATTTTATATGATTTATTAGAAAACAATTTATCAGTTTTAGTGACAACAACAAATTAATAAATACAGTACCTGAGACAACAGAGGAGCAGTAGATGAGGGCGCACAATAGAGGAGAGGAGGGTTCGCAAAGTAGAGGAGATAAGGGTTCGTAGGGTTAGGACAACGTATTAAATTTGTTTTTATTTATTTAAAGTGAATGATTTTTACGAAATACGTACCATTTTATAGCGCTTGTATCAAAAGCGCTCTAAAAGACCCTGTAATTATGTGAAAGCGCTATATTTTACAGCGCTTTTATAAAAAGCGCTCTAAAAGCGCTATAATATAATGTGGGAGTGCTATATTTTACATCGCTTGTATATAAAGCGCCCTAAAAGCGCTGTCAACATTATGTGAGAGCGTTATATTTTACAGCGCTTTTATAAAAAGCGCTCTAAAAGCGCTGTAAACATTATGTGCAAGCGCTATGTGACCCTATATGACCCTAAAACAGCGTTTTTGCCAAAGCGCTTGTCAGAAAAGCGCTGTTGTATGATTCGTTAATTTTAAAATATTATACAATAGCACTTTTATTTCATAACACCATAAGCCAAAGTAAGCACCATCATTTCATATTTTCGTAGTCATACTTTACATTCAAATCAATCTTCAAATTTTACTTCAAATTTTACAAAATATATCAAATACACAATTCTAAAATAATTCAATTAGCACGCATTCATCAAAGTAAATCAAACAACATCCTATAAAAGTTTCTAATACATGCTTTAACCTCACTAAATCCCAAGTATTCTTATTAGTTAATTACTACTCCAAGGGTTTTACCTATACGTAGCGAGCCCCAAATGACTGGTGGGAAATATGGTTTTCCAATTCATCTCACTTATTTCTAGGGATGGCAACGGGTAGGGTTTGGGTAGGGCACTATAGTACCCGTCCCCATACACGCGTTTAAAAAAATACTCATACCACAAATGTTATTTTGTGTTTATTTTTCCATACAACAAATGTGGTGGCTGAAAATGGATAAAAACAATCCACAGAGGAGACAAAAAAGTTGTTGTTTCTCGCAAAACAAATATACGATTGATGAAACTAATGTCAAAAATGGATTATGTGGCCGATTTGTGCAGGAAAGGCTTAGAATTAGATTAAAATGATAAAGCAATAGAGAGAATTTAATTTGAGAGGAAAATGGTTTGTTGTTCAATGTAGAAGATGATAGTTTCATTTTTTTTTATTTGCAGAAAGGGGTGTGAATAGCATGATAGAGGGTGCAGCCTCACAAAAAAATCTAATGTACTTTCATTTTCTTATTTTAAAAACTATACAACCACCTAAACCCATTGTTATTACTTTTATTATTAAAATAGAGATCCCAAAGTAATAATAAAACATCAAGACAATTATTATAAAATAAATATAAATCTTGTAAAAAATAAATAATTAAATGAAAATCGGAGTTAGAAATAAATAAAATATAATAATGTGCATGTTTGTCATTTAGTCACAAATACTAACCCACATATATACGTAAAATCATCCAAAATCTTATCCTCTAAAATAATCACACTAAAATAATAATTTATTAGAAAAATAAATAATATTATGAAATATAATATTTATGATTTATATCTCTCATTAAATTAATTATGTATAAAATTAACACTACATATCAAGCACGAATATAATTATTTATAAATAATATTTAATTAATAAAATAATTTATTATTAAATTTGGGGTGTTACACCAAATATTTTGAATTGATATGAAGACCTTTGTAAGTCGATTAACACACATGTGAGTTGATTAACAGTTTAACAAAGTTTTTAATGCATTTAAACACTTCATTAATCTTATTTTTAAAATAGAGTTCTCCAATATAAGGCATGGTTCTTTTTATTCCATTTTTTGTTAACTTAGTATACTGAGTTGAGTAAATCAGAATTATTAATTTTGAACGAGTTACTTGTTGATGGATGTAAATGTTTGTTTAATAGCAAAGTTCAATATATAAAGGTTGTTCCTCTAATTTTCATTTATAAATATGTAATTTTTAAGTACTTTTTATGCTTCTTGTAAGTGTTGGAACCAATTTGATTTTATACTTAGAGTTTTGATGTTTAAAAAAGTATTTTATGAGAATAATATATTTGACTTCACAAAGTATGAAAGAAGATTTTTGTTTTTGAAGACAATTAAAAATAAGATTTGATTCAGATTTATAATTGAAGAAAATCTTTGACAAGTTGAAAAGGATATATGAATTATTTACAAGAAGATTTGATCAAGATTTATCACAAGAAGATATAATCAGCTTAGAAAAAACACTTAGATGATTTTTCGATAATCTTCTTCTTCAACCTTTAGTATCTATTTATAGATAAAATTAGGGCTTCAATTTAGTCCTTGTTTAATTCTGAATTGTATTTCATTCCTAGCTTGGTCAAGAATGATCTTATTCAAAAATAATTATGAACAAGATGTTTTTTGATAATATGTTCTTTAGCCAACTCTTTATTTATGAATCCAATATGTGGAGTTCTTCAAGATTGATTATGTTTCTATTTTGTTCAGATTGAGTTTGTAAATTCTTGATATTGATATTGTTCGTATTTTGTTAAGATTGAGTTTATAAATTCTTTAGATTGATACTATTCGTATTTTGTTAGGATTAAGTTTGTAAATTCTTCAACTTGATACTGTTCGTATTTTGTTAAGATTGTTTTCGAAAATTCTTCATATGAAACTTCATTCCTATTGTTTGCTTTGATCTTGGGCAGTAACATAGTGTTGGACCGGTTCTTGAACTTTCAGAAGTAGGAATATGACTAATTCCAATTCAGTATATTTTACTCTTTCAAAATCTGAATCATATTTTGGAAATAATAAATGTATCTTCTTGTGAGTTTTTCTTCTTGTAAACAATTCTTGATCATATCTTCTTGTAGATAAATCTTGATCAAATCTTCTTGTAAATAATTCATATCTTCTTGTAGATAAATTTTGATCAAATCTTCTTGTAGATAAATCTTGATCAAATCTTCTTGTAAAAAATTCATATCTTATTGTTGATAAGATGTTGATCATATCTTCTTCAAATCTTGACCATATATAATTTTCAACTTGGTCAAAGATTTTCATCAATTATAAATCTAAATCAAATCTTATTTTAGATTGTCTTAAAAAACATGAATCTTCTTTTATACTCTGTGAAGTCAAATATATTATTCTCATAAAATACTTTTGTTAACATCAAAACCCTAAGTATAAAACCAACTTGATTCCAATAATCTCCCCCTTTTTGATGATGACAAAACTGTATTTTTGATAATAACTTTTCTTTTATATACTTTGACTCCCTCTTACTTAAGATACCTCCTAAGTATAAGTATTTTTCTAAGTACTTTTTCTCCCCACATTGTCAAGCATCTTTCTCCCCATTTTATCATGAGACAAAAGACTTGAAAGTGAAACTTGACGTTCTTTTATTTATAATTTTCCCTTTTTTTTAATAGAATGATAATAACATAAACATAAAACATAAAATTTATCTAAAGTATGAAACTAAACTACTCTAAGGTTGGCACAGCATCAGTTGGATAAAAGAATAAGGTTTAGGTTTTTCATGATGAAGTCAAATCCATCTTTAGCTAGTGGTTTGGTGAATTTGTCAGCCCATTGATCACAAATGATTATATAAATATTTATGTAATAACTTTTTTATGATGTGCAGTTTGAACAAAAAAAGGGGATGTTTGTTCATTCCTAAAATGCTATATGAGACAATATGATACAAATAGGGAAGCTGCAATTCAAGAATGCCAAAATTGAATTTACAATGCATGGAAAGATATGAATGACGAATGTCTTACGCAAACTAAAGTTCCATTGCCTCTTTTGACTTCGGTTCTCTACTTGGCACGTTTTATTGAGGTTTATTAGAGACATAAAGATAACTACATGCATTCTGAAGAACTAATGAAGAAAAATATTAAAGCTTTACATGTTGATCTGGTGCCAATTTGAGCATTGATTTAAGTCTCTCGTTACGTTTTGTATTTCCACACTTAATAAAGAAAATATGTCAAATGTCAAAATTATTATATAGAAAGCGACTTTCATCTGAAATAAGTTTATATCTTACTCTCTACCCATAATTTCGACATAAAACATTCATTGCAAAAATTAAAAAAGGAGTTAGAATTCAAAATATCTTCGAAGACTATAAAAAAACCCAAGGGAATAAAGACATTAAGCAAATCTAAAATTAGTGAGACTAATTCTATTGTGATAAAATTCTTCTACAACAAAATTGGATGGTAATTTAAAAAAAAATTATCTGGATAAATTTCTCTCTTGATAGATATGAGAGTTAATAAATTGCATGTGCTTGTTAAGGAGCATATCACAAATAGTTCTTTCCTCACTTTTTAAATTTTATGGGCACAATATCATCGTTTTGAAGTCTTTATTGATAAAAACATAATTAACCTCCAACTATAACGTAAGTCAGCTCTTTGATATGCAATCTATATTACTATCTTTATTGAAACTAGCTCTAAATGAAAATAAGATTCAAAACACACAAAAAAGGTGCTGCTAGATTCTTGATAAAGTGCTTTATATATATATTAGAGGCCGACCTTAGGCTACCCCAAGACGAACCATCCAAATTGGACTTGATTCAACCACAAACTTACCTATACTATTGAACGTGAATATTGAGGTTAACCTAAATTTCGTGGTAAATTTTGTTCCTTTTGAACGAGAAATTTCTCAAAAATTATTTTAAAATAATATAATTAACAACACATTTTCAAGATAAGTGAAAAATCACAAATCAGATAACTTTATATCAATTGTAAACTACATCAAGTTAAGGAAGGTTATCAACATTGATAACCAAATACCCTATGTTGATCATAATATACTTAAACAAAGGCTACTGGAGTGATTTAATTATTAAATGGATGTTATTGTGAGATAGTATCTTTATTATTGACTTCTTATTTTTCCTTGATAATTTATAAACTGTATTTTCATAAATTTATTGATCATAAGTCTCGTATAGTATCATGTCAAATTTAGAGATTATTTTGTGTTTTGTGACACAAGTTAAAATACACTTATATGCTTTAATTAAATGATCAGTTAAGAATGTTAAATAAATAAGCAGTGGATTATGATAGTATCTTATATGTGTGCTATGTTGTCTCTTTTGATAAGAACCTAGAGATATTGTAGGAATCAGTATAACTCAATCATGTGTATAAGACATCCAAATTAATTCAAATTGTAAGCGTGTTTTGTCACCATGTGAAATTATTTTTCCTCATCCATATGTGTATGTACTTCAGATCTTGATTTCTAAATAATTATATGTTACATGAATTATTACGTATGTCTTTGTTTGTAATTCTTGAAAGTAAGAAATGATTTAAATATTGCTCTAGTTGTCTGACTTTAAAGAAATTTATTTTGTAATTGGTGTTGAGATTTTAACTTTCTTATTAATAAAGAGAGTAAAACTAGTTAAACATTGTTTGAAAAGTTTGTTGAACTTGACAATGTATTTGACATATTTGTCGTTTCATTCAACTTAAGGTAGTAAGTTGCTATTGACTAAATTTATAAGCTTTGTTTCCTCTGTAAATTATAGTGAGTGATTGTGGTATTTCATTCATTATGGAAATGTTAGATGTGGACTGTGCTTAATTGATTCATTGTGTCATATTTGACATGTTGTACTTAAAATGACATGTTAGCCACCGACCAGCACTGTCATTTATGATCTTCTTGCACCCTTTTCCCCCAGTTGAAAACTAGCGAGTTTTTGTATTTCGTGAGAATCAAATTCAGGACCTAGGGGTTAAGTCAACGATTCATTCTCCACTACCAAATGAGCTACTAGATCCATTGTTTATGCACTACTTGATTCATTTTTGTTTGCAAACATGTTATACTACCTTATAGTAAGTAGTTACTTGTTTTATCTGCTACATGAAAAATCTCTGTCTTAGTTTGTGATAAGTGATTAGGACTAATTAAAAAAAATTGTGACAAATTTGGAGTAGTTGAATAACTGTGAGGATATGTTATGTATTTAAAATTATCGTTTGAATGACTGAAATAAATGTAAAATCATGGTACCAATTTGTTGGATTCGTTATGTGGATATGAATATGGAATTGTATGTGTTCTAAGTGTTGAAATTGAATGAATATAGTTTAGAGTAGTTGGAGGTGTTTAAACTAGTTCACAATAGTTGTTGCTATATCTAGTCATCCCTTTACAAAGAGATTTGTCTCTGTACAGTCGACAACTTAATCCACTATTAATCCAATAACATATAAGTATTCTTTACTTTACCTCTCCAGGCTTCAACTATTCTTTCACCTCTTCAGGTACCTCTTTTAAATGAAAGAGTTGTTGTCACTATCAGGCTGGAGTACATTGAGTCAAGTATGTGTCTGAATTGACCATAATCTTTTTTTGAATTTTAACTCTCATTGAGAGAATAATACAATTCAATCCTATATCTATTCAAGTGTATAAAACAACTTGATTGATTTACATCAATATTTAATAACTCTCGACATAAAGAATTTTTCATTCATTCTTTTCTTTTGATATGTTCAAGGCTTTTTCAGAAATCTTCTTTAAACATTGTCTTAGGATAATAGCTCTACTAGAGAAACCATTGCTTCATAAAGATTACAAAGTAATTTACTTCATCAGAGGATTTTACTTTTATCAAAACATTGATTTTTTTTCAGATGTTTCATTCATATTCTTCTTTGATCTTTGAATTAGAAGATCATTCGTTGATTTATATTTCCTTGTGTCTTTTAAAGCTTGACTCGGACTGTAGGTTATTAGATACTTGTTGCAAAGCTTCTTTTTAATATATCATGATTTACTCTATTAGTAAACATAATTACTTGTTCAATAGTTAATAATATTCTATGTGTTAAAACACTTAGAATATTATATCTAACTTACTTAATTTATGCTACCTTAAAATAGATAGTCATTAATATAAATCTTTACCTTCTAACTTAATTTGAACACTTGGCAAATAGTTAAGGAATAATTGTTCTTATTGTTTTTGTAAATGATGTTTTTGCTGGTATCGAATCTGTCTTTTTAGTTGATGGTCACCATGTCTTGTTTTGCTTTGTTTTGTTGTGATGCATGTTTTCAGTTCCACCTGTCCACAAGGAAATATGCTACATAACACAATGTTTTATACATTTCGCATCATAAAATTTCAAGGGTTTAGCTCGAATTCAATAAAATCGACAACTGAGACTCTATTAGGACCCTTTAAAGAGTCAAGTCTAAAATAATTAATTATGCAATATTTTTTTTAACTTTTTCAGTATTTATTTCTCCTTCCACTAGGGACCCTTTATTTTTTCACCAACTGACATTCTTTCCTTTGTATTTTTTATAGTAAATCAGTCAAACATTGTTGTAAAAAGGGTTACTTAGATGTGACATGTTTTTTAATCCTTAAGTTTTTAGGACACAAGTTGTGTCAACTTGATTGTTCTAGAAATTGCTTTTAAACAAATAAATATTACAAAAATTATGTTGAAAAAAAGTTAATTAGATGTGACATCTTTTTAATCATTGAGTTATTAGGACACAAGTTGTTATAACTTGATAAGTTCTAAAATTCGTTTTTAAATAGATTAATCATGCATTAAATCATCTCAAAATAGTTAACTAGATGAGACATCTTTTTAATCATTGAGTTTTTAGGACACAAGTTGCAACAATTTGACGGTTCTAAAAATCATTTTCAAAGAAAATTAATAAATAAAAAAATCAATTTTAAAGAATTAAGTCAATTTTGACAGCCAAGTTAATTATGTATCTTAGGGCATAAGTTGAAATAACTCAAAAGCTCTAGGTCTCATTTCAAATATCTTAAACACAACAAAATACATTTTCTTCAAAGCAATCAGGGGCAGAGCTTCTTATGGACATAGGGTGGCTACAACCACCCCAAAGTGTCGAATAATTTTTAAAAAAATAATACTGCTTTCAATCTTTTTTCAGTAATGTTATTGGAACATCATTTGACACAAAATAAGACACAAATATATTAGTGTGTATTGAAATACAAATACAAATCGTGATCCTATGTATTTTATGTAGTATTGTATTTGTGTCCCATTTTATGTCAAATTTTGTGTTTCAAGAATATTACTCTTTTTTTATAAGATACATTTGACTTATAATTTGATCAACAAAAATTGAAGTATTTGATCTATATTATGGATCAAATACATCAATTTTTGTTGACCAAATTATAACCCAAATGTCTATTAAAAAATATTGGAGGGAATTATTTATAAAAAAAATTACAAAAACAACTACTATAATTATAAAATAAACTAAAATTTTCAACTTAAAACCCAACTTTGTGAGTCGTTAATTTTATCTAGAGATATAAAAATCAAACTAAATGATCCTATGATCCTAAAAATATAACCAAAACTAATCGAATTAGTTTGATATTTTTTTATGAGTTTGAGTCCAAGATGAACTAAATCAATAAATCCGACCTTTATTGATTTGAGATACAATTTCACGTAATTTTAAAATAGATCGCATAATACTCAAACAAAACCATTATTTTTTTTTATCAACATTATGTCAATATTGGTATTTTGAACAATGTATTGTGTTAAAATGTATTTTAATAATTATATATTGTTTTTGTCTTTGTAGTTAAGAAATTTGTATTAATAATATAAAAATTTGTATTAATAATATAAAAATTTGGATTTAATCTGTATGCATCGACGATGTAAAAATATTTTACACTGTCAGTTAATCATAACCATCACATAAATAAAATAGTTTGACTTTTATCATAATTATTTTTAAAGTCACACTTATTGATGGTTGCGATGTGCTGACAGTGTAAAACTTTTGACATTGATAAAACATAACAATTAAACTCTAAAAATTTTAATGTTTGAAAAAAAAATTAGATTTTTAGAAACTAATTTTTAATTATTAAAATTGTCAATCAAAATTTGATCTACTACCTCTATCTCATAAGCGTTAAAAGTTTGATCTTCAATATATTTTTATAAATTTACAACTTAAAAATTCTTATATATAATACAATATTATACCTTTTTATTTTTCCACTAAAATTTTAAAAATTTGACTATCCAATATTTCTGTTCAAGCTCCGCCACTGAAAGCAATTAACACATCCACATTTTCTATAAAGAACTACATAATTTGATTTCTACGTTGCACTGAGAGATATGTAGAAACAAGATCACACTTTTGTCAAGTACAATAATAACAAACCTTTTTTTTTAATTTATATCATTCATCCCCTAATTTATGCAAAGGCTAGGTCGGATATTTCAATCTCTAATTTGACCTTATTACGAAACTATATATTAGCTCTATAAGATCTACTATATTAATTGTATATCTTAATTTATATAAAAAGTAGAATGGTTAGTTCATGACCTTGGATTGAAAATAATTTGTTAGATATCATTTAATCCCAGATAATTCCAAATTCAATTTAATATCATTCCTAAATAAATCAGATTTATTATTTTTTAAAAGCTAAAATACTCAATTTACCTCCGAGTATTTAGTGATAGGAAGAACCAAACAATGTTTATGGTGCCATTGATACTAAAAAAAAATTATTTGAGCATCAAAACCAATTTTTATTTTTTTTTTAGTTTTAACTCTTTAGCTCTAAAAAGAATAAAATTTTAGCAATTCAAAATTCAATCGAAAGGTCAATAAAATCCGACAAATAATTATTTCAGACAAAATTGGAATTTTTTCTAAAACATTTGTATTTAACTGAAACAAACAATAATTTAACATTTTAGAGAAATAAAAATTAAATAAAAAAATTATAAAAACCACAAACAATGACTCTGACTGTGACAAAAGACAATGCATTTGAAAAAAGTCAAAGACTTTGACAAAAGTCAACAGATCTGATGAAATTCAATGCACTAGATTCAATTTACAAAAAGTCAACACCTCAAGAAAAGACAATGCCTCCGATGAAAAGTAATGATTCTGGAGAATTGTGTATAACTTGGAAGATGTGTTTTTGATGAAATCTAGTGGATTCCATATCAGACTCTGAAATAGTCAAATGTTGCCTATGATCCTAAAATTGGAAATGTTCCCTCTAATACTAATTTTGGAAGATGTCAAAGTTCATAAAAAGACTTGGAAAAATACAAAGAATGTTCCAATCGGTTACCTACCAAATTGCACCGAATGGAAATGTTGGCTAAGCTAAGTGTTTTTTAAGTGGCATAAACGATTTGCAAAGGAATCATCACTGACAACGGTAAGAACTGAAGCAACACAACATCGCACCGGTTCAAAGCATCAATTTAGATTTAAACAAATTGAAACAAATCGGCGTTTCAATTCAATATTGAAGTAGGACTTATGTTCCATATTTGAGTATAAAAGGAATTCTTCTTTATTTTAGCAATATAACAACACAAGAACTTAATAAAACTGCATTTGAAAAATCGTACAACAATTCTCATCAAACTACTTTGCAAAAATTGAGAAATTCTGAAAACTTAAGTCTAGACATAATTGAAGAACAACATCAAATACTTTGATGCAATTTTAGACCTAGAACTTTGAAGAACATTGATACAAACATTATTGATCTTACTTTGAACATCAAACACTTTGATCAACATCAAATACTTAGAACATATTCAAACGTAATTATTGATTGAATATTAAGTACTTGTACTAACACATATTTATCTAAGTACTAGATAGTGTTAGACACACACATATCCTTTCATTGAGACTCAAACACAAACCAAACAAACACTTGTAATTTGGCCCATTAGTGGAGGTCGTATTTGCCTCAACAATGTTGAAGTTGCAACCATAAGGTTGAGTAAACTTAATTGAATGAGGTTAAGTGGTTTTTGTAATTTAGGTTGAATTATTGGAAGAAATTCTTTAGATGAAGGTATTGGTCGTAGCCAGCCAGGTCTGTGGTGAATCAATATTAAATTTCTTGTGTGTTCTTTTTCTCTTTGCTTTTATTTTCAAAATTACCATAATCACCAAGTTACGATTAAAATTTAAAAGTTATTTTAATAAACTATAACACAATTCAAACCCCCTTCTTGTGTTATTGAAACTTGTGTTGGATGGCTACACAGATGTGGCAAGTGATCTTGATTCTAGAAAATCTACTTCTGGTTATATGATGACGTTTGCAGGTGGAGCTGTGTCTTGAAAATCAAAGTTACAAAAGTGAGTTGCTTTATCCATTACTGAAGCTGAGTACATGCAGCAATTGAAGCATCAAAAGAACTCTTGTTGATGAAGAAATTCTTACATAAGTTAGGCCTTAAGCAAGAAAAGTTTATGTTGTTCTGCGACAGTTAGCGTGTGATCCATCTCAACAAGAATCCAACTTGTCATGTAAAGTCGAAATATATTGAGGTGTAGTATCATTGGACACGAGATGCATTTGAAATGAAGTCATTTTCAATTGAATGGTTCATATATGATGACGAAGGTCTTGCCTATGTCGAAGATGATATGCTATAGAAAGAAAACCGACATGGTTGAGCAGTACCTTCTCGCTTGAGTCATAAAGGGGAAATTTGTTGGGTGGTCTCACTCTCCAAGTGTAACCCACCAAATTTTACTATTATTATTATTATTATTATTATTATTATTATTATTATTATTATTATTATTATTGTTATTATTATTATTATTATTATTATTATTATTAAAGAAATGAAATAAAAAGGAATAAGATTATTTAATTAGGCTAGACCATTGTGGAAAACAAAAAGGGATTTGAAATCCTTAAGTTAGTAGCAAGCAGCAACACTGTCGCGCTAGAAGAAAAAGGAGACAAAGGGGCGACGACAAAAAAAAGGAGAAAAAGGAAATTGGATTCCCATGGTAATTGATGTTTACAAAATTTGTTCTGGTCTATAATTTTAGTATGTTATTTCTACTACTGAGTTTGTTCTTTTAATATATATTGTTAGTTTGAAATACCGACTATAGTGGAAGATTGTTTGTTATTTGAGGAAAATTTTCCACGTTAAAAATTATATTGTGTCTGATATTTAGTTTTTTGCCAATAGTTGTTGCTACATGAAATTGTATTATCTGGTTGGTCATTTATCTACACAAATGGGAGGAAAATATTCGCATTATTGAGATAGTTATCTCTTTTTTTTTCCAACACTCTATTGTTGTCATTGGTTTTTGCACTTGTTCGTTTCTTCGTTCTTGTTGTTCTCACTACCAGACTCGGTTTCTTGACTGCCTTATAAATGTAACAGTTTTACATCAAGAGATGTTATGTAGTTCTGGCCAATCTGTAACAGTGCAAAATTCAACAATAATTTTCTCACTGTTGTAGCACGGCTTTGAAAAACAGCGGTTCTATAAAAAATTCACATTTCTTACGTGGAGATTGTTGCAAAATAATTTACCAATTAGAATGGAATTATGGAGGACAGCGGTGATACGAGACATTGATCAACAACTTTGCGTTTGGTGCTTTAATAAAATTGAAGCCATAAATCATTTGTTTGCTAGATGTAGTAGAGTGTTGGAAGTGTGACACCTTGTTAGCAAATGGTTGGAATGGCAAGATGATGCTGATTACTTGCAGTTGTTTGATAATTTTTAATTCAAGTAATGTATTAGTTGTATGTGATAACTAAGTAACTAATCACTCAATTAGTTAGTTAGTTAGTTAGAGGGCAGTTAGAATGAATAGGGATAAGTCATGTATAAATAGCATATTCAATTCATTCAATAAACAAGCCCTACACGAGTGGATCCAAATCTGAGTGAAAAATACGAGTGGAAAACAACTGGTATCCAACTTTAAGTAACAACCTTAAAGCTAACAATTGGTATCCAGAGTCATAAGAATTGGTGCAAATCTGGGTGAAAAACACAAGTGGAGTGTAAGGATTAAATACACAAGTGAAGCGAGGATGAGTTCAAGTGCAAATAATGGAAATTTTCCAGCCCATATGCCACACTTTGATGGAAAAGATTGGGATAGATGGAGAATGCAAATTCGAGCATTGTTTGGATTTCTAGAAGTGTTAGAAATAATAGAAAATGGTTTTAAAGATCTGGGAGCTAATCCAACAGAGGAGCAGAGATCAAGTTTTAAAGAAAACAAGAAGAAAGATTGCAAAGCTACATTCATTCTTCATCAATGCCTTAGTACAACTAACTTTGACAAGATATTTGATGCAAGAAGGTGAAGTTGCAGACCTTACAAAGGAAATTCGAACTCCTGCAGATGGAAGAACAAGAAAAGGTATCAGATCTGATTCCAAGATTAAGAACAACCACAAATCAGATGGCTGGTTGTGGTGAGAAGCTGACTGAACAGAAATTGTGTGAAAATATTTTGAGATCCTTGCATCCTAGGTTTGATTACATTGTGTGTGCCATTGAAGAATCCAAAGACATTTCAACATTGAGTCTTGAAGAATTACAGGGAAGATTAGAAGTAAGAGAATTGAAAATGGATGAAAGTAAGGGACTGAAGTCTAGGGATCAAGCACTAGCAACACAAGTTCATAAGAAAGGAGATCAGAAAAAGAAATGGAAGAAGAATAAATTCAAGAAGTCTGAGGATAGATTTGAGTCTTCATCAAAGGGAGGAAGTGCAAATGGCAAATTCAAAGGAAAGTCAATGAAATTTGACAATAAGAATGTACAATGCTACAATTGTGAGAAGTTTGGACACTTTGCTGATGAATGTTGGGCTAGAAAAGGAAAACAGAAGAAAAAGGATGAGGATGAGGTCCGTGCTGCATAAGAGGATGATTCAGACTCAGACACAGTCTTGTTGATGGCCACCACGAAGGAAGAACCTTCTCAATCCCAATTATAGCTCCTTGATACTGGATTTTCCAATCACATGACAAGTCACAAGGAATGGCTGGTGGATCTTGATACATCAAGAAGAAGCAAGATCAGGTTTGTTGATGATAGAACCTTGGAAGCTGAAGGTGCTGGCAACATGGTGATCAAAAGATGAAATGACAAGACTGTGGTGATTAAGAATGTGCTGTATGTGCCAGGGATTAGAGGAAACTTACTAAGCATAGGCCAACTGATTCATAAAGGATTTCAGATGATTATGAAGAATGATGCACTAGAAATGTGTGATGGACAAAAGAAGATGATACTGAAGGTTCCTCTCTCAAGGAACAAAACATTTGTCATTAACATACAAGCTGCAGACATCCAATGTTTGAAGGCAATGAGCTCAATTGATGAATACTGGTTGTGGCATTCAACATTTGGCCAGCTAAATTTCAAGAGCTTGCAGTAACTAGGAATAAAGAAGATGATCAATGGCATTCCTATGATTGATGTTCCTAAGAAGGTGTGTGAAGTGTGTATGGCAGGAAAACAATCAAGGAACTCCTTCAAGTTACAAGTGCAAGCAGGAGCAAAGAATTGTCTTGAAATGGTTCATAGTGACATATGTGGACCATTTGAGGTGTCATCACTAGGAGGTAATAAGTACTTCATAATTTTTGTTGATGAATTTAGTAGAATAATGTGGATTTATTTGACAAAGGCCAAAGATGAAGCATTTGAAATATTCAAGAATTTCAAAGTGAAAGTTGAAAATCAAAGTGGAAAAGCTGCCAAAGTGCTAAGGACAGATGGAGGTGGTGAGTATACATCACATGAGTTTGATGAATTTTGTGTTAAAAGTGGAATTGAACATGAAGTGACTGCTCCCTACACACCTCAACATAATGGACTGTCTGAAAGAAGAAACAGAAGTATCCTAGACATGTCTAAAAGTATGTTAAAAGGAAAAGAATTGCCACTCAAGTTCTGGGGAGAGGCTGCATCAACAGCTGCCTACATCTTGAATAAGTGTCCAACAAAGAAGCTGTTAGAGAAAGTGCTAGAGGTCTTGAGTGGTAAGAAGCCAGTTGTAGGGCACTTGAGAACATTTGGTGCTCTATGTTTCAAGCATGCGGCAGACCAAAAGAGAAGGAAATTGCAGGACAAAATGGAAGCCATGATACTAGTTGGGTACCAACCAACTGCTGCATATAAGCTCTATGATCCTACTAAAGGAAAAGTTGTAGTCAGTAGAGATGTAAATATAATTGAGCAACAAAATTGGGACTCGAAGCAGAAAGCCAGCAACACCACCAGCCCTGGGACTAGAGACAGGATGCAAGTAGCACCAGCAGGAGACTAATGCAAAATGATTATCAGACCAGTGGAGACACAGTTTAAGAAAGTATAGAATCAAGCAGATCTTAGAGAGCAAGGCAGCCACCAGCACATTTAAAAGAGTTTGAAGTATACAATGATAATGAAATCAACAACAGTAGAGATCTGGTTCACTTTGCTTTATTTGCAAATACACAACCTTTAAATGTTGAAGAAGCTATGAAGAGTGGACCCTAGAAGGAAATAATGAAAGAAGAAATCAAGGCAACTGAGAAGAATCAAACTTGGTACTTGACTGACTTACCTCCAAAACAAAAGCAAATAAGAGTGAAATGGGTCTACAAACTCAAGCTGAATTCAGATGGAACAATTGCTAAATACAAAGCTAGATTGGTTGCTAAAGGATTCCTACAAAGGGTAGGCATAAACTATTCTGAAGTGTTTGCTCTTGTGGCCAGAATTGAGACAATCAGACTAGTAATAACACTGGCTTGTGCTAGAGGCTAGCTGATGTGCCAACTTGATGTCAAATCTGCATTTTTGAATGGATTGCTTGAGGAAGAAGTGTATGTCTCTCAACCACCAGGATTTGTGATTAAGGGAAAGGAGGATAAAATGCTTAAGTTGACTTGAAGCAAGCCCTAAGAGCTTAGAAGAAAAGAATTGACCCATTCCTAATCAGCATTGGCTTCATCAAGTGCATAATAGAATATGGAGTTTATGTGAAGCATTACATACTAAATGGAGGACCAATAGTGCTCTTATTTTTCCTGTATGTGGATGACCTGCTGGTAACTGGCAACAGCACGAAAGAAATTGAAAAATTCAAGGAAACCATCAAAAATGAATTTGAAATGTCAAATGTGGGCAAATTGACTTATTTTCTATGAATGGAATTCATTGAGACAGAAGCAGGGCTGGTGATGCATCAGAGGAAGTATGCTGGAGAAATATTGAGAAGGTTTGAGATGGCTGGTTGCAACTCTGTTGTCACTCCCATTGAGATCAATACAAAGCTAGGAAAAGAATTTGAAGAGGAGCTGGCTAACACTACTCTATTCAAGCAGGCTGTTGGTTCGCTAAGGTACTTGTGCAACACAAGATCTGACCTTTGCTATAGTGTGGGTGTCATTAGCATATTCATGGAGAATCCCAATCACTCTCACTGGATTGCAGTCAAGAGAATCATGAGATACATTTAAGGCACATTGGAACATGGAATTCTATTTGCAACAGAGTTAAAACAAGGAGATGAAGGCTTAGTAGGCTATTCAGATTCTAATTGGTGTGGAGATGAGACTGATAGAAGAAGCACATCAGGCTATGTATTCAAATTCATGAAATCTTCAATAGCATGGAGCTCAAAGAAGCAGCCAGTCATAACATTGTCATCATGCGAAGCTGAATATATTGTTGGCAACTATGCAACATGCCAAGCATTGTGGCAGGATACTTTGATGGAAAAATTAAAGGTTGATGTATGCAGATAGTGCCATGAATGATTGACAATATCGCATCCATTAATCCAGCAAAGAATCATGTATCTCATGGAAGAAGCAAGCACATTGAAAGAAGGTTTCATTTCTTAAGAGATCAAGATGGAATATGCAAGCTAAAAGTCATATATTGCCAAACTTTAATGCAAGTGGCTGACATTATGACCAAGGCTTTAAGGACAAGCAGATTTGAGGAGTTAAGACAAATGTTAGGTGTAGTATCACTTAGATACTTGAATTAAGGGAAAGTGTAAGATAACTTGTAATTCAAGTATAACATTAGTTGTATGTGATAACTAACTAACTAATCACTCAATGAGTTAGTTAGTTAGTTAGTTAGTTAGTTAGAGGGCAGTTAGAATGAATATGGATAACTCATGTATAAATAGTATATTCAATTCATTCAATAAATAGGCCCTACAATTCATATGCTTAAATTTCTTGCACTTGAAGTAACAACTTTAAAGCAAACAACAGCAGATGTTTACAACAGCTTGCTTGCTGCTAACATGGGAGTGGAAGTGGTTACCAACTTCCTGGAGTTTAATTCGGCAAGCGAAGGAAAATTTAGCACAAAGGTGTTTCATTTATTTGGTTATCAAGTACTTATTTCATTTAATTGTTTATAAAAAAATATTAACAGAAAAATAAACTTGTTAATGTAGAAGGGGTGTTTGTCTATTTGATGAGAACTTACAAAAGGTGACTGTATATTTTAAAAATAGAAAAGATGTATGTGTGATTTTAAAAGTATTAAAGTATTAAGAGAGGCGAGTGTAATTTATCATTTAGGTTGAGAAATGAAGATAATCTTTATTTGTGAATAGTTCTCATTGTCATTAATTGTTTTAATATTTTTTCTTTTTTTATCTATCTCTTTTTAAATGGATAATAAATAAAGCAAGAGGAGAAATGAAAATGATGTTTACTTCCACTTTGCATTTAGGAATACGTGGTAAGTTTATTTATGTTGATTGTTGATGATTTTAAAATTCCAGAGGTGGAGGTACATGTGCATACATTCGCTTGTAAGTGTGTTCTCATGATGAAAATTTTACTTACTCTAATTAGGAAGTTTTATTTTTATAGACAAAAGTTAATGTAATATTTCTTTAGTTTTATAATGAATTTCACTTTAATAAAAAAAATTATTTTACATTTCTAACATAAATCTTTTGGGTCATCCTCACTTCCAACTCGTTTCACCTAGAAATATTTTTTTTCCTTTCACTTTATACAATCAAACGAGAAAACTTTAGATTGTTTTTTGAGATAAATTGGTTAAAACAGGAAACAACGTGTAATGTCCCACATTAATTATCTAACAACATAATGTAGAATCTTATAAATGGTATTATAGTATGGTTAAATAGAAAATAAGATTTGAAATGTTTTTTAACTTTGCATGTGATCTCTACTGAGGAGGTGACGGAATTTTTATGGTAGAGAGAAAAAGGGATGATTGGGAGAGAGGGAAAGAAGGAGGAAGATGGTGTTTTGTTAGATAGAATGGTGTATAATGGAGGGTGAGGGTTTAGGTTTGTTAGAGAAAGGGAAAGGAATGAGAAATATGAAAGTGTCGTCATCATCATCACTATTACTATTATTCATAATAATAATAATAATAATAAAGATTTTACCTACTCGTATCTGAAGAGTATAAAGTAAAGCTCTAACCACTGAGCTAACACTTCATCGACAAGAGAAAACTTCAATATTTCTCCACTTTTTATCTTTTTTATTCAAACTATTTAAATATTCTTTTAACTTCTTCAACAAAGGTTGAGTCTAACGGAAGGGGCTAGACTTTCACAATATAATGAACACATGTTTGAATCCTTGCTAAGAGGGATATCCATATTTAGTTTTTGACGAGTCTCAAATTGAGTTAGTTTTAGTGGAGTAAACCTATGGAAAAAAAACTTTTTAACTTCTATTCTATTATTTTATTTACTTTTTTTTTTTCTATTGCTTTCACTAACCAAACACACTGTAAAACAATAGTGTAAGGAAAATGGTTGACAAATATTTTTTAAAAAAAATATCCAATCATTCAAATTAGTAAAAATTATTTCGATCGTGAACAATACAATTTAAAATTGCTAAACTTGAAAATGATAAATCTAAGAACAAACTCAGAACAACCAGAAATAAAATACTAAAATGTT
Source organism: Cicer yamashitae (assembly GCA_037974755.1). Lineage (NCBI taxonomy): Eukaryota > Viridiplantae > Streptophyta > Magnoliopsida > Fabales > Fabaceae > Cicer > Cicer yamashitae. Next base: position 13,050,589 of record JBBPBQ010000004.1, read on the forward strand.
ATCAAATATAATAAAATTTATGAATATTACAAAATTTGAAGTGTTTCGAAATATCTATATATCTAAAAATGTTATATTAATGACGTCTAAGTTATTGATTGTTTATTATTAATTAACACTGAAATTTAGCTCCAAGGATTTGGTTAGCATTAGATCCAGAGGTTATACGGTTTGAGTTTTGTCAGTGTTATTAGATGGAGATAAATGCAAATATTTTATAAAAAATTTTGGAACTCGAATGTCTTCTCTATCTGAGACTAAAACATCATCTGTTCACCTTAATTTTATTAAAAAAATTAATGTTAAAATTTCTATTAAAAAAAGTTAATTAATATTCAAATTTCAAAACTGACAATTACGTCTAACTACTTCGGCAGATTATAAAAGCATGCATTATCAAAATATTATTAGAATAATAACAACAATTTTTTTTAATAAAAAATAACACCGACTAAAATTATTGTGCACCTTTTACTTAAAAGTTTTCTTGATGAATAAATTTTATAAAATGTTTAGAAAAGTTTTAGTTAATCGGGATAACTGTTCTATAAATTTTATAAAAGAATTATGTTTACAAAACATAAAATTTTGAAATTTAATTTCAATAACAAAATATAATTTCGAAATTAAATCAACACATTTTATGACATCTTTTAATAGATCTTCTCACGAAAATTTCATAATAAAAACGATTAAGCATGTAACATCAACACAAAGTCAAAGGGCATGAACTTGCAAAGATAAATATCTCACTTTTAAAAAATTGGATATCAAACAGTAATAATCCACGTAATATATATATATTTAAGAAGTAGGTAGGTATAGCATTTCTGTACCTACATTGAAGAAACGTGCTCTGTCTTTCTTTGTTCGCCAATAACACCTTCATTTTCTATCCATATATACTTGAATGCTCTTCATTCAAAGCGGTTCACTTCATCTAACATAGTTTTATCCCAAATCATCATTCACAAGGTATCTTAAGCTAATTAAGGTATGAAATATATTTTTTTTTTTTACAAGAAATTGTATCATAAAGGAAAATTGCTTGATGCGAAATATTTTTTGATCGGTCACTTACCTTGTTTTGTGCCAAAAAAACCGACTCAATATTTATTCATTTTTTAGGAAAGTATGACACCTGTGTTTTTTCGATTTTCACGCTCTTTTTGTTGGTGAATTATAGCAGTACCCCTCAATAAAATGCCCTATTTTCCTATTTTAGCGAAGAAAAAGAATAATCACTTAATTTTTTGTTTAATCTCTATTGATTTTTTCTATTTCTTTTGATTTTATATTTTTTTTTCAATTTTTTGGATTGAATAAAATTTTATATTATATAAATCATATAAAATTTTATAATAAAATTAAAATTATTTGATATGTTATTGAAATTTTTAAATATTAATAATATTTATTAAAAGTGCATAAAACATTAATATTAATATATGTCAATAACATATCAAATAATTTTAAATTTATATAAAAATGTATAATTTTTATAATATAAATTTTCAAATTAACGAAAAAATAGAAGAATATATAAAATCAAAAACATAAAAAAGATTAATATAGTTCGAAAGAAATTTGAAATTAAACGATTTAAACTCTTTAATTTCATCATGAGTTTATTTAAGAAATTTGACTTTATTATGATAACAATAAAATAAAACAATATTGTGACAACATATAAGTTCACCGACTCTCTAAAGTTTTTGTTATACCAATATCTCGAAGATAAAGTTAATTGAAAATTTAAATTTAATTTAAAATAATTAAATATAAAAAATAATATGACATTAATAATCAATAAATTTCTAAAGTACCGGATTATTCACCAATTTGAAATACAGATGTAAAACTATTTTACAACAATGTGGGGGCAACAATGAATCAATAAAATACCTTTATACTTTGAATATTTTATAGTTTCATTTGAAGCAATTTGAAGTTGCTAATATAGTTTATTGTATTTGTCAAAAAACTATAGTGTAAAGGGATTAATCAGTTGAAGAAAAATGTCCAAGTTGGGAACATCATTATTGGTGCCTTCTGTCCACGAGCTTGCAAAGCAGTCCATGTTAGAAATTCCAGAACAATATCTTCAACCCAATCAAGGCCCTATTGTTGTATCCAATACAACTTCTTTACCACAAGTTCCTGTCATTGACCTAAGTAAATTGTTACATGAAGATCAAACTGAGCTAGAGAAGCTACACCATGCTTGTAAGGAGTGGGGGTTCTTCCAGGTTTCAACTATAACTTTACTTGTACATACTTCTAAAGAAGAATTTAAAAATGACATCCAAAGTAAATTTAAATGAATTTCTTTTATAGGCAAATATTAGTGGTTAATTTGTCGGTGAAAAGGAGAAATGTTAGTAGCAGAAATCTAACTCCTAGCCTCATTTTCAGTACTCCTTGATGTTCATTTGCTCACCAACCAAACTTATTATAGATTTGATTACTTTGAAGATCACTAGATTATTTGGTTATTTTTAAATAAGTCCTTGAATTAAATGAGTTGACAATTAGATTTTTTAGGAGAATACTTGCTTTCTGCCATAACCACAATTTAAAACCATGGCTGTTATATTATCTAATTTTAATAATTTTGTAAGACTTGTAAAATTGAAATTGATTACAGGTGATTAATCATGAAGTGAACCCTTCATTGGTGGAAAATGTGAAGATAGGTGTTCAAGAGTTCTTAAGTATTCCAGTGGAAGAAAAGAAGAAGTTTTGGCAAACCCCAGAAGATATAGAAGGATTTGGGCAATTGTTTGTTGTATCTGAGAATCAAAAGTTAGAATGGGCAGATTTATTCTTCATTGATACTCTTCCATCCAATGCAAGGAATCCTCGCTTATTTCCAAATATCGCCCAACCATTCAGGTTATATACTCTTAATTTTTATGTTACGTCTTTTTATAAATACTAGAATGAAAATATAAATTAATTCTCTCTTCAACAGAATCTTATATTTATGGACAGAGAGATAGTATTACTCTACCAAACATTGTTTCATATTGCAGAAATAATTTGGACACCTATTGTTTAGAATTGAAGAAAGTTTGCATCACAATCATCAAACATATGGAAAAAGCACTTAAAGTTGAACCAAATGAAATGCTAGAGTTATTTGATGATCTGAGTCAATCAATGAGGATGAATTACTACCCTCCATGCCCCCAACCAGAAAATGTCATTGGACTCAATCCTCATTCTGATGCTGGTGCCTTAACAATCCTTCTCCAAGCCAATGACATTGAAGGCCTCCAAATAAGAAAAGATGGACAATGGATTCCTATTAAACCACTCACCAATGCTTTTGTCATAAATATTGGTGACATTTTGGAGGTAATTGTTGGAAAATTAGTCATAAATGCTCTTATTATTTTACCATTTAGAGTGTTTTTTTATGTGTGTGTAAGAATGAAAATCAAATTTGAGCTTATTGATACTGATCGAATTTGACTCTTCTAAAATGATACGTTGGTAAAGTGATCAATAAATCAACGATTGATATTATAACCATCTATGATTGGTCATGTATGTTCATATAATATTAACAATTGATTTGACTATCAATTACTAATAATACTCATTTTAATCTCTTAAGTAAGTTGTTCACTGCTCACTTTAGATGAGCCAAATCCTCACTTTAGAGGAGCCAAATCCTGATCCATAAGGCAAGGTTCCGTTAGCACCGCAATTTGGATCAATAACGAGTCAATTACTATTTTAGTCCCTGAAACGGTTCACCTTAAATTGCTATGCAGATACTGACCAATGGAATTTATCGAAGTATCGAACATCGAGCTACAGTTAACTCAAAGAAAGAGAGGATTTCCATTGCAACATTTCACAGACCTCAAATGAGGCAAGTTATAGGTCCAACACGAACACTTGTTACTCCTGAAAGGCCTGCATTGTTCAAAACAATTTCTGTACAAGATTACTACAAAGCATTCTTCTCACGCAAGCTACAAGGGAAATCATGCCTTGATACCATAAGAATCTAAAATGAGATTAGTAAGTGATGATAAAATAAAAGTACTATAGGACTATTTTGGGTTATAAATAAACATGTTTTCTGAAAACAGTTACAGTATATGCGGTATCTGTATAATAATAATAATATTGGTATTTAAGCCTTATTAGACAGTAAGGTTGGTGTGAAGAATGTGTGTTATAAACTTTGGCCTACTGAGTTTGATTCTAACTTCATAAAAAAAGTAGGAAGTTTATTGTTATTTTTTGGGGTTACATGTCCATAGGTAATTATTTCAACATACTAATGCAGGATAATTGCAACACCGTCACTGGAAATTGAAGATCTCTAGTTGAGAATTATATGAAAAAAAAATATATTGGATACATGAAAGAACGTTTCTTCTAAGACTTAGGCTTCGTTTGGTAAAATTAAGCTATAAGCTAGCTGATAGCTGAAAAACTAGCTGATAGCTGATAACTGATAACTGATGACTTATAACTAAAAAACTAATTAATTAAAATTAAAGTGTTTGATAAATTTAGCTTTTAATAATATAAAATGACATGATTATTTAATTTAAAATAACAAAAAATGTGATATTTTTATTCAATCTTCTGCCTATTATTTTAGTCTATATATATTTTATTTTATTTTTTGTACTCAATCCATTTTCCTACTTATCTTTATTTCTTATGTTTTTTTTTTCTTTTCCATGTAGTTACACTTTATTTCTTATGTTTTCTTCTTCTCCATGTCATTAGTTAGTTGATGATATCTTATAGCTTCCACCTTGCTCCCCGATTTCTGTTCCTCCCAATGTGATTGCCCATTTCATCTGATCCGTTTCTCATGTTTTCTCATTTCTTTATTTTACTATATTTCTCTCATTTATGACTTGTGGTAGAAAATTCAAAAAATGTAACAAAACTCTGAAATAAAAAAAAAAAAAAAACTATGGAACTCATTTATTTATTTGGGTACATCATTTACTTTTTTTTTTTATTACAATATAAACATAAATTTAAAGAGTTCTCTAAAAGTTTAACAAACCTTATATGTATAAATAGTAATCGTAAATAGCAATTCATTTTACGGTTTAAAATTTGGAACAAAAAGTAAATTTAACTTTATGAATTTTTTGTCAGATGAATAAGATGAAAGATTTTATGAGTTATTTTGGCAAGAAATTAAAGAAATTGAGTCCAACTCTATTCATGCATGCATTTGTCAATTTTGGGTTATGTGATAGAGATTTTTGGCTACATGAAGTAATTTTTTTTGGTGTGAATTTTTTTGGCAAGGATCGAAAGAATTGATGTGTTATGTAGAAGTAATACTACCACCTGAACAAAAAAAACAGAAATACTAAAGATAATAAGTGAAAAGTAAATTAGTGGGACAGTTACGTTTTATATATAAAAATTAATAAAAATAAATTAATAAGGTTATAAATGGAAGAAAATGTAAAAAAACTATAAGCTATAAGTTCAAATGCTACTTGAAATAGTGTCTCAAAATAAGTTATAAGCTTGTGAAAAAAATTTGTTTACCAAACACATCTCATTTTATCCAACAAGCTTATAAGCTAGTTTAATAAGCTATAAGCTAGCTTATTGACGTTACCAAACAGTGCCTGAAAACTAAATTGTGACTCGTGCGTTGTGCAGGTGTTGATATTTTTATTTATATGTATATGTAATTTTTGCATTGTGATTATATACTTATTTTTCACTACAAAATAGATAAAACGAAAATATAAAGGTTTAGTATAATTAACAATATAATTAATTGTCAACATCGAGGTTTGAGAGATTTTTAAAATTTTAAATATTTCAACGTCAAATGAAAATACTTTTTTTTTCATAAACATATTTTATTTATTTACTTACACTTCAAATCTTAGCTTGCTTGCACCATTGTTGTTCATCTATTTTGGTGTAATAATTAGTCATAATTGTTTTATTGAAAAATCTTTGAGCATTTGTAACTAATAATGTTACAAATTGACATCTCAACTGAACATTTGTGAATTTGAAATTGGAAAGTTGAGATCGAATAATATTTTTTAAAACAAAATTGAAAGTGCAAATGCATCATTATGATAAATTAACATTTCAAATATATTAATTATTTGCAGCACCTTAAAAAGATTATTAATAAAATGAAAAGTTCGATAAAAAATAGAGGAAAAAAAAACTAAAATCCTCTAAAATAAAATAATCTATTTATTGATAAAATAAAGTTATTGTTTAAATAGCAAGAAATTGAATCAATATAATAACACTTTTGTAAATACAATTAATTTATTTTTATGCTTTTCTTTGTCAACATATATTATCACACCACCATCACCATAGGAAAAATTAAATCAATTATATAGTTAATTTAAATTGTAAAAATGGAAATCTGTTATAATATATTTCATTTGAATGACAACTTTATGATTTCTTAAGTAAATCCTACACAGTCACTTTCAAAAACATCTTCATACAATTATGCTCTATAGATTTGTAATGATTTTTAGAGTTTCTATTTTTATTTTTTTTTTTAACTATTGAAAGTTTAGTAATTTTTTGATAGTGCAATTTAAATGATATTTTATTTGCATTTATACATAATGAAATACAATAAATATATATATTTAAATTAAGGTATAACTTAGTTGGCGAGGACACCGAAGAGTTTTAAGAATAGCTTCTGAGTTGAAAATCATATAAAAATAATGTAACCACTAATTTACTTACTTTTAGTTATAAACAAAATATGTTTCAGTTATTAATAATAATGATAGTGAATATGTCATTCTTATTTTGTTAATGATGATTAAAAATAAAAAAATAACTTTAAGGATGATTGAATTTTCAAATTAAATTTAGTAGGTTTAAATATGTTTTTGGTCCCTGTAAATAACATTTTCTGATTTTGGTCCTCGTAATTTTTTTTTTGGTTTGCATCCCTGTAATATCAAAAAAAATTATTTTTGGTCCTTGACGTTAAGTGGAAGTTAAAAAATGTTAATTGACAAAGGGAAATAGTTTTTGGTCCCTGTAAATATACCACTTTTCATTCCTGCAATATTCAAAAATCTCGTTAAATATAAAATAACATACAAATTGATCTCTATTAATAATAAACTTATGCCAAGTAATGTTTAAAATATTTTCACTTCAATAATTTAAAATTTATTAATCTTTTTATTTATTTATTTATTATCATTAAATTAATTTTTATTTTCTGTTTTATTTATTTATACATAATTTAATTACTGTATATTATTAGTAAAAGTTTGATATTTTTAATAAATCACAATCATTTACATATACACATTTTTAAACTGTTTCATATGTTTTAAAAATAATTATAATTAAAATTAAATATTTTAATCATCTAATTATAATTGAGTGTCGTACATTTTTTTATATCAATATGTATATATATATATATATTAAGTCTAATCATATTTATGAAAATATATTAAATGTTATATATTTTATATTTAAACATATATTATTATTATTTTC
>JBBPBQ010000004.1:13058519-13079983 GCA_037974755.1 Cicer yamashitae
TGTATAAATTTATATTATATAGTGTCATCTATAGTCAACAACAAAATAAGTAATATTTTTTAGTAAAAAGAAAACAAATTAAATAATATTAAAAATATTTCATTCATAACGAATTTTAATTTCTTATAATATATATTATAACACTATGAAAAGAATATTATAATAAATAATCACATATAATTTTATTCATGCATCTTAAATACCACATTAATATGCTTACAAAAACTATCATCAAATGTAGTGTAAAAATCTTACCATAGAAAATGAAAATTAATTTAATAATAATAAATAAATAAAACAGAAGATTAATAAATTTAAAATTATTGAAGTGAAAATATTTTAAACATTACTTGCATTAAGTTTATTATTAATAAAGATCAATTTGTATGTTATTTTATATTTAAGGAGATTTTTGAATATTGCAGGGATGAAATTCAAAAAAATATTTTTCAAGGACTAAAACTGAAAAGTGTTATATTTACAGGGACCAAAAATTGTTTTCCTTTGTCAATTAATGTTTTTGTAACGTCCACTTAACTTTAAGGACCAAAAATAATTTTTTTGATATTACAGAGATGCAAACCAAAAAAAAAAATTACGAGGACCAAAATAAAAAAATGTTATATTTACAGGGATCAAAAACATATTTAAACCAATTTAGTATTATTATGTATTTATTTGTTGAAACAGGAAACGTTTCATTTAAAGTAAATTTGAATTATTTATCAAATAACTTTATCAAGAAATTATTTATTAACTATTAAAAAATTAAAAAATGACATTTTATAGCGCGTTAGAGAAGATGAATTGGAAAGACATTTAGTACGGCATGGAATTGATCAAAGCTATACATGTTGGATAAGACATGGTGAGAAAAAAAAAAAGGAAACATTAATTTTGAGAATGGTTCGACATATGCTTCAACTGATTTCGACACAGATACATATGAGCCGGATCGAGTTGAGGAGGTTGCAAAAGCAGTTGAAGAAGATCTTCGGGATTGTCCTAAAATGTTTGAGAGCTTGTTGAGTGATGCAGAGAAACCATTATATAATGGTTGTACTAAATTCACAAGATTGTCGGCGATATTAAAGTTGTACAACTTAAAAGCGAGTAATGGATGGTCTGATAAAAGCTTCACATAATTACTAACACTCTTAAAAGATATGTTGCCAGATGATAATGAACTTCCCAGTCGAACCTACGAGGCTAAACGAATTTTGTGCTCTATTGGTATGAGTTACGAAAGGATTCATGCGTGTCCTAACGATTGCATATTATTTCTAAACGAATATAAATTACTAAAGGCGTGTCCGAAATGAAATGTCTCTCGCTATAAGAAGAAAGAATCTACTCCAGCAAAAGTCGTGTGGTATTTTCCTATAATACCAAGATTTAGGCGCATGTATCGCAGTGAAGAAGATTCAAAACACTTGACATGGCAAGCAGATGAAAGAATTAAACATGGAATGTTTCGACACCCTACAAATTCTCCACAATGGGCAAAAATTGATCACGAGTATCCTGAATTCGGGATAGAGTCAAGAAATCTACGACTTGCACTTTCTACTGATGGAATGAATCCACATGGTCTTCAAAGCATCTCACACAGCACGTGGCCTGTGATTTTGTTGATTTATAACCTACCTCCTTGGTTATGTATGAAGCGTAAGTTTATGATGTTGTCTCTTTTAATTTTTGGACCCAAACAACCGGGGAATGATATCGACGTGTACTTGGCTCCTTTAATTGAAGATTTAAAAATTATGTGGGAGACAGGTGTGGAAGTTTATGATCGGTATAAGAAAGAATGTTTCAGTTTGAGGGCTATGTTGTTCGGTACAATTAATGATTTTCCAGGATATAGCATTAAAGGTCAGTGTGCATGTCCTATATGTGAAGAGAGTACAAATTGGATGCGGTTGAAACATTGTAAGAAGAATGCATTTCTTGGACATCGTAGATTTTTACCTTATAGTCATCAGTATTGTAGGTGGAGAAATGCATTCAATGGAAAATCAGAGGAAGATAGAGCTCCTGTAGCACCGACTGGATATCAAATACTTGAAAAAGTACAAGGTTTGACCAATAAATTTGGCAAACCTTTTGTGGGAGATCTGGTCAAAACTGGGTGGAAGAAAAAGTCAATTTTCTTTGAATTGCCATATTGGAAGTCATTGTATGTAAAACATTTTCTCGATGCGATGCATATTGAGAAAAATGTATTTGATAGTGTTATTGGTATGTTACTCAATGTACCAGGAAAGTCTAAGGATGACATCAATGTAAGATTGGACTTGGTCGATATGTAATAAGAAATGAATTGTGTCCCTTAAAGAAAGGAAATCGCACATATCTACCTCCAGCTGCTCAGATTCTATCTATAAAGGAAAAATTTTTTTTGTGTAAATTTCTACACGAAGTTAAAGTTCCAGAAGGATACTCTTCAAACATTAAAAATTTAGTTTGTATGAAAGACCTCAAGTTAAAAGGTTTGAAGACCCACGATTGTCATATTCTAATGGAGCATTTGCTACCAATAGGTATACGTTCAATTTTACCTAAAAAAGTTCGCCGAGCCATAACTAAATTATGTTTCTTCTTCAGGGAAATTTGTAGTCACTCTCGTAGCTGAAATGATGCATATCTCAAGTGCAAAAGACAAGAACCCAATATATGCAAATCTATCATATTTTGGGGTTATCGAGCGCATATGGGAGTTAGACTACACAATGTTTCGTGTTCCCATATTTGGTTGCAAGTGGGTCGATAATAATAATGGGGTTCGGATTGATGAGTTGGGGTTCTTGCTTGTCGATTTTAATAGGGTGGGATACAAAGCTCAACAAATGTTTTATGTCACTGATCCTGCTGATAATAAATGGTTCGTTGTCCTATCGACCAATAAAATAAGTGATGATAACAATAATGATGAAGATGTTGGTAATGATCTTTTCTTTCCAACATCACAACCACATGAAATTGATTCAACTAATGATGGTTTATATCTTAGAGATGATCATGATGAGGGAATTTGGATTAATCAATCGTTTCGTATCATTAATGGAAAAACATATGTGAATCCCACCAGGAAAAGAAAAAGGGCATCTTAATGTGTTTAATTCTTTTATAAGCCATGTAATCTGAACTGAGTTCATGTAATTTAACTGTTTGATCTGCCATAATTGAGCATTTTAGAATTTAGCTTGAACTGGATTTGATTTTCTGCTTATACTGATTTTCTGCTTATATTGAACTTGAAAAAGCATTCTTTGAGTACTGTATTTGAATATGAGCTGATCATGTAATTTAGCATTGATATATATATATATAGGTATTTAACTAATTATTTGGAAGAAAAAACTGAAACTGAACTATATATAGGTGTTATGGTTCCAAATATAAGTATTTTACTAATTATTTAGCATTTTACAGAAACTGAACTTATATTGTAATTTAACATATTTAACTTCAACTGAACACAAACTTGTAATTTTACAGCGCTTTTGTTAATAAGCGCTATAAAAAGTCTTTAAAAAAAATAAGAAAGTCACATAGCCCTTGCACATAATAAAACAAAGAGGTATTTTAAAGCGCTTTTCTGAAAAGCGCTGTAAAAGGCTTTTAATAAAATAAAATAAGGAGGTCTTTTAAAGCGCTTTGTGAAAAAGCGTTGTAAAAGGGTCGCATAGCGCTTTCACATGATAAAACAAAGACGCCTTTTAAAGCGCTTTGTGGAAAAGCGCTGTAAAAGGGTCACATAGCGCTTTCACATAATAAAACAAAGAAATCTTTTAAAGCGCTTTGTGGAAAAGCGCTGTAAAAAGGTCACATAGCGCTTTCACATAATAAAACAAAGAAGCCTTTTAAAGCGCTTTGTGGAAAAGCGCTGTAAAAGGGTCACATAGCGCTTTCACATAATAAAACAAAGAAGCCTTTTAAAGCACTTTGTGGAAAAGCGCTGTAAAAGGGTCACATAGCGCTTTCACATAATAAAACAAAGAAGCCTTTTAAAGCGCTGTAAAAGGCTTCTAAAAAAGCGCTGTAATAGGCTTTTAAAAAGTTAAATAAGGAGGTCTTTTACAGCGTTTTTTCAAAAAAACGCTGTAATAGGGTTTTATATATAACAGTAACCGCTTCAGTTTCCTCTTCATTACGTAAACTTCATATGCTTGTTCATCTTCAATTTCCTCTTCATTCTCCTTCTTGTTGCGAACCCTACGAACCCTACGCTTGTTTCCTCCTCATTACTAACCCTTATTACGTAAACTTCATACGCTTGTTTCCTCCTCATCTTCATTTTCCTTCTCATTACGTATTTCTGCGAACCATCTTTGTTACAAACCCTCATTACGTATTTCTGCGAACCTGTAACCCTACACTCATTTCCTCTTCGTTCGTATTTTTGCGCTGTTCTTCTTTGTTACTAACCGAACCCTACGATTCATATTCATAGCGTATTTTAAATTTTTACACGATTGTTATTTTTTTTATATAGATTATAAGTACGGCAAATCGCGAGAGGGCAAAAAAACAGATGCATCCATACAAAAAATCACGTATAGGATACACACGTCTAGAGCAAAAACTTGTAAGTAATTAAACATCACTTTTATATAATGTGGTACGTTATAAACTATAGTTTCTAACTAATTTTTTCTTTATGATCTTAACGAATAGCTACAAGACACCCAATCCGATCAACCATTGGGTCGTCATATCTTGTGGAAGGAAGCTCGCGTAAATAAAGTTGGAGTTGCTGATAACGAAAATATTCAAAAAGTAATAGAACTTTGTGTAAGTATATTATCACTTCAATATTTTTTTATTATTGTATTTTAAAAATGATATTGAACTTATCTTTTTAATCCTACGTATATTTTAGGAGAATCTCGAACAAAGTTCGGAAAATCAAGAGGACAACAAAGCTAGTTGCAGGGACATACTCGGTAGAGTGTTTAATGTTCTTGAATATTCCGGCCGCGTGAGGGGGAAACGGTTTGGCGTAACTCCTAAAAGCTATTTTTCACAAGAGAAGCGCCAAAATCCATCTAATGAGGAAGTATTAGAGAAGCTCAAATTCCTATCAGAGCTAGTGACACTCTTGGTGAAGAATAAAGACAAGCAACTTCCGGATCAGCTCGAACGTGAAATAGCAATGGAGAGTGAAAACGCGAGTTGCAACAATGGTCTTAAAATTCTTCCCGAGGTAATTAATTACTTAATAAAATAAGAAATTCATTCAACCTAATTGTTTCACATACTTATGTATTAACCATTGATTTAGGGTGTCACTCCTTGCGTGCTGTACTTATCCTCCCCTACTCATCGCAAGGTCGGTAAAGGAACATTGTACAATACTTTGGGAGAAGTATTGCACAACACACCGATCCCTGCGGGTCATGTTAAAGTATCACCAGTTATTGCTTTGGAACCAAATGCACCGTTGCCTATACCGGACAACAATGCAGATATGAAGTATTTGGGCGAAGCAATTGGTAGTTACGTGGCATGGCCCAAACATCTTGTTGCCCTTGATAAGGTATGTTTAATTGATTTAAATGTATGTTTAATTGATATGTATATTTAATCGCACGATATATGATTATGATTGATTATATTTAATTGCTGATTTTTTTCCGCTGTTAACTTTAATTTCACATTTATTTAGATTCAGACAAAGTCTAAAGGGAATGATAACAAGATTCCCATAAACAAGTTAGTCACATCGCCGGAAAAGGTTTGTCACATTTATTCTGTAAGGTTTGTCATTTTTTCAGATTCAATAAACTAACAAACTGATTAACCTCATTTTTTTAGATTCAATCCAATAAACCACCCGCACAGCAAACCAACTGCCAAAATAAACCAGCTGCCGCACCACAACTGGATGTTCGTGGTAAAAATAAAGCCGACAAAATTCAAAAATTGGAGGGTAATAAAGCTGGCAAACTTTAAAAGCTGGAGGGTAATAAAGCTGCCAAAGTTGCTGCTCAAAAACTAGATCGGGGAAAATCAGTTCTGCTTCTACTCCTAAAATAAGTTAGCCATGCCTTGCTCGATATGGGTCATGTCTTGACATAAAGGCAAGCAACAATGATTCACGCATCATAAGCATGGATAAAGCTATATTTGGAGATGAGTATGAAGAACTATTTGAAAAAGAGCACATATACAAACTTCTCAACCATAAGGAACTGAATGCTACTGTCATCAGCTTATACATGAGGTAAAAATTACTTTTAATTGCATTTATTGGTAATTAATTTAATTTATTGGTAATTAATCTAATTTGAAATTTTCATTGAGGTATTTGTATGAGAAGTTGGTGTGCACGCGCAGATTGTCAAATAGATTTTCATTCTTGTCTCCGCATAAGCTTTCTATGTTTAAGCTCAATCTAGTGAATGTAAAGAAATAAGTTCTAGATATCCTATTAGGAAATAAAGAGAAGGATAAGTTGTTCCTTGCACCATATAATTCAAGGTACGTAATTATATATTCTTTATTTATATCTTTTTTAATTTATAAGATATTAATTTATTAGTTGTGTAAACAAATTTTTTGTTGTTGTAGGGCACATTGGGTGCTATTTGCAATGAATGCGATGTCTGAAGTTATATACTATTTAGATCCCTTGCACGGCCATTACAACAATCACTCCGATATAAAGACTATGTTCGACACGTAAGTAATATTCATTTATTTCGTACATATATATATAAATAATGTGTTTGTTAATGCTATAATAATCACATTTATTTATTCGATGGTGCTTTACAAGTTTTTCGAGCTCAAAGAGGTGCTACAGTGTCGAAGCAAAAGTTAAATAACATCACATGGATTCCAATAAAGGTTTGAAATATATGCCTTTAAAATTTCATTTACAATCAATGCACAAATATTTATTGACTTATATGTTTTATTTTATAGTGCCCTCGTTAAACTAACAACATAGACTGTGGGTACTATATATTGCGATTCATGAAGGAGATTGTTGTTATGAATCAAACTATAATCCCAGAAACGGTACAATATTTTCATTATTTGATTTTCATATATAAACTATGTATATATATTTGATTCTAACTTATTTATGTTCAATTTTTATATCGCACAATACTTTGATAATTCCAGTCCAACATACTCTGAAAGAGATCTAACTGAAATAAAGGAAGACTGGTGTCAGTATGTGATTGAAATGAAGATTATTTGATTTGCTGGGAAATGGCATGCTGCAAGGGATAGTTATATGAATACATGGTAGTTTTGTTCTGTGTAGTTATGATAGTTATATGTATATGAATAGGGCTCATTTGAAAAGTTGTAAATATGTCATTATGTGAATATGTGAATATGTATATGAATATGTATTCTGTTATGTGTTGTAGTTTGTTGTGAACTGATTGTGTAAATATGTAAAGTTATAAAGTTAAATTATAATGTTATATAGTTCTAGATGTTGTTGTGTACTGATTGTGTACTGATTGTGAAATGATTGTGAAATGATTGTGAACTGATTCTGGATGAAAATGATTTTGGAAAAAAATTAAAAGATAGCGCTTTCTAAAAAAATGCCATAAAAACCAAAACACGCTTTTTAAAAATTCCATTTACAGTGTTTTTTAATAAAACTAAAATAAGAAAACACTTATTAAAGCGCTTTTTTGAAAAAGCGCCGTAAAACGTGCATTAGAATGCACCTATTACAGCGCTTTTTTGAAAAAACGCTATAAAAGGTGCATAATAATGCATCTATTGAATGCACCTACTACAACGTTTTTTTTGTAAAAGCGCTGTAATAGGTGCATAATAATGCATCTATTGAATGCACCTATTACAACGCTTTTGTGAAAAAACGCTGTAATAGGTGCATAATAATGCATCTATTGAATGCACCTACTACAACGCTTTTTAGGAAAAGCGCTATAATAGGTGCATAATAATGCATCTATTAATAACCTATTACAATGCTTTTTTGAAAAAGCGCTATAAAACGTGCGTAAGAACAAGCGTGTTTGTAGCAGGGATTTAAAGCGCTTTTTCAAAAAAGCGCTGTAAAACGAGTATAACAAGCGCGCAATATATTCACCTATTTTACAGTGCTTTTTTATTTTAAAAAGCGTTGTTGTATCTTTTTACAGCGCTAGATACTACAGCGCTTATTTTTTTGAAAAAGCGCTGTAAATGGCTTAAAAAAAGTGCTGTAAAATGCGCTTTTTCGCGTAGTGTAAGTTCCATAGACATAGAGAAGTTTACCGATAGAGACACACATTTTTCAAGAAATTAGCCGAAATTGCTTTGTGAGATTGGATTCATATTTGCAAACGATCTTTAAAACATTTGGGATGAGATAACATTAGAATCACGTATTTTGTTACCAACTAATCTACAAAGATATGCAAAGTTAGAAATGGATGAAAAGTGAAAGTTGATTGGAGTATTATTTTCATGAGAAGCTTTTATGTGTGGGTTTTCATATTTTCCAAGAAATGAGCAGAGATTGCTTTGTGAGATCGGATTCATATTTGCATATTGTCATTGAAACATTTGGGATGATATAACATTAAAATGACGTGTTTTGTTACCAACTAATCTACAAGGATATGGAAAGTTAGAAATGAAAGAGCAGTGAAAGTTGATTGGAGTGAGAAGATGGTAGAATTATTTTTATGAGAAACTTGTGTGTGGATTTTCAACATATTGGGGTGAGAAGATGGTAGAATTATTTTTAAGAGGAGATTTTGTGTAGGTTTCTAACATATGTATATGATGATGTGTGAAATGTAAAAGTTAAATTCATGAAAAGAAAGTCTGACATGAATTGTAAACGCATATGAAGGGTGCCGCATAAAATAAATATTAAATAATATTAAAAATATAATAAATTTAAATATGAAATATTATATTAAATATTAAAATAAAACTAATAAAATTTTGTCTATATTATATATATATTTTTTAACATTTTAAATATTTTTTAAAAAGTTCAATAAAATAAATAAATTTTAAATATTTTTTTAAAAATTTTAATTTGAATTTTAAATATTTAATATATATAAATAAAATAAAATTAATTGATTTTTAATATTTTAATATATAAATAAAATTTAATAACAAAAATAAGTTAATGAAAGTTTCACATTATTATAAATAGTTGGGATAAAAAAATCTCAAGAATTACTGGGTGTATTGAATTGGAATTTCTAGAATATTTCAAAGACTTTTTGATTAAAAAAAAATCTTTTGGTATTCGATTAAAATTTTAAAAGATTAAAAATAATTCCCGAGGTATCCAATTGAGATTTCCAAGATTTTTTAAAGAGGGCAACAAAACCCGATGGTATTCAATTGAGATTTTTCTCAACTTAAAAATTGTCTTTTGGTATTCAAAATATACGGATTTGGATGGATTCTTTGCAAGAATGGATTTTGTAAGACTTTTTAGTTCAAAATATATATACAGCTTCAATTCAACAATCTCACCAAAATCCTTGAGACTTTTTCAACAATCCTACTCTTGCTTTCTACCGTTTTTGAATCTCTTATTACATATGTAAGGTCTTTACTTTTCTTTCTCATGTTTTACGTTGCTTTTGCATCTTGCTAGTTGCATTTACATTTTGATTCTATAGGTTTTTGTTGTTCTTCATGTATTCCTTTTACATTGCTTTTGTTGGTTTTTATTATTTTTTTAATTTTTTTTGTTGGTTCTTCATGTATTCCTCACATTGACATGTTTTCAAAAGCTCACAACTAGGGTAATAAGAGAGAGCATGAACAATCAAAATTATGCCAAACATTTCACAAGAAAATTTATTTATTTTTTAGAGAGTGGCTAGTAAGACTTCCACATCCAAAGAGTAATCAACAATGCATTCATTAGTGAAACTCATCAAATTGAGTAATGACATGATCGAAGAAATAGAATTTAAACTTCAAAACTATCAAGAGATAGCTTAAGACTAGCTTGAAGTTGTTAAAAACTCTTTTACATAGTGCACGTTGGCACATAATTATTTTTCATTTTTGTTAATAGAAAAACAAACGAAAAACTAGGCTAGCTAAGAAAAACAAAAGAAACCAGGAAAATGTGTAACACCCCAAATTTCTAATTAATATATAATGGTAATATTATAATAAATCATAGCATATGTGTATTTGTTGTGGTGTAATAATTTCCAACACATTTTTTTTTATGTTAATAATTTATTTATTTAATTATAATAAATATATTTATTTAAATTAATTTTGGGCAAACCACAAAAAAAATAAATAAATAAATAAATAAACTAGAGCCACACTACTACATATGTGCTAGTAGCCTACAATTCTAATAAATACTTAGCCAATGCCTTAAGATTGATAAGCTACATCATATGTATATAAATACTTAGGCGAATGTGGTCTGTCTCTAAACCCTCGCAGCCGCCAATCAAACAAGGATTTTGCTTTCTACCCATAGTTAGCCAATATCTCCCTGGATCATAAGTACCGTATGCCCCCATATCTAATCTTTTTTTAATTTTAATTTCGATCCTTCCCTACATATTAACAAATCAGCCACAATCACATAATTATATTTTAAGTCTATTACACACGGATCGTTGTTCTCGGTCGTGATTTTGCCGGCTACTACTATCGGATTAAAGAATCAAGCATATATTACTGTTTAAGGATCTTTGATTTCGACTGGTTAGTCTCTCATTATTTTTAAATTATTGTCAAAACCTACCGTTTGTGTCACTATTAGGTGAGTTTTCTTCCGATAATTTAGTTACCGTCCTTTCCATATTTTATTTGATAATTTAGGTTCATGATTAAAATAAAATACTAACTATATTTTATTTATTAATTATATTCTATTTGAATACCAATTATTTATAGAATAAATTTTGTTAATAAA
The DNA here is from genome assembly GCA_037974755.1 of Cicer yamashitae. Lineage (NCBI taxonomy): Eukaryota > Viridiplantae > Streptophyta > Magnoliopsida > Fabales > Fabaceae > Cicer > Cicer yamashitae. The sequence continues at coordinate 13,069,426 of JBBPBQ010000004.1, forward strand.
AATAGTGTTTTCAATAGAATCAGTAAAATTGGTTTGCAAAGGTATCGTAGCACAATATGGTCCAAATAAATAAATCTTGCTGATTTCAAAAACAAAGAACTTGCACATATCACTTTATTTAATTTAACTAATTTATTTTTTTTGACATGTTTTATTTTGTTATTTCATAGTTCATGTTATTAGTATTCCTTGATACTACATACACTATTATTATTAGCATACTGGTTTTAGCATACTACGTCGAGTTTAAATAAATAAATAATTTAAATTTGTTTAACATCCAAAGACTTTAGTTATTCTAATTATAATTTAAAATTGTTACAGTGTTCATTGCATTGTATGTTTTTAAGATAGCATATACTGCATTTATATATACGTGCCTACAGTTTAAAATTTATATCTTAAAGAGTCTAATTCTATTTTTGCAGCCAATAGCTTTGTTACTTTCCTTTCGATACGTACCATATATTGTTAGAATATTACAATATCAAAATCATACACACACTATATTTACTTAGTAATATATAATTCTGTTATTTTTCATTTATTTTTAAATAAGATGTCTGTTTATATTAATATAATCATACGCATGCGTAGTATTAAATATTTTTGGATGATATTGCAAATAGTAAACAATTTATTTATCTATTGGAGCAAGTAATTAATCTATATTTGGTCGTTGCGTTGCGTTGATTTATTTATTTTTCGCGGATTATTAGAGATGAGGGTCGACGAAGACGCGACAAGTTAGCAGATCAGATTCTTTGGGCGAAATCTTGCAACATAAGAGTACCCCGACCGTCGCGTATATGTGTCTCGGGTTGAGTTGAGGGGATCTATGAGGACTTGGCCATTCATGAATTGTTCGTCCACTCTTGTAGTGGCATAGTATCAGGACTCCTAACCAAGTACTTCAGAGTAGAATGGTACCAAATGATGAAGTATAGAGTATAGGACATGCATAGCATTTCATCCTTGTAACTGTTTTATTGTGATTGAATTAGAATAACCTTTGATATTATGTTCTTGAATGTTCTCTTTATTTGTGCTGTTTTGACTTATTGCGTGTTCTCCTCGTATATTTTATACTGTTACATAATTTTGAAACTCACCCCTCGTTACTTGTGTTTGGCGCTTGCGAGAGCGCATTTATTTCAGGTTATCGATTGATGATCCATGCTCTGATAGGTGATACTGGGTGGGAGTAATTCGTTGTGTTTTATCGAGTTACGAATTAATTTTTGTTTTGTAAACTATATTGATCAATAGTGTTATATTCGATCTTTTATTCGAAGATAAAAATTAATTGTCCATAAGTTTTGAACATGTTTTTATGTCAGTAATATTTGTTTAATAAAACTCAGCTATATTTGATGTTAAATGATTTTTTATTAAGAAATTTTATGCAAAGGTCTTGTGTAAGGGTGAGTGTGACGTCTTAATCCTTATATTTTAAAATAAATTTTTTTTATACTCTACTTTTGGACCGCTTCGAGTTTCTTTCAAAACTAGTGCATTTTGCTTTTTATATCAATTTGGGTTTACGGTGTCACAAAATGGAAAGGAAACTTCTCTGAGTTGAACAAGTCAAGGGGCATTGATTGGGTCCTATATTCCATACCATTGTATTTGTTGGTATGTTGGTGAGGTGAGAACACACTCGAAAAAACACAGGCCTCCCGATATCTTTTAAGATGAAGCAAAAACTCGATAGAGATTAGTCATCCCCAATTGTATCATGACTTGTCTATCTTGCTCGTTAATCATCAATTGCTTCATCATCTCTTCCAACCTTCCAAATCTTTCCTGAGTGGAGAATTGTGGTGATGTTAAGATTGCTCATCTTGCTCTTGCGAATTAGGACCTTCCTCCATCGGCGTTGCTGTTTATGAGAAAATAGGATATTCTGCCGAAACAATAAAGTACTTTTCTATCCATTTTGTAGTGATTGGGACATAAAATTTCACCATTTCTTCAACTTTTTTAGGCAACCCTTTCACCCTCTCACAAACCTTTCTTATCAAGCATGCGTGATTAAAGTAAGACACGAGAGAATCAAGAAGTGATGTTCCCCATAGATCCGTAACTAGTAGCATGCCCACATTCATTCTTTCACCTTTTATAATTGTAGCTAGTAAGCATGCTATATGTAGTGTCACATCTAACACATTTGAACACAACAACAGAGTATGTTCCTAGACTGCCCAAACTGTGCAAGAGCTCGTGACTATGTATTGTTACCTTTTTGTTCTCCATTGCTTGAAAGTAACAATCCTCATAGTTTGGTAGACCAAAAATTTCATTTAATACTTGAAGAGTAAAGGGAACCTTCTTTTTTCCTCTAGCATAATTGATAAATTGATCATAAGGAAGGAATTCTTCAGGTTTTAGATCAAAGGCATTTGAGAAGAATTCCATTGCTAGTGATTTGTTCACTTCGGTGGAAAACATGGTTAACTTCCCCCATCCTCTAGAAGCAATCATAGCCTTGATATAAACAAATTCATTTTCTTCTAACTGAAAGTTTTTCTCACCCATAAATTTCTTGATGGTAGGGAGTTTTGCATGATATTCTTCAGTTGCCACAATTTTGAATAGGAAAGTATCATGTGGTTTGGAGGATGATGTATCTGCAACCTACTTTCATTATGCTTTATGTTGTGTCCTCATTTGGACCTGCAAAATAATTACACAACATCCAAAGTTCAAGGTATTCAAGGTTAGAGAGTTAGTTCTTACACTCATCCACTTGAGAGTGGTGGGAGTGGTTGTGCTATGAAGTTACCTTTTTTATGCTAGAGATTCGCCGGAAAATGGATTGGAAGTAGTATTAGAGGTTTTTGTTAAAGAGGGAGAAAAAGAATGAAATAAAAATTAAGGAACAAGAGTTTTAAAACCTAACCCAGCGCACGAAGCATGCGCTACAATGCGTAAAAATATAAGGTTTTGCTTGCAAAATTCCCCCAAGCGCGTAAATCAGTGCTCCAGTGCACACGTCTGCGCTCCAAGTGCGTGCAATAAGGCCCCAACATGTGTCAACAGGGAGTTCAACACTTTTTTTTTGTGAAATGCCCCCCAACGCAGATTCAACGCACTTTAGCGTGAGAGTGAGTGCCCCAAAGTGCATCAACAACAATACACTTATTTTTTTTGTTATAGAAAATGCGCTTAGGCGTGTATGGCTGCGCTCCCAACGCATCCATCATAGACACAATATTTTTTTATGAAAAATAATGCGCCCAGGCGCACCTTTTGATTCTGTGAGCACACAAAACATCAAAACACATAATTTTTTATTTTATTTTTGTTGTCTCCAAAGAAAATAAGTTAATAAAATTAAAAAAAGACACACAACTAGAATAGAATGCAAATGATATATTGTTGGATTTCCTCCCAATAAGCACTTGTCTCGAATTGTTGGATCAAATTGATGGACTTCATCATACGCTTTGACTTTTCTCCCAAGTAAGGTTTGAGCCTTTGTCCATTCACTTGGAATCTTCTGTTTGAGTTTGAATCTTTCAACTCCACTGAACTATGTGGAAACACCACGATTGTTTTGAACGTACTCGACCATCTTGATTTATGTTTTTCTAGAAACAACTTCAATCTCTAGTTGATTAGAAGAACAAGTTGTCCTTTCTGGAATTCCTTGAACTTAATCTTTTTATAATGCCACTTCTTTGTTTTTTCTTTATAGATCTTGGCATTTTCATTTGCAAAATTTCTAGACTCCTCTAACTCATGAAGTTGAAGAATTCTATATTCTCTTGCCTTGGCCAGGTCAAAATTCAAGTAGTTTGTAGCCCATGCCTAATGCTCCAACTCAAGTGGTAAGTGACAAGCCTTTCCATACAAAATTTGATATGGTGACATACTTAAAGTGGTATTGAAAGTTGTTCGATCAGCCCAAAGTACATCATCAAGTTTCACTGACCAATCTTTTCTTGAAGCATTGACCGTTTTCTCAAGAAATTGCTTAATCTTCTTGTTCGATACTTCAACTTGCCCGATAGTGGTGGATGATATGGGGTTGCCACCTTGTGATGTACATTATATTTTTTTAGAAGAACCTCCATCTTCTAATTATGAAAATGAGTGCCCTCATCACTGACCAAAGCTCTAGGTACCCCAAAACAAGCAAAAATGTTCTTCTTAAGAAATGCAATCACCTGTTGTGAATCAATGGTTAGGGTAGCAATAGCTTCAACCCACTTGAAGACGTAATCCACATCCACCAATATATAAACATTTGCATATGAGGATGGAAATGTACCCTTGAAATCAATACCCCACACATCGAACACTCTACTTCCAACACGGGATTTTGAGGCCTCTCATTCTTTTTGAAACATTACCGGTTCACTAACATGAACCACACTTCTTCACATAGTTGAATGCATCTTTGAATAGTGAGGGCCAAAACAGTCCCGAATAAGGAACCGCTGCAGTAAAGTTATGAGAATGCCACAATACCTTTTATTGCTCTTCATTATCAGAGTTATGAGAATGCCACAATACCTTTTATAGCTCTTCCTTAGGAATATATCTCAGCAGCAACCCATCCACTTCCTTTGAGTACAAAAAGGGTTTCCCCATACATAGAATTTTCCATCATGGATAAACTTCTTTCTCTTTCGTTGTTAGTAGGTAAAATCAGATAGAATTGTCTCACCCACCTTGCAAAGTCAGTGAACCATGATGAGTTGGTAATTACGAAGATGTGTTCATCAACAAAATGGTCTCGAATCGGTCTAGTGTCATCATCTTCTTCCGCTTTCTCCAACCGAGATAGGTAGTCGACTACAATTTTCTATGAACCTTTCTTATCTCGGAACTTAATGTCGAACTCTTGTAGTAATAAAATCCACCTAAGTAGTCTTAGCTTAGATTCATATTTATCAAACCAATACCTCAAAGCATCATGATCAATGTAAACAATAACTTTCAAATGGTTTAAATATGTTTTTGGTCCTTGCAAATATGCTTCGTTTTGATTTTAGTCCCTGTAATTTTATTTTTGAATTATACCCTTGCAAATTCTAACAAGTTTTAAAAATGTCCTTTATGAATCTTTTTTAGTAAAAAAATGGTGACATGGCTAATTTTGGATGAAGTGGCACATGGTGACCGTGTAATTGTTGTCGACTAGACAATATTTAATATTTAAAATTAAAATTTAAAACTAAAATTCATTTTATTAACTCATTTAATTATTTAATGAAAAAATTAAAACTAATTAATAAATTAATAAACCAATTAAATAATAAAAATTCAATAATCTTCATCTTCAACCCCAATTTTTTTAATAAAAACTCAACAACCTTCATCTTCAAATCACAAACTCTCATATCTAAATTCAAACCCTAAAAATTCTAATCTTTCATTTTTTTTACACCACAACTTAATGATTCCTTTGTTGGAATTAAATGGAGGGTGTTGTTTCACCTAAATCTGAACAAGGATTGTTAATGCCACAACAACCCAATCAAACTTATGAAACTTAATTTATAAGTACTGTTCTGCTGGAATGATTAAATATCAAACTTATACCAAGAAACAAACAAAATAATATCAAGGGTAATTAAGAAAACGTATAAATACAATATATTGATGTTACCAAGAAACTAGTTATGGATGTTCAAAAGAATTTATAAATGTATTTCATGTTCTGAAATATTCACTACCAATTAAACAAGTCTTTCATAGAATATCACCAACCATACTATAACAAGACTAATGATATAACCCATTTAAGTATTGAATCATTTGTATTCAGTTGGTCTGCTCAATAACAATCTTTATTGTGCCATTAACAATCCTTGTTTAGATTGAGGTGAAACAACAAGTTATGGTGTAAAAAAAAATAAGAGATTTGAATTTTTAGGGTTTGGATGCAGATATCATAATTTGTTATTTGAAGATAAAGAAATTAAGGTTGAAGATGAAGGTTGTTGAGTTTTTATTAAAAAATTTGGGGTTGAAGATGAAGATTGTTGAGTTTTTATTATTTAATTGATTTATTAATTAATAAATTAGTTTTAAGTTTATAATTAAATGAGTTAATAAAATGAATTTTAATTTTAAATATTAAATATTGTCTAGTCAACAACAATTACACAGTCACCATGTGGCTCTTCATCCAAATTAGCCATGTCACCATTTTTTTACAAAGAAGATTCATAAAAGGATTTTTTTAAAACATGTTAGAATTTGCAAGGGTATAAATCAAACAAAAAAAATTACAGGGACTAAAATCAAAACGAAGCACATTTGCAAGGACCAAAAATATATTTAAACCCTTTCAAATCTAATAAATAAGATCGAAATTTATCAAAAGCATAAACTACAACTGATAGTTCCTTTTCAGTTATGGCATAATTAAGTTGTGCATGATTAAAAACATGACTAGCAATTTCACTTGCATCACAGATAATTTCACTTGCATTCATAGAATTACATTCAACAACTTATCCATGACTAGCAATATCACTTGCATCATACAAAATTACATTCAACAACTTATCCTTTCTTTCTCCTAGTATTTCCTCCACAACAATGTCACTTGCATCACACATAATTTCAAAAGGATGTGACCAATCCGGTGCAGTGATAATGGGGGCAGTTATCAACTAATTTTTCAAGGTTTTAAATGCATTCAAACAATCAGAAATCAAATAATATATTCAAGGGTTTCATCAAGTTCTACTCATACCTAACAAAGAGGGTTTAATGCTTCTAGGCAGAAACAAATTGTCAAAATACTGTAGAAATGTGCTCCAAGTGTCGGAATTTGTGCTTCAACGCACAACATTTGTTTTCTAAAGTTTACTGCATTTTTCTCCTCGTTCGATTCAGAAATTTGGTTCAGGTGTCTTCAAAAAAGTTGTAGCTATAGATCTAAACTTTTATTTGCACTTGGTTTCACTCCATTTAAACATCTATAACTCTATATATGGATGAAATACTCCATAAAGGTCATGTTTATTTCTCACCAAATAATTATTCAACACTGCACCAAAATAACAAAACAACATAATTCTATCACAAATAACTACTCATTCAAATAAATAAAAATATAAAAACGCCATTAATTTTAAGGACTAAAGTTAACCAACTATATCAAATAACTCCTAAAAATAACTAATATTTAAGGTGGAATAAGATAATTAAAGCCTAAAAACAAGGAAAAATATACATTAGATGAAAAATAATAATATATATTAATTTTTTAAAAAATAAATAATTAAGAAACTCAGCCATCTTCAAAGCATGTTCTTCATGTTCATCTTCTTCCTTGTCCATCTTGTATATAATCTAGAAATGACACTATAAAACTCAAACTCACAACCCTACAATCCCATACACAAAATTTTTATGGGTTTCAGATCTTAAATTTTATTGGGTACTATCTTTTCATTTATTATTTTGTATATTGTATAGTGAATCGAACAATTTATTTCTCTTAATTAAATTATATAAGAAAATTATGTTTTTCATTGACGTACTTGTACCTTGATATTTTTTTTTTAAAAATATCACATCTCGTTTCCATATTGTAGACGTACCTATGCATCAAGGTTAGTAATTAGTTAGATTATGTTAATTTTCGGGATCAAACTCAGGAGCTCTTGCTTGAAATTCTTTCTATGTCCCTTAGTTCAATAATCACCCACATTTGCTTAACAATTTTTCTAGGGTCTTTTGACAATGTAGTGGGATTCTTAACAATAAAATTGTAAAAACAACTGAATAATTTGAGATTGTGTGCCTAACTCCATGTAGTGAAGTTTACTATCCAAAAATCTCCATCTGTTATCTAAGTCCCATTAAAACCCAAAAGTCCTCTAAAAGTGTAAATGTGTTGCATTGTGATTGCTATATAGAGTTTTTTTGCAAGCCTTTGGTATAATGTATTAGATTAATTATTTAATTTATCAATTATTGATCGATAATAATAAATTATTATTAGTTATTATTAATGTATATTAAGGTATATTTTTGCTAAGCACTAATTAAATGATGAATTATGAGTTGGGTATTGTTTCTAAAAGGGGCCATGATGGGTTGGACTATTATGGAAAGCTCAATGAGAGGTCATTGCCCTCAACCATTTAGCTATTTAACTGTTATTCCATTAGATGGTTAATATAATCCTAAAATCGTATACGACAATAAGGATAATTCACCCCTCATCTTTCGAATAAGATCCCATACCTATAACTTTCACTAAGATCCTCACCAAGCAACCAAAATAAGTAGTATTTAAGTAAAAAAATCCAATTTTAAGTCAATCTTGCACATTGGGAGATTTGAAAAGACGAAAAAATACTAGAGAACACAAGAAATTGAATATTTGGATAGGTCTCCATTTGTGTATTTCTTTCTTTCTCATTGTTTCTAATTCCTTGAATATCAGTAGTTAACGTCTAATTACCGTATTCAACTCCCACAGAATGAAAAATATTTTTAATTTCCAACGGAGAAACCATGAATAATAGTGCCTGTTGGTGGGGCTGGGCTATGACTTGTTTTTTAAATAGAAGAAGGTATTTTTAAGCTTAAAAAAGTAAATAGTGCTAATATGAGGAAACTATACGATTATAACTCTAGAAGGAGTTGAATAGAGTTCCTTATTAGCACATAAATGTTAATATGATTGAAACGCGTTATGTTTATGAAAAGTGTGGGTGTAGCATATTCATCTAGGATTATTAGCACATAAATGTTAATGTGATTGCCATTAAACGAGATAGGATTAGACACTTCAAACAAGAAAATATTGATTAATTGATTCAACTATTGATTCAATCATGACTTACTATGGAATTAATATAAAATCAAATTGAATAAAATTAAGTGATAGAAAAACTTAACCGTGACAAATTTAACTCAAACACAGTTAATGATTATCGAAACCTATCAAAACAAAATTTACAATAACATTAAAAATTATGAATAGATTCAAAAACTGATTTTTTTATTACAAACTTTTATATAAAAAACATAAAACAATTTTTTATCACCTCAAGACACCGAGGACATAAAATAATTTGAGTAAAAGATTCAAAAAGTAAAAAAGTAGAAAAAATGGCATTATTATTTAATTGGTTCTTGTACTCTTCCACTCTATGTAGAATACATTTGATCCTAATTCAACATGAATGATAGTTTCTTCCTTTATGTAATATAAACGTTTACAAGATCCATCTTTAATTAATTACAAGGCTTGTTCAAACAATCCTTCCATGCCTAAACATTAAAGAACCAGATTTTCAAAAAAATCCTTCAAAATAATTTGAACAAACACCTTTAAAATGAAAACTTATGAACTTCCAGAGAGTTGGGTAAGTCAATTCATACATTAGGTGAACCGATTCACATGTTCCAAATATGACACCCTTAACTCGAATAAAAAGATAAACAAAGTACACTAATATGTAAGCAAGGTTCTCAAAAGTTTAAAATAAAGTATCAAAATTTCTTTTCAAATAAAGGCATAGAACACCACATTTACACTTACACAAAACGCTTACATTAAAATCCTCACTTAAAAATATATTGGAATCAAAGCAACCAATATTTATTATTCTTATACATTAGATCATTAAAAACTTGGGGATGATTGATTTTCATCTTCAAAAAAGTAATAAATTAAAAATTAATACTTGATTGTCATTAATTTTGCAAAATAGAATTTCAATTCAAGAATCCGTAAAATACAATAAATGACTCCCACACGGTATCACCCATTAGAGCACATATCACCAACTAACAACCTCTAATAATTGTGTTTTTGCAAATGCGCACACACAAACAACAAACAGGTTAAGCATCGAAAACATCTAATAGAATAAAACAAGTGAAAAGAATATGTAGAACATCAAGTAAGTATTGTATCAATTACAACACATTAATAAGACTCATCAAGATAGAATAACACAATAATTCCGATCATCAAAATGAGGCAATCACATATCAACATTGTGTTATGCATTCTCCTATACTCAAAGCTTTTTCTCTTCCTTTGGTACCATTCAAACTCTAAAGTACTTGGTTAAAAGAGTTGATAGTATGCGACCATGCAAGTGGATGGAAAATTCAAGTTGACTCGGTCCTCATAGATCCCCAAAAGTCAACCTGAAACACATATATGAGACGATTGAGGTAAACCTATGGTGCCATAAGGTTGAATAACAGAACTCCACGATCAGGCTCATTCAGTTGTAATTCTCCAACATCACTAGGCTTGTTAGACCCTACCTATATGATGATAAAATAATCTCCACATCACATACCCCTGACATTCAGCTCCCCCCTCGTAGGCCTAGACTACTCACTTCATTTAGAGAACCATCATTAGCACGGGTCAGAACTACCACACTAATTCATCGTCTAAGGGGTAACATCAATATATATATATATATATATATATATATATATATATATATATATATATATATATATATATATATATATATATATATATATATCTCAATTTAATAACATCAAAGTCGCCTCTTAGACATCATAGCCACATAATCTCACATCATACAAT
>JBBPBQ010000004.1:13079993-13131736 GCA_037974755.1 Cicer yamashitae
CCCCCTCGTAGGCCTAGACTACTCACTTCATTTAGAGAACCATCATTAGCACGGGTCAGAACTACCACACTAATTCATCGTCTAAGGGGTAACATCAATATATATATATATATATATATATATATATATATATATATATATATATATATATATATATATCTCAATTTAATAACATCAAAGTCGCCTCTTAGACATCATAGCCACATAATCTCACATCATACAATTCAAGGGTATATTGTACGAAAAATCAATATCCTAATATCAATAAAGTTGACAACTCCACAAGCCATCAAATAAGCACCACCATTTCATATACTTTACATTCAAATCAATTATCACATTTTACATCAAACAATGTAATGGATATTTATAAATAAAGATAGTTCAAAATACATCAAATATGCAATTCTAAAATAATTGAATTAACACACATTCATCAAAACTAAATAAAAAAGAATTCTATAAAAGTTTCTAATTCATGTTTTAACCTCACTAAATCCTAAGTGTTCTCATTAGTTAATTATTACTCTACGGGCTTTAGCCATATGTAGCGAGTCCTAGATGAATGGTGGAAAATACAGTTTTCCCATTCATCTGACTTATTTTACACTCATGAATTCAAACTTATTTTCATCTCATACCTTATTTCGACTCTTTCACAAAATACAAGAATAAAGAACAATTTTGAGCAGCATCGGTAGATCGACGGTGCACAATGAACGAGTCCAAAATAAGCAACAGATTCATAGAGTCGATGAAACATAATAGATAAGTTATGCCTAACATAAAAATTATAGTTTCATAATTTATGAAAAAAATTTAGGAACAAAAATGGAGTTAAAACAATGCAAAACTGATAGTCAGAAGAAGTCTCACCCACTCGCTAGAGCATCTAAAGGGTCTGATGTCAACTTCATCGAAAATTACAAAGTAATGCTTCTTAAAGGTTTCGACGCAAGGGAATCCAATAATGATGTCCATTTTTTCATATGAGAAATTGGTGGCTAGGAATGGCAAAAAAATAGTCTGCGAATGTGAAGCAAAAGTTGCTGTTTCTGGAAAAACGAAACTACGGTTGATGAAACTAATGTCAAAAATAGATTTAGTGACCGAATTTATGTGAGAAAGGTGAAGATTCAAATTAAAATGGTTAAACAATAGAGAGAATGTAATTTTAGAGGAAGAGAGTTTGATGTTGTGTTCTTGTTGCTGCCCATGTAGAAGATGATAGTTTTTTTTTTTTATTTTTTTATTTTTTTTTTTTTATTTTAATTTGAGAGAAAGGGGGTGTGAGTGGAAGGATAGAGGGTGCCGCCTCAGTTAAATGCCCAATTGTCTTTTATTTTCTCATTTTAAAAAATTATACAACCACACAAACTCATTGCTAACACTTTCATAACTAAAATTGAGATCCCAAAATAATAATTATACATCAAAATATTATTTATAAAATAAATATAAATCTCGTAAAAGATAAATAATTATAAATAAATAAATTAAAGTTATAGTAAGAAGTAATTTAAATATAATAATGTACTTGTTTATCATTTAGTCACAATTACTAACACATATATACACGTAAAATCATACTTATAAAATAGTCACACTAAAATACTAATTTTTTAAAAAAATAAATAATAAAATTAAATATAATATTACTCATTAAATAAAGGCTAAATAGCACCCGCGGTCCCTTAACTTAAATTCAGTTAACGTTTTAGACCTTTATTTATTTATTTTTATTTTTTTTCTTCTAATTTGGTCCTTTATTTTAATTTTAAGTGACAATTTGATCTTTTATGTTTTAAAATGTCAACAATGTTATCCTTTCTTTTACAAAAATTCAAAAAATTCTTCAAAATTTTCAAACAAAAGCCATAAAATTAATTATCATCTTCAATATAATGTAAATTTCATCAAATGCATAACTCAAATATCCAAATAAACTCATATTTTCATCTCCAACAACATCAAATTCATCAAATAAAGAATGAAAATATGAGTTTATTTAAAGATTTAAGTTATGAATTTGATGAAATTTGCATTACATTGTAGATGATAATTGATTTTATGGCTTTTGTTTGAAAATTTTGATGAATTTTTGTAAAAAAAAATGATAACATTGTTGACATTTAAAAAAAATAAAAGATCAAATTGTCATTTAAAATTAAAATAAAGGACCAAATCGGGAAAAAAAAAAAAAACTAAAAGACTAAGATGTTAACTGAAATTATGTTAAGGACCGCGGGTGTTATTTAGCCTTAAATAAAATATGTATAAAATTAACACTACATAGCAAGCACACATATAAAGAAAATAAATTACAAAATTTATCAACATATATTTTAAAATACTCTTAATAACAAATTAATTCTTTAAAAATTCTATTTAATCAATAAAATAATTTATCATAAAATTTGAGTGTTAGTATTCTTCCCTCGTTACAAAAATTCTGTTCTCGAAATTTATAGTATGGGATAAACAAGCATACATCTAACTTAACCTTTTCAAACAATGTCTTATTTTTCTAGAAAAAAATTTAATTTCTAGTAACGATTACTCTTTAAGTTTCATTAAAGTAGGATAATAAGAACAAAATTAAACTATTCCATCTCTTTAAGACATACGCTCATAACACACATAAAAATAGACAAAACATGCAATCTTTTAGAAGTCATGAACCGACGTATATAACTATAGTGAGAGAGAAAATATATTTTCACATGTTCCAGTTATACAAAATTTTTCAAACTAGTGCATGTTATTTTTAATTGATTACAAGATCGATTTTCAATTGATTACGAGGCTTGTTCAAACAATCCTTCCATCCTTAAACGCTAAAGAACTAAATTTTCTAAAAAATCCTTCAAAATAATTTGAACAAACACCTTTAAATTGAAATATAGAACAAATAAGATACTAACACAATGTCCTTATTCATTTTAAGCAAATTACTAAGAAGATCAAACATACTTAATTGAATGTTTAATTTAAGTACACACCACCAACCTAATATTCGCGTCACATAATCAGTTATTAACATTCAACATTGATGCCACATAAGACTCATAATCACTCAAAGTTGTATAAGAGGTGAACATGGTTTCTAACTATTTCCAAAATAAAATTAATAAGTATCTATAACAATAATAACAATGAGTTATCGTTGCCTCTTTTATCGACAACGAGTCATCGGGGTAGCTAGTCCCTCCTACTCATGTAGTCAACTACTTAAGGTAACTATAACTACAGTCATTCAAATTCAAACATGGGTAATTAAAAGTATTTTTAACGTGGTTCAGGAGTGCGAAGGCGGCGCTACAACTTCTACTCCTTACTTCAAGTTAAAAACTTACTTAATTGCACATTCACAATAATTTATTTGTAATTTACAACTAGTTACAACAACAAAAGAAATGACACTTACATCAACATATAATCAATAATCCGATTGTAGAAATATAGAACTATTTCACTTTTAGATGCTCTCGACTATTCTAACGCTATACACTAATTCCCAACAAATAGAACACTTAAAACACAAACAATTTAATATTTACATAATCACATACACATTCACATAGTTAATCCAAAAATTAGCACCATCATTTTACGTTCATCTCATAACTCAAACGATGATTCAAACACATGTAACATACTCTCATAGAAGGCTAACTGCTCCAAGTTGATCACACTCAAATTTTCTTTTGAATTAATCATCACTTAAAAGTTACAACAAACTAAAACATAGATTTCCAAGTAGCAAATAAGATAAATAATTATTTACTAGAAGACACAACTCCCTACCAAACTAAATTGAATCAAGTAGTACATAAACCACTTTAAAGGTTACACATTTAGCACAAAAAAAAAAAAATCCTTGGGAATTCAAACCATTTCCTTAAATCACTTTTCAATAAATCACGTCCAAATAAAAACAACTAAAACAAATCATATTTCTAAATACAATTAAAAATAAAATAAATCACATGTATTTTTAAAATCTATAAGATTTCTAAAACCACTCGTACCTTAATCGTCAAAAACACATTTCTAAATAATTAATCATTATAAAAATTATTATTTTCAACCTATATTTTGAAAGAAGATTTAAATTATATATATATAGATAGATAAAAAGTTTTCCAATAAATTAACACTTCCAAAATAGTTCTAATTTATTTTCTCAAAATTTACAAAAAAACAAAATTATATATTTATATACATTAAAGAAGTGTACATGACACAATGCATAAGGCATACTTGGTTATGATAATTAATTACACTAATTGACAAATCTACAAAATAACAGTCTCCTCTCACACCAACTACTCAACATGTCTATAGATAGATCCTCAGTTTCAATCAAGGCACAAAATTGGTCTAAAGCATAACACACCATCAATTTGAAAGATTTTTGAAGGCATGTTTTAATCTTAAAAATTGGGTCCCTAATAAAAAAAATTCAATTTTATAGTTAAAAAAAAATTGGTAAAATAAATTTTAGTCTCTGGACAGATAATCTACATGATGCACTCTACACATATCAATCTACATGATACATACCATTTTGTTAGGTTAATTCATGTAACAAGAAAAGATGGTCAAACAGCATGTCACTTTCTCATATTAAACTCAAATATACATTTCAACAATGATAACACAACAACTATAACTCTATTAAAAAAAAAAACATTCTACTCATAAAATACACCGATTATAGAATCCAAAATTTAGATAACTTTTTAAAAAGAGTTTCACCATTGAGGTAGTTCTTTTTAAAAACTTTGTTTTTTTTTTTATTCTGTTTTCTTTCTCTTTCTCAGTTAGTAGACATTTTATTATTTGGCCCTTTTTTTTTGTACCATTATAAATCACTAATGAGTTATTAAAATCTAAAACTATAACATCGAGTTAAACTCTAATGAGTTCATAATATCATGATCAGAAAATCAACCATTTCAAACAAATATCCCAACACCCTCACGATTCAATATTCACACCATCCCCTAACAAACATAACAACAACTCTTTTTAATTTTCTTAAAAACAAGACATAGTAAAGCATGCTGTAAATTTTAAGCTATTTTAAACATTAAATAAAATCAGTAGTATAAAATTATTGTTATTTTATAAATCAACAAAAATTCAACTCAATTTAATTTCTTTAAAATAATCAAGAGTAATTCAAATAAAAGTTATTTTCATCTTACAAAATAAGTAAACTTTAACTCCTTCAAAATGTCATTTTAAAAAATTCTAAGTTCTACTAACCTTTAATATTCAAGAATTACTATTGCTAATAATATGAATTTCATACTATTTAAAATCATGACAATCATTCTAAATTATTTTCAAAACCAACATCAAAACTCTACTCATCTAGATACAACCATCAACACTATCAAGTGATTTAAAGTTAACATTCACAATTTAAAATTGATTTTTTCTTCACACAAACCAACATAAAATCAAAGTAAGAATTTTTTTGTCCAAATTAAAACTTTAAACATAAGAGACATAATTCCTATCTAACTCAAAGTTTAAAAGGAAACATCTTTTTTTTTTTTTCTCTAAATTGAGTTTCAACAAAAATAATAATAATTTGTACCTAGTAAAAGTCAATACTCAAGTTTCAAACATATAATTCATATGGAAATCAATGTTTCAATCAATTAGTTATTAGATCAAACACTTTAAACAGATTCATATCAAAACTAAATATTTTAAATTGATTAAGGGTGAAAATGGAACTTTAAAACAACTAACTGGTGAGGTCTGTCATTTGATAACTAAGGTTATGTGAATGAGATTAATAACTTGAAACATACAGGTGGTCAATTAAAATTATATTTCCAACTATTCATATAAAACAAGAGTGCAAAAATCATAGTTTGGTAGACAAACAACAAGCAACAAGATCATTCAACAAGTAACTAACATAATCTTGTCAACAATTAAAATTAACTCAAATCTTAACAAGTACTTTCATGGTTTATTTACTCACTTAGGTAGGAACTTAGAATCCATAACACAATCAGGGTAAGCAAATAATAAACAGTTAATTAGTAATCACAAAAATATGTATAATAATACAAAAGCACATAACACTTAACACAATAATATAACGGGGAACAAAAAAAACATGTTAGTGAAAGTAATTATTACTCAAGAAAACACAACCGACACAACTAACATTTGACTAACATTAAACCGACACTTGACCCACTCGACCTGATTGGACAGACCTGCTCTGATACCACTAATGTGACATCCTAAACCCCAAAATAACATTTATAATAATTTATATTAAATTATTTGAAGAAAACTCGCGGCGGATGATGAAAATCTGTTCAAGAAAATAAAAACTTTTATATCTATTTTAGGATATCACGTTTCTCTAAATACAGATGTAACAATTCAACTTTGTTCCTCAATTAAAATTCAATGAACTTGATTTAACTAGAATTTTGTTGATTTAATTCCCAAGACTTACTCGTACTAAGGTTTTCATATAAAAAGTCATTTGTAATTACATAAGTAACATACACATTACAACTCTTAATTCCCGGTATCACCTATCAGAGCGGGGTTCCTCCCAAACTTGAACTTCAAGACTCATTAACCTGTAATGCGATTTTGCAAATGCAGGACCAAGCCAGTCAAACACAAACAACGAAGGAGGTGAGTTTTGAAATCATGTTAATAGTATAATATAAGTAAGGAGAACACGTATTTAATCATAAATAAACCGTATCATTAAACAAACATTATTCAAGGATTAACATCACATGATAAAGTCAAAGTCAAAATCAAGAAAAATCAATACATTTCACTGTAACATCAAATCGTCTAAGAGAAATTATAATCACATGCGACACACATTAATCACAACAAAACAATCACAATAAAATGCAATGTTATGCATGAGCTTAGACTCTACTTCACAATGTGTTACCATTCTAACTCTGAAGTACTTGGTTAGGTGGCCTGATACTATGCCACCATCCCGGTGGACGGACAATTCAAATTGGCCCTGTCCTCATAGATCCCCTCAACTCAACCCGAGACACATATACGCGACAATCGAGGTAAACGTGTGTTGCATGGTAGCTCTCGACATTTGGAGTGCTACCTCCAAGTCACATAGGAATTCCCCACCCGAATACCTCAAAGGTCTAACAATCTTGCCTTAAGGCTCAACAGTAGACCGCCACGATCAGGCTCAATTCAGTTGTACTTCCCCGGAATCGCTAGGCTTGTCAGGCCCTACCTATATGATGACAAAATAATCTCCACTTCATAAATTCTCAATATTTATTTTCTCCCCTCGTTGGCCTATGATACTCCATTAAGACCGTCATCTCAAACACAAATTGGAATCACAATTATTTCATCAGAGGTTACTTCAATCTTTTCATCACCAATTCATAACATCACTATTATAAATCACACATCATCTTCATTACATAACTCATCTAATCAAACATATACATAAAATTAATTCGACACTCAATATCACAATAACATCAAATACCACACATTTAAAGAAATTAAATCAATCAACACCTTACAAATATTTCTATTCTATGTTTTAATCTCACAATTTCCATATTTGCACATTAATTAATTTATCCCTCAAAGGGTTACTGTCGTACGTAGCAAGCCCCGGATGAATCTTTGGGAAATACGGTTTTCCCGTTCATCTCACAATATATTACACCCATGAATTCAAACGCTCTCTCACCTCTTACCTTATTTCGACGCTTTCACACACGAATACGATTCCACGAGCAAACAGTCTTTGTTCTTTGACTCTTTATCCTTCAATCGATCTAACTCGACAGTTTATGGGTAAACGTCAAAAATAAATTATGAGAAACTACTCTAAAACCTAAATTCGAAATTCGGTCAAGAAAAATTACCATAAATCATAAAACCAATGAGTGGATAATATAGCCACTTTTCACACGATCGTTTTTGCGTTGGTTTCACTCAAATCGGACTTACGGTGAAGAAGAACGGTGCAAAATAAGGAATTCCATAGACGGAGAAGTCGGGTATTTTAGAGAGAAATTGGGATGGTTTAAAATCTGAGGAAGTATGTTTATTTGACTACCTAAATGAATAAAACAACATACTGAAATTTGGGCGAAAATGGAAAAACTTTTCCGAAACAGTTATCGGTCATCGGTGCCAAACGATAATCATAATTTATGTTTTCTATTCCTTAGGCGGCTCCTGCTACTCCTCTTTCCTTATATTTTATTATTATTATTATTATTATTGTTTAATTAGGTTTTACTTCCATATGGGCCTAACCCATGAGTCACGTTCTACTTATTTTTTTTACCAACAATTACCAAAGCTATTTTTTTTAAACACAAAAAATAAAGTAATTCATATTTTTAAACACATTAATAACCAAAACTCTTATATTCAAAACTATTACTATAATAATACTTATGTTTCAAAACACTCAAATTAAAATATTACCATCACTAGAGAATAATCAAAACTAAACAAATCACACTTTATATTTGTTATTATATCATAATAAATATATATAAAATCACAATGACATAACACATATATAAAAATAAGGAAATCAAACACAACATTACTAATATCTCAAATAATTATTTATAAAATAAATAATTAAAATAAGAGATACTTAAAATAATTAAAATATAAATACGTGCACATTTAACATTAGTTAAACATACAAGAAAATATGACATTAATTACCAACTCACATCTACACGTAAAATCACCTAAAATCTTATTCTTTAAAATATTTACACTAATATACTATTATTTTTAGAAAAATATATAAAATAATAAAATATAACATTTATTATTCATATAACATATTTGGTCAAATATGTACAAGATTAGCACATCATAGAAAACGCACATATAAAGAAAATTAATCATAAAACTAATCAACATATATTCTAAAATAATTTTAACACCAAATTAATTATCTAAAATCCTATTTAAATAATAAAATAGTTTACTATAAAATTTGGAGTGTTACACAATACATGACTGCTACCCGGTATCACCTATTAGAGCACAAATCACCAACTGACACCCTGTAACAAATGTGTTTTCGCAAATGGTATAAAACACACAAGTAACGAACGAGGTGAGCATCGAAAACATGTAATGATATAAAACAAGTGAAAAGAATACGTAGAACATCAATGAAATACCGTATCAATTACAACAGAATAATAAGAATCGAGAGAGAATATTGAAATCATTCACATCATCAAAATGAGACAATCACATATGAACATAGTTTATGCATGGTCCTATACTTTAAATTTCTTCTCTTCCTATGGTACAATTCTAACTCCGAAGTACTTAGTTAGAAGGCTTGATAATATGTCACTACGCAAGTGGACGAACAATTCAAGTTGGTCATGTCCTCATAGATCCCGTCAACTCAACCCGAGACACATATATGTGACGATCGAAGTAAATGTGTCTTGCATGGTAGCTTTTAGGAATTCCCCACTAAATTGCCCCAAAGTCTAACAGCCTTGCCATAAGGCTCAAGAACAGACCTCCAAGAACAAGCTCATTCAGTTGTACTTCCCCATCATTACTAGACTTGTCATGCCTTACCTATATCATAACAAATAATCTCCGCGTCAGATACCCCCAACACCTAGCTCATCCTTTCGTTGACCTTGACTACTCACTTCATTAAGAGCACCATCTTTAGCACGTGTCGGAACTACCACACTAATTCATAATATATATATATATATATATATACACAGTCATCACATAATCCACTACGCCAAAAATAACATTTTACAGCGCTTTTTTTAAGCCCTTTACAGCGCTTCGCTGTAGTATCTAGCGTTGTTAAAAGATACAACAACGCTATTTAAAATTAAAAAAAGCTGTAATATATAACACTCAACACTTCTCTTAGAGTAGTTTTACAACGCTTTTCATAAAAAACGCTATAAAAGGTGCATATATAGCGCGCTTGTTATACTAGTTTTACAGCGCTTTTTTGAAAAAAAACGCTGTAAATCTATTCTAAAACGCACTGCTTGTTGTACTAGTTTTACAGCGCTTTTGCAAAAAAGCGCTGTAATAGGTGCATTCTTATACACGTTTTACAACGCTTTTTTGAAAAAGCGCTGTAATAGGTGTATTCTTATATTAGTTTTATATTCTAAAAAACACTGCTTGTTGTACTAGTTTTATAGCGCTTTTTTCAAAAAAGCATTGTAATAAGTGCATTTTTATACTAGTTTTGATAAAAAGCACTGTAAACCAGATTGACATTTTTTAATTGAATTTTTAAAATAAAGCTGGTTTGTATAAACAGGTCTTTTATGGCATGTTTTTTAAGAAAGCGCTGTCTTTTAATTTTTTTCCAAAATTATATTAATCAAGCACATATTGACACAATTACATATTTTTCATAGCAACAGCAATTTCATTTAAACAGCAACAATCAGTTCACAACACCCAATTACATATATCTCATAGTAATAGCAATTTCATTTAAACATGTACATCAATTTCATATTCACATCAAGTACTATATATTTTACATATTCACAACAATTATATATATATATATATATATATATATTCACAATATCAATTACATATGCACAACAACAATCAATTCACAACAACCAATGAACAATATATAATAGTTTCTTTTCTCAACCTCACACACACTTTGAATTAACTATGAATTATATGTCAGCTTTACAATAATGCCAATTTGCCAGCAATAATGCCAATTTCACAACCTCAAGCATGCCAATTTCCCAGCAAATTAAATAACTTTCAGTTCGATCACATACTGACATCAGTCTTCCTTTATTTCAGTTAGATCACTTTCAGAGTATATTTGAATTGGAATTGTCAAAGTACTGTGCGATATAATATTTGAACATAAATAAGTTAGAATCAAATATATACATATTTATATATGAAAATCAAAATATAATGAAAATAGCGTACCGTTTCTGGAATTATATTTTGATTCATATCAACAATCTCCTTCAAGAATCGCAATATATAGTATCCGCAGTCTATGTTGTTAGTTTGACGAGGGCACTATAAAATAAATCATATACGCCAATAAATATTTGTGCATTGATTGTAAATAAAATTTTAAAGGCATATAATTAAGTTCTATAACAAAAATTTCAAACCTTTATTGGAATCCATGTGATGTTGTTTGACTTAAGCTTTGACACTGTAGCACCCATTTGAGCGCGGAAAAGTTGTAAAGCACTATCAAATAAATGTGATTATTATTCAATTACCAAACACATTATTTATATTTGTAAGAAATAAATGAATATTACTTACGTATCAAAGATATTCTTTATATCCGAGTGATTGTTATAATGACCGTGCAGTGGATTTAAATAGTATATAATTTTAGAGGTGGCATTGATGGCAAACAACACCCAATGTTGCCTACAACAACAAAAATTTGGTTGGCAACTTTGTTTACACAACTGATAAATTAAGTATCATAAATTAAAAAAGATATAGATAAAGAATATATAATTACCATGAATTATATGGCGCAAGAAACAGCTTATCCATCTCTTTATTTCCCAAAAGTATATCAACGACATATTTCTTTACGTTAACTGGATTTAGTTTAAACATGGACAGCTTATGGGGAGATAAGAATGAAAATATAACTGACAATTTACGCATGCACACCAACTTCTCATACAAAAACCTTCAATGAAAATGTCAAATTAGATTAATTACCAATAAATGTGGTAGTGATGCAATTAAAAGTAAATTTTATCTTAAATAAAGTATTTTACATTACCTAATGTATATGCTGATGACAGTAGCACTTAGCTCCTTATGATTGAGAAGTTCATATATGTGCTCTTTATCAAGTAATTCTTCATAGTCATCTCCGAAAATACCTCTCTCCATGTGTATGATACGTGAATCATTGTTGTCCATATTCATTTTTGCTTGTATGTCAAGACACGACCCAAATCGAGAAAGGCGTGAATGACTTATTTTAGGAGCAGCAACTGATTTTCCATGATCCAGTTTTTGAATTTTGCCAGATTTTCCACGATCCAGTTTTTGAATTTTTCCAGATTTATTTTTACCACGAACATGCATTTGTGGTGCAGCTGATTTCCGGCAGATTTGCGGTGCGGCGGGTTTTGATTGAATCTGAAAAACTGAGGTTAATCAGTTTGTTAGTTATTATAGTAAGCTAATCATTGATGTATACGTCAAACCTTTTCTTGTGAAGTGACTGACTCGTTGCGAGTAATCTTCTTATCATTCCCTTTAGACTTTGTAAGAATCTAAATAAATGTAAAATTAAAGTTAACAGCGGAAAAAATCAGCAATTAAATATAATCAATCATAATCATATATCATACAATTAAATATACATATCAATTAAACATACCTTATCTAGGCCAACAAGATTTTTGGGCCATGCCACGTAACTACCTATTGCTTCTCCAAAAAACTTCATATCTCCATCGTTGTCGGGTATAAGCAATGCTGCATTTGGTTCAAAAGCAATCACGGGTGAAACTTTAACATGGCTGGCAGGGATCGGAGTACGGTGTAATACTTCTCACAAGGTATTGTACAATGTTCCTTTTCCAACCATGCGATGAGTAGGGGAGGATAAATACAGCACACAAGATGAATCACCCTAAATCAATGGCTAATACATAAGTAAGTGAAACAATTAGGTTGAATGAATTTCTTATTTTATTAAATAATTAATTACCACTGGAAGACTTTTACGACCATTGTTGCAACTAGCGTTTTCACTCTCTAATTGTATTTCACGTTGACACTTTGGAAGTTGCTTTTCCTTATTCGTTTTCACCAAAAATGCCACATGCTCTGTTAGGATTTTCAGCTTATCTAGCACTTCCTCATTAGATGGATTTGTGCGCTTCTCATGTGAAAAATAGCTTTTTGGAGTTACGCCAAATCCTTTACCCCTCACACGACCAGAATATTCAGGAACATTAAATACTTTACCAAGTATGTTCCTGCAACTAACTTGTTTATTCTCCTCTTGATTTTCAGAACATTGTTCTAGATTCTCCTAAAATACATGTAGGAATAAAAAGATAAGTTCAATATCATTTTTAAAATACAACATTAAAAAATATTAAAATGATAATATACTTACACATTGTTCTATCACTTGTTGAACATTTTCATTATCAACTATTCCATCTTTATTCAAACGAGCCTCCTTCCACAAAATATGACGACCTAATGGTTGATCGGATTGCGCCTCTTGAAGCTATTTGCTAAGACATAAACAAAAGCTATTCATTAAGATCATAAACAAAATATTAGTTAGAAACTATAGTTTATAATCTACCACATTATATAAAAGTGATGTTTACTTACAATTTTTTGCTCTAAACGTGCATACCCCATACACGATTTTTTGTATGGATGCATTGGATTTTTTGCCCTCTCGCGATTTTCCGTACTTATACTCTATATAAAAAAAATAACGATCGTGTAAAAAAATACGCTACGAATATGAATAATAAAACACAAATGCTAATATATAAATTAATATTACCACAAAAGCGGGGTCTGCACGTTTAGCTACAAAAGCGCTCCATTCTTCATTTGATATGTAGTGTTTATATATTTTTGGAGCTTCAACATTCACATTTCCATCGTGATCTTTTAAGTAGCAATTTGACAAATGAGATCTTAATCCGCTGTGTATTAAAAGTTACTTTGAGTAAACCAAATAAAGATAGATAGACTTTGAGTAAAAGTATTTCAATGGAAAAAATTATAAGTAACAAAAAAGTGGAGTAAAAAAGTTACTTGTATATCATTCCACAATATATCTTTAGCATCCTTCAAAGCTTTATCTCTCCAGTCGTCAATTGTTATTGGGATATTTTGACGAACAACTGCACCAACGTAACTTACAGTCATTGAACTGTTGGGCTCAATTGGCTGGACACTTTCATTCCATCCCACCTAATAAGCTCATATTGTAAGTACATGCTTTCAAAAAAGATAAAGAATAAATTCTAAACAAAGTATAGTATACCTCAAATTTAATTCCATTACTTCTTGCTTTGATGACCTTTTGCATAATAGTTGCACCACGTTTAACTTCGTTTTCATAACTCTTAGTATTGACAACTTCCTCATTTTGACGATCTAAATCATTGTTGGAATCCATTTGTAACGCCCCGAATTTTTTGATCCAAAACGTTACCTGAAAACATATTGTTTAGAAAGATTTACGACAAATTTTTTTTTTCTAACTACCTAACCTTTATTCATGCAATATAATTAGTAACAACCACGTTTATGTAATTTTATTAAGAAAATGTTTATTCAAGGCTATAACAAGAAAAACAATAATTCCTAACGGAAGGGAACCCACTTCCGTATTTCTAGAATCCTAGTGCATTTTAAAAGTTGGTGACAAAAGATTAAAAATAAACTTAGAAGTATCGCGACAATTGGTAGTGGGACTGTGTGGAGGCGGTACTTATCCCCTAGGTACCGGGCTCGAATCCCACGGAAGGCAAAAACTCGTTATTTCCACTAGGTGGTGAGGGGGGACGAGAAGATCGTGAGGTAGCATTGCCGGTAACGGTAATGGCGGGGGTGTTACACCATTTATCTACACATTTCACACATTATAATTATAAGTTCAGTATAATTTCAACAAGTTCAACATGCAGTAGTCTAAGTAGCAGTATAAGTTCAACATGCAGTTTAGTGACAACAACAAATTAATAAATACAATACCTGAAGAGTGCGCAGAAATACGTAGGGTTCGTAGGGTTACGACTTCGCTTAAGTAGGAACAGCGAGAAGAGTGCGCATAAATACGTATGGAGAGGGTTCGTATACGGAGACGGTTCGTAGGGATAGTAGGGTTTGTATGGAGTACATAATGAGGGTTTGTAGGGATAGTAACGAAGATGGAGATGGTTTGCAATAGGGTTCGTAGGGACAGTAGGGTTCGTATGGAGTACGCAATGAGGAGGAAAATGCAGAGGAGGAGGTTTCGCAATGCCAAAAGTTCGTAGGGAAGAGTACGTAATGAAGAGGAAACTGAAGCGGTTTCTTATTATCAGGTTAGTTATAAAATCCTATTACAGCGCTTTTTTTAAAAAGCTCTGTGAAAGACCTTCTTATTTAATTTTTTAAAAGCCTTTTACAGCGTTTGTCCAAAAAGCGCCGTAAAAGCCTCCTTTTTTTATTTTACTGTTTAAAAGCCTTTTATAGCACTTGTCCAAAAAGCGCTTTAAAAGACCTCTTTAATTTGTTTTTTAAAAGCCTATTACAGCGCTTGTCCAAAAAGCGCTTTAAAAGACCTCCTTAATTTATTTTTTAAAAGCCTTTTACAGCGCTTATAGAAGAAGCACTTCAAAAGACCTCCTTAATTTATTTTTTAAAAGCCTTTTACAGCGCTTATGGACAAAAAGCGCTGTAAATTTACATTTTTATGTTCAATTCAGTTCAAATACCTATATTTAGATTTTTTTTCTTCCAAATAATTAGTTAAATAAGCTCATATTGGGATTAGTTCAAGTTCAAGGAAAATGCCCAGTCAAACAAAGCTTTTTCAAGTTCAAGTTCAATATAAGCAAAAAAATCAGTTCTGGCAGGTCAAACACTTAAATTACATGAACATAGTATAAAACACAGTTCAAGCTAAATATAAGCAGAAAATCAGTCTAAACAGAAAATCAAATACAGTTCAAGCTAAATACTAAAATGCTCAGTCTGGCAGGTCAAACACTTAAATTACATGAACTCAGTTCTGATTAC
Organism: Cicer yamashitae; assembly: GCA_037974755.1. Lineage (NCBI taxonomy): Eukaryota > Viridiplantae > Streptophyta > Magnoliopsida > Fabales > Fabaceae > Cicer > Cicer yamashitae. The sequence continues at coordinate 13,095,831 of JBBPBQ010000004.1, forward strand.
ATGGCTTATATAAAACACTTAAACACCTTAAGACGCCCTTCTTCTTTTCCTGGTGGGATTCACATTTGTTTGTTCCTTAATGATGCGAGACGATGGACTAATCCAAATTCCCTCATCATGATCATCTCTAAGATATAAACCATCATCAGTTGAATCAATATCATGTGGTTGTGATGTCGCAAAGAAAAGATCATTACCAACGTCTTCATCGTTATTGTTATCATCACTTATTTTATTGGTCGATAGGACAACGGACCATTTATCATCATCAAGATCAGTGATATAAAACACTTGTTGAGCTTGCGAGGCTAAAATAAAAGGCTCATCTTTGTATCCCACCATATTAAAATCGACAAGCAAGAACCCTGACTCATCAAACCGAACGCCATTATTATTATCGACCCACTTGCAACCAAATATGGGAACACGAAACATTGTGTAATCTAACTCCCATATGTGCTCGATAACCCCAAAATATGGTAGATTTGCATATATTGGGTTTTTGTCTTTTGCACTTGAGATATGCATCACATCAACTACGAGAGTGACTCCGCTATTTTGCATAGTGGTTTGATCATTTTGTTCTTTGGTATAAAATGTGTAGCCGTTAATTACATAATCGGTGTAAGAAAAGACATGTAAACTCGGACCATTTGCTAGCCACCTCAATCTCTGTGAAATTGAATCGGGGTCTATATCAAACTTTGAGTTAATGTGAATTTTTATCCATGTTATAAAACTTCGATTGTGCTCTCGTGTTATCCAATTTTGATTCTTATTCATGTTCAAACTAGATAACTGATCCATGTGTATTGTAACATACGGTTGAACCTCATCATCATTGTGCAAAACATACAATTGTGCTTGCTCCAATTCTGTCCTTGATATAGTCATTACTCTCTTTCAAATTATCCCTTCTCCTGATATTCTTCACGAATGAAGAGACATGGGAAGCCCTATGGATTCAACATTAGACAGATATTCAGTACAAAATTCAGCAGCTTCTTCGACAATGTACCGTTCAGCAATACAACCTTCTGGTCGACTTCTACTTTTTACGTACCCTTTTAATATTTTCATATATCGTTCTATCGGATACATCCATCTCATAAAAGGTGGCCCACAAAGTTGTATCTCCTTAACAAGATGAACAGTAAGGTGAACCATTATATCAAAAAACGAGGGTGAGAAATACATTTCAAGCTCACACAAAGTAACAACAATTTCCCTCTACAATGTCGGTAATTTCTGAGGATCGATCACTTTACTACAAATTTCCCTGAAGAAGAAACATAATTTAGTTTTGGCTCGTCGAAATTTTTCAGGTAAAATGGAACATATAGCTAATGGTAGCAAATGCTCCATTAGAACATGACAATCATGGGTCTTCAAATCTTTTAACTTGAGGTCTTTCATACAAACTATATTTTTAATTTTTGAAGAGTATCCTTCTGGAACTTTAACTTCGTGTAGAAATTTACATAAAACAATTTTTTCCTTTCTAGATAGAGTGTGAGCGGCTGGAGGTAGATATGTGCGATTTCCTTTCTTTATGGGACCCAATTCATTTCTTATTCCCATATCGACCAAGTCCAATCTTGCCTTGATGCCATCCTTAGACTTTCCTGGAACATTGAGTAACGTACCAATAACACTATCAAATACATTTTTTTTTTCAATATGCATCACATTGAGGAAATGTCTTATATACAATGACTTCCAATATGGCAATTTAAAGAAAATTGACTTTTTTTTCCACCCAGTTTTGACAAGCTCTCTAGCAAAAGTTTGCCAAATTTATTGGTCAAACTTTGTACTTTTTCAGATATTTGATATCCAGTCGGTGCTAAAGGAGCAGTATCTTCCTCTGATTTTCCATTGAATGCATTTCTCCACCCCCGATACTGATGACTATAAGGTAAAAATCTACGATGTCCAAGAAATACGTTCTTCTTACAATGTTTCAACCGCATCCAATCTGTACTCTCTTCACATATAGGACATGCACACTAACCTTTAATGCTATATCCTGATAAATTACCATATGTTGGAAAATCATTAATTGTGCCGAACAACATAGCCCTCAAATTGAAACATTCTTTCTTATACCCATCTTAAACTTCCCCGTCTGTCTCCAACATATTTTTTAAATCTTCAATTAAAGGAGTCAAGTATACGTCGATATCATTCCCCGGTTGTTTGGGTCCAGAAATTAACAAAGACAACATCATAAACTTACGCTTCATACGTAACCATGGATGTAGGTTATAAATCAACAAAATCACAGGCCACATGCTGCAGAGTGTCGAAACTTTCCATCTCTCCCGAATTCAAGATACTCGTGATAAATTTTTGCCCATAGTGGTGAATCTGCAGAGTGTCGAAACTTTCCATCTCTAATTCTTTCATCTGCATGCCATGTCAAGTGTTTTGAATCGTCTTCACTGCGATAGATGCGCATAAATCTTGGTATTATAGGAAAATACCACACGACTTTTGCTGGAGTAGATTCTTGCTTCTTATATCGAGAGACATTTGCATTTCGGACACGCCTTTAGTAATTCATATTCGTTTTGAAATAAAATGCAATCGTTAGGACACGCATGAATCCTTTCGTAACTCATGCCAATAGAGCACAAAATTCGTTTAGCCTCGTAGATTCGAATGGGAAGTTCATTATCATCTAGCAACATATCTTTTAGGAGTGTTAATAATTCTGTGAAGCTTTTATCAGACCATCCATTAATCGCTTTTAAGTTGTACAACTTTAATATCGCCGACAGTCTTGTGAATTTAGTACAACCATTATATAATGGTTTCTCTGCATCACTCAACAAACTCTCAAACATTTTAAGACAATCTCGAAGATCTTCTTCAACTGCTTTTGCAATCTTCTCGACTCAGTCCCGCTCATATGTATCTGTGTCGAAATCAGTTTAAGCATATGTCGAACCATTCTCAAAATTAGTGTTCCCTTTTTTTTTCTCACCATGTCTTATCCAACGTGTATAGCTTTGATCAATTCCATGCCATACTAAATGTCCTTCCAATCTATCTACTCTAATGCGTTTTCCAAAACAACATTTTAAACAAGGACAAATGGTTCGATTTGGATCTTTTGCATTCTTCACTGCAAACTCAACAAACTCCTTCACTCCATTTTCATACTCTTTTGACAATCGATTGGCAGACATCCATTTCCGGTCCATTTTATATGACTTATATGAATGCAGTGTTAGATTATACCAATCTATAGTATATATAGTCTAATATTGGAAAATGGAAACCAAGGTCCAAGTCTGATTTCAAAACAGAACAATTTATCAGTTTTACTGACAACAACAAATTAATAAATACAGTACCTGAGACAACAGAGGAGCAGTAGATGAGGGCGCATAATAGAGGAGAGGAGGGTTCACAAAGTAGAGGAGATGAGGGTTCGTAGGGTTAGGAAAACGTATTAAATATGTTTTTATTTATTTAAAGTGAATGATTTTTACGAAATACGCACCATTTTACAGCACTTGTATAAAAAGCGCTCTAAAAGACCCTGTAATTATGTGAAAGCGCTATATTTTACATCGCTTTTATAAAAAGCGCTCTAAAAGCGCTGTAACATAATGTGAGAGCGCTATATAAGCGCTCTAAAAGCGCTGTAAACATTATGTGAGAGCGTTATATTTTACAGCGCTTTTATAAAAAGCGCTGTAAACATTATGTGCAAGCGCTATGTGACCCTATATGACCCTACAACAGCGCTTTTGCCAAAGCGCTTGTCAGAAAAGCGTTGTTGTATCATTCGTTAATTTTAAAATATTATACAACAGCGCTTTTATTTAATAAACGCTATAAAATGAGCGGTATAAAATGCAATTTTTGGCGTAGTGATCTCACATCATACAATTCAAGGGTATATCTCAATGTCAATCAAGTTCATAACACCATAAGCCAAAGTAAGCACCATCATTTCATATTTTCGTAGTCATACTTTACATTCAAATCAATCTTCAAATTATACTTCAAATTTTACAAAATTTATCAAATACATAATTCTAAAATAATTCAATTAGCACGCATTCATCAAAGTAAATCAAACAACATCCTATAAAAGTTTCTAATACATGCTTTAACCTCACTAAATCCCAAGTATTCTTATTACTTATACGTAGCGAGCCCCAAATGACAGGTGGGAAATATGGTTTTCCGATTCATATCACTTATTTTTAGGGATGGCAACGGGTAGGGTTTTCTGTAAGGCACTATAGTACCCGTCCCTATACCCGCGTTTAAAAAAATACTCATACCCGTACTCGTACCATCTTGAGTATCAACTTTAATACATGTACCATTACCCTTTGGGTACCTAGGTGTCCGTACCCATACCCATTACCCACACTTTAACTAAAATAGATCGATAAAAAAATGATATTGTTGTAATTAAATTTAAAAATATCCATATATCTTAAATCCAATCATAAAGTATTATAAACTAAAATATTTTCCAACTCAAAACATTTCAAATGAACACAAGTTACAATACACATTCAAATATCCATAATAATACTTTATGAAGTTGTAAGTCCTACAATGGTATTATCCGAGATCTGTAAAAAAATTGATAGGAAGTTACAAGTATAATTATAAAGTCACGATTAATAAGACATAACGCTTACTTATAAAGTCACAATTATTTACCTATTCATTAGAATCAAATTCTTAAAAAGTTTGCAAACGTTTATCTTTAGATTATAAATATTGTAGTGGTCCAATGATATCAATAGATGCTAAAAAATTAAAAGAAAACAATTAATTAAACTAAACACTAATATAATAAATAAATAATATATTTATATTAGTGCGGGTGCGTGGCGGAGTGGGTACTATAGTACCCGTACCCGCACCTATATCCGCTTAATTTTACGGGTAATTGCTCGTCCCCGTGCCCATATCCATTATGCGGGTTTTTACCTACCCATTGTGGGTTTTTTTTGTGGGTACCCACTGGGTCTGGATCTAATTTCCATCCTTACTTATTTTACACTCATGAACTCGAACTTACCGTCACCTCATGCCTTATTTTGATGCTTCCGCAAAATACAAGAATCAACAACAATTTTCTGCAGCAGCGACATATCGCCAAAGCACAACGAACGTGTTCGAAATAAATAATGGGTTCACAAAGTCGACGAAACATGACTGATAAATTATGTGAGGCTTCGAAATTATTGTTTAATAATTAATAAAAAAATTTAGGAACAAAAATGGATTCAAAACGATGCAAAATAGACAGTTAGAAGAAGTCTCACCAACACACCAGAGCATCCAAATGGTCCAACGTCAACTTCATTGAAAAATACAAAGGAATAGTGCTTCTTAAAGGTTTCGACACAAGGAATCCAAAACTGATGTTTGTTTTTGCATACAACAAATGTGGTGGCTGAAAATGGATAAAAACAATCCATAGAGGAGACAAAAAAGTTGTTGTTTCTCGCAAAACAAATATACGATTCATGAAACTGATGTCAAAAATGGATTATGTGGCCGATTTGTGTAGGAAATGCTTAGAATTAGATTAAAATGATAAAGCAATAGAGAGAATTTAATTTGAGAAAAAAATAGTTTGTTGTTGCATGTAGAAGAGGATAGTTTCTTTTCTTTTTTTATTTTATTTTATTTGCAGAAAGGGGTGTGAATAGCATGATGAGGGTGCAGCCTCACAAAAAAATCTAATGTACTTTCATTTTCTTATTTTAAAAACTATGCAACCACCTAAACCCATTGTTAATACTTTTATTATTAAAATAGAGATCCCAAAGTAATAATAATACATCAAGACAATTATTTATAAAATAAATATAAATCTTGTAAAAAATAAATAATTAAATGAAAATCGGAGTTAGAAATAATTTAAATATAATAATGTGCATGTTTGTCATTTAATCACAAATACTAACACACATATACACGTAAAATCATCCAAAATCTTATCCTCTAAAATAATCACAATAAAATACTAATTTTTTAGAAAAATAAATAATATTATTAAATATAATATTTATGATTTATATCACTCATTAAATAAGTTATGTATAAAAATATAATATTTATGATTTATATCACTCATTAATGTAATTATTTAAAAATCGTATTTAATTAATAAAATAATTTATTATTAAATTTGGGGTGTTACGCCAAATATTTTGAATTGATATGAAGAGCTTTGTAAGTCGATTAACACACATGTGAGTTGATTAACAGTTTAACAAAGTTTTTAATGCATTTAAACACTTCATTAATCTTATTTTTAAAATAGAGTTCTCCAATATAAGACATGGTTCTTTTTATTTTTATTCACTTTTTTTTGTTAACTTAGTATACTCGAGTTGAGTAAATCAAAATTATTAATTTTGAACGAGTTACTTGTTGATGGATGTAAATGTTTCTTTAATAGCAAAGTTCAATATATAAAGGTTGTTCCTCTAATTTTCATTTATAAATATGTAATTTTTAAGTACTTTTTATGCTTCTTGTAAGTGTTGCAACCAATTTGATTTTATACTTAGAGTTTTGATGTTTAAAAAAGTATTTTATGAGAATAATATATTTGACTTCACAGAGTATGAAGAAGATTTGTGTTTTTGAAGACAATTAAAAATAAGATTTGATTCAGATTTATAATTGAAGAAAATCTTTGACCAAGTTGAAAAGGAGATATCAATTATTTACAAGAAGATTTGATCAAGATTTATCACAAGAAGATATGATCAGCTTAGAAAAAACACTTAGAAAATATTTCTCATTGGAACAAGTGTTTCTCTCTTTGAACTCTAAGATGAATTTGAAACTTTGAGCTTGAGCTCTTCTATTTTTTTTATGATTTTTCAATGATCTTCTTCTTCAACCTTTAGTATCTATTTATAGATAAAATTAGAGCTTGAATTTAGTCCTTGTTTAATTCTGAATTGTATTTCATTCCTAGCTTGGTCAACAATGATCTTATTCAAAAATAATTATGAACAAGATGTTTTTTGATAATATGTTCTTTAGCCAATTCTTTATTTCTGAATCCAATATTAGGAGTTCTTCTAGATTGATTATGTTTCTATTTTGTTAAGATTGAGTTTATAAATTCTTTAGATTGATACTATTCGTATTTTGTTAGGATTAAGTTTGTAAATTCTTCAACTTGATACTGTTCGTATTTTGTTAAGATTGTTTTCGAAAATTCTTCATTGAAACATCATTCCTATTGTTTGCTTTGCTCACCTTGAATAACTCATCCTATAGCACAACTGTGATGAGTCTTGAGTAGCGAATAGTCTTAATATTTCCTGATCTGGAGTTGATGGTACAAGACCTCATGTTCTCAAGTACCAAGTTTGGAAAATTTGTCTTGATCTTCAAGGAGATGTTCCACATCAATCCCTTGTGGTATTTGCTGACATGATTAACCGAGCCACCTTTAGGCATCACACATCCAATCAGAATCTTGAAGAGTACTATGTTTTTGGGCTTCAAATGTACTAACTTAGAGCTGACCTTGGGATCTTCAAAAGTTCATTCTTGATTTTAAAGGAGCCAACCCTTGATTCAAATCAATTTTCATATATTATGCCTTCATCTAGACATTTGGTAATAGAAGTAATGTTCGTTGAGTGATTTTGATTAAAACCACACTAGAGACTTCTCCATCTTTGTTTGCATCAACAAACCTGTAAAAATCTTTAACTTCAACGCCTAGAGAAAAAGGTTGATCAAGGTTACAGTACTTAGACAATCTAATACCGACAAAATCTTTAAAGAATTCAAACCCGTTGTCACTGATATTAGTGAAATCAATTTGAAGTTCATTGAGAATATCAAATTGATCCATATTACATGCCATAGCAGGGGCATGAGAAATGTTACTCAAGGACATAAGAAAAGGCGGCACTTGAAGCCATTAGAGAATTCATGAGGGTTTTAGAGATATTTCTAAGATTTGAAAAGATAGAAAAAGTGTGGAAATACGTGAGAGTAGTGTGTGACTTGAGCGTTGGTGTTTTTTAGTAAAAATTTGTGTTTCTAAAACCAAATAGCAAAAACTGCCTTGCACGTGTTAATACATAAAAAACAGCATGTGTTAGAAAATCACATAACTCGCATTTTTCAAGAAACTTATTCATATATGAGATAAATTAAATTTTAAATGAGTAAAGGCAAACAAAAAAATCAATTCATCAAAGGCAAAGCACACATAGTTATCTAATTAATATGTTTTACCAAATGCATAAGCATACAGGGATTACAACTTCACTCCTTTATAAATTGAATATTTAAATTTTTCTTTATAAAGTTAAATTTATCCTCTGCAAGGGGTTTTGTGAAAAATATATGGCCAAGGATGATCAGTGTCAATGAATTTAATGTCTAAAATATCTTTCTGGACATAATCTCTTATAAAGTGATGTTTATCTCTATATGTTTTGCCCTTTAGTGTAAAATAGGATTTTTTGTTAAACATATAACAAAAGTGTAATCACAGAAGATGAGAATGTTACTCTCAATCATTTTGAAGTCTTCTAGTTGATGTTTCATCCACAACAGTTAAGTGATGCAACTAGTTGCTGAAATATATCCTACTTCAGTTGTAGATAGAGAAATTGTTCCTTGTCTTTTACTAGATCGGGAGATCAAATTTTCACCAAGGAATGTACAACTAGCACTAGTAGTTTTCCTTTCTAGTTTATCTCCAACATAGTCAACATCATAGAAACCTACTAACTTGTACTCAGAGGATGGCTTATAACACAAACAAAGATTAGTAATTCCCTTCAAATATCTAACGAATCCTTTTAATATCAGTTAAATGAGATTATTCAGTGTCAGACTGAGATCTTGCAAGCACACACATTAAACAAAATGTCAGGTCTAGATGTAGTTAAGTACAGTAGAGAGCCAATCATCCATCTATATATCTTTTGATCCATTATTTTACCTGATTCATCTTTATTATGAGAACATCTGGGATGCATAGGTGTAAGTATGTGTTTGCATTCATCCATCTTAAATTTCTTAAGAAATTCTCTACTATATATTTGAAAATTAGTGGCGAGTTAGACATCCTAGTCACAAGCGCTAAATGACATGTATACTTAATTTCACGATTAGAGCTCAAACCTGATAGAAAAGACCAAACCTATCAACGAAACTATAGATAAGTGATCAAAACAGAACAAAAAATAATTAGCGGACCAAAATGAAACTAGAAATTAAATTAAGTGATCAAAAGAGTAATTTAGCCAATTAAGAATGAGAAGGCTTAAATGCACATGTAGCGACCTTAGTTTCTCTATTATACGATTTTAGACGAGTAATTTTGTTGGAGCAATTTTGACCTCTAAAATATATCCATTTTCTGATTTCTTAATCCCCACCCATAAATAACTAGATTTATTTAAAGTTCATGATAACAACCTAGCCCCTTCATATCTAATCATTTCTCCTTCTTTTATCTCTTCCCTTCCCATCTCCAAGCTCAACCCAACTGTTCTGTCTAAGCTTCTTTAGCAACAATTGGCTACAATAAAAATAAAAATCAAAACACTTTTATAACTCAACTTCACCACAATCAAATTTGTTTTAGAATCATCCCATTAATTATTTTTTATTGTTTTTCAAAAGTTAAAATCAAACCATCGTCTATATTCTTTGGCTCAGTCATTTTCCCCTACTAATTTTCATCATCATTGCAACAAATTCCTAAGTAGCCGTGTGAGAATTCTAAAACATTCACTTATTCTTCTACGCTTCTCTCTCCGTCTCAAGATAAATATCGTTTAAATTTTTTGCATACGTATTAACAAATCTAATAATTAGAAGAAGAAAAAAAAAGATAAAAGTGGTTGGATGAGTATGTGAATTTGACTGATGAAGGGGAACCTGAGTGTTTTCGAGAGGCCATGGAGAGTGAAGAAAGTCAAAAGTGGTTGGATGCAATGCATGATGAGATGAAATCCTTGCATGATAATCACACTTATGATTTGGTGAAGTTGCCAAAAGGAAAAAGGGCTTTGGAAAACAGGTGGATCTATAGAATGAAACTTGAGAGTAACTCAAAGTCTCCGAGGTATAAAGCCAGATTAGTGGTGAAAGGTTTGCGTTAAAGAAAGGGTGTTGATTTTAATGAGATTTTCTCACCTGTGGTAAAAATGTCATCAATTAGAACCGTGTTGAATTTGGCAGCTACTCTTGACTTAGAGGTAGAACAAATGGATGTAAAAATGGCTTTCCTTCATGGTGATTTGTAGGAAGAGATTTACATGAAGCAACCTAATGGTTTTCTTGTTGAAGGCAAGGAAGACTATGTGTGTAGACTAAGAAAGATTTTATACGGTTTAAAGCAAGCTCCAAGGCAGTGGTACAAAAAGTTTGAGTTTGTTATGTGTGACCAATGATACATGAAGACTACTTCTGACCATTGTTTATTTGTTAGAAAATTTTCTAACGATGATTTCATTATCCTGTTATTATCTGTTGATGACATACTTACTGTTGGGAAAAATATTTCCAAGATTGACAGGTTAAAGAAGCAGTTGGGCGAGTCATTTGCCATTAAAGACATGGGAGCAACTAAACAGATTCTTGGCATAAGAATCATGCATGACAGAAAGGAGAAGAAACTTTGGATGTCACAAGAACACTATATTGAGAGAGTGTTGTAAAGGTTTCAAATGGAAAACTCGAAGGCTGTAAGTACTCCTCTTGCTGCTCATTTTAAGTTGAGTTCTAAACAAAGTCCTTCTAGTGAAGATGAGAAAAGAGACATGGAACGAGTTCCTAATGCTTCTAATGTGGGTAGTTTGATGTATGCAATGGTGTGTACAAGACCAGATATTGTGCATGCTGTTGGTACAGTCAATAGATTTTTCTCAAATCCAGGTAGAGAACATTGGAATGCTGTAAATTAGATTTTGAGGTATCTTCGTGGTACTACATGTATGATGCTTTGTTTTGGAGGTGACAAACCTATTTTGGTGGGGTACTCCGACTCAGATATGGTTGGAGATATTGACTCAAGGAAGTGCACTTCAGGCTATATGATTAAATTTGCAGAGGGAGTTGTGGCTTGGCAGTCGAGATTACAGAAATGTGTAGCATTGTCTACAACTGAGGCAGAGTTCATTGCCATTACTGAAGCATGCAAAGAGTTGATTTGGTTGAAGAAATTCTTGCAGGATCTTGGGTTTATTCAGGACAAATATGTATTATTTGTTGATAGTCAAAGTGCTATTCATCTTGGTAAGAATTCGACGTTTCATAGCAGGTCCAAACACATTGATGTGAGGTATCATTGGATACGTGATGTTTTGGAAGCTAAGTTGTTGGAGTATGCTAAAGTTCATACTGATTATAATGGTTCTGATATGATGACTAAAGCATTACCGAGAGGGAAATTTGAAACTTGTTGTGATATCGCCGGTTTGGCGATTATCTCCACATAGTTGTGAAGGGGAGATGTGTTGGGTATAAGGCTCCCTTCCTATGTGGAGAAAAGTCCAAATATTGTAGCCGATGTGTCTCACTTGTTTTAGTGGAGAGTGGTTTAATTAGGGTTGAAAGATAGAAACTATTTTTGAAAGGAAAGACAACCACCAAAAGAGAAAAGAGAAGATTAACCCTATTCCCGACTTTGTTAAATCAGTCTCAGAAAAACATCAACTGCGCATTCATTAACTGTTGGATCGGGATGATTTTTGGACAGCAGGTTCGCAACATTCACGTCTTTGTTTTCAATGGTAGGATCGGCAAAACGATTTCTAGAGAAGGAGGAATTATGCTCGAACAACATCAAGTTTTTGAGTGTTTTTCTTCTTCTTGTTTTTCACTTGTAAGCTTTAGTGCTTTGTTATTTTGGCTGGTTGTAGGCAACTTTGTGCATCTTTTTGAGACTCTCTTTTACCCTTATTTGATTATAGTGGAGCTATTTCTTTGGTCTGGACGACCCGTGGTTTTTACCCTTGCGTTGAGGGATTTTCCACTTAAAATATCGGTGTTCTTTACGATCTTTTATTTTGATTAATTTGCTGCCATATATATTTGTTGTTGCTCCTCACGGGTTCTTGCAAGTTGGGAGGATTTTATATCCCCTACGTATTACTTGTTATCGTATTTCTGTGTTTATTCTCCATCAATTGTATGTAGAAACATGCTTACAAATTACATACTTATCATGGAAATTAGAGGACCAACTTTTATATATAGAACCTTGCTGATAAAGAAACATTAACATCCATTTTCGAATTAATTTTTTTGGTTAAGTTTTTCTAAAATATAATTGTATTCAATTTGATTTGATATTAATTAAATACTAAATTGATTAATTGTATCAATAATTGAATCATTCAATCAATATCTTCTTGTTTGAAGTGGCGAATCATATCTCAGTTAATTTTAATTGCATCAATCTTTTGTGAGAAATTTATCGAAACAAATAGAATTTTGAATAGGTGAATTTTACATCGAGATTAGAGAGTTGACAAATAATGTAGGGAGACATAAACCTATCTCATAAAACAATCAATCAAGAAAGAAAAAAGTGTCAAAAAGTTTGTCAAATCAACCAAGTTTTCCAGCTACTTAGATTAGATATTATATTATATAGTTAACATTTCGGTGAATACTATTATCCTAAATATCTTTGTCTATATCTTATGTTGCGACGTTATCTGGACTAACAAGGTTTTTAGGGACATAATTCTTTACCAACTCCTTCTCAAGTGCTATATTTTTTGTAGAGTGATTAGGACCTAAATGGATCTAATTATAAGGAAGACAAGAAAAATTTCAAGTCAAGACTTTAGAATAATTTTCAGTTTTTAACAAAGCATGAGTTTTAATATGTTTCTTTGGTTGATTTTAATTTTGTAAAAATGATTTCATGTAAAAACAACTTTGTTAAAAAGTTAATGTATGCTTAATTTACGAATATAAATTTATGAAATGTTTATTAATGATGTTTTGACTCATAAAATATTTTATTAATAGTCCAAGCTTACATGACTGAGGCAAGATGGTTACACAATAACTATGTACCAACAATAAAAGAGTACATGTCCATATCAAAGATAACATCTGGTTATCGAGTGTTGTCTACAACATCTTACATTAGCATGGGAGATATAACTGTGGAAGACATCTTCTATTGGGTAACTAATATGCCAAAAATTGTAAATGGTGCTGCTCTTGTTTGCAGGTTAAATGATGAAATTGTGTCCAATGAGGTATTTATATTATTTTTTATTATTATATGTCATTCAAAAAACATTTCTCTACCATTAATATGAGTGTAATGACTGATAATAAATTGTGAGTGTAAACAAGTTTTATACGTGTTCAATTATATCTAATCAGATAGATATTTGTGCAAAAATTTAAGAATTAATATATCAAAGTGATGTGCATAATGATAAATTATGATTTTTCTTCATTGTCATTAGATAGTCAATAAAATCTCAAATATATTATTTGATCACAAATGATTATATAAATATTTATGTACAGTTTTTTTATGATGGGCAGTTTGAACAACAAAAAGGAATGTTTGCTTATTCCTAGAATGCTATATGAGACAATATGATACAAATAGGGAAGCTGCCATTCAAGAATGCCAAAAATGAATTGACAACGCATGGAAAGATATGAATGACGATTGTCTTACGCAAACTAAAGTTTCATTGCCTCTTTTGACTTCGGTTCTCAACTTGGCACGTTTTATTGAGGTTTACTACAAAGATAAAGATAACTACATGCATTCTGAAGGACTAATGAAGAAACATATTAAAGCTTTACATGTTGATCTGGTGCCAATTTGAGCATTGATTTAAGTCTTGTTACGTTTTGTATTTCCACACTTGATAAAGAAAATATGTCAAATGTCAAAATTATTATATAGAAAGCGACTTTCATTTGAAATAAGTTTATATCTTACTCTCTACCCATCATTTCGACATAAAACATTCATTGCAAAAATTAAAAAAGGAGTTGGAATTCAAAATATCTTGGGAGATTATAAAAAAACCCAAGGGAATAAAGACATTAAGCAAATCTAAAATTAGTGAGACTAATTCTATTGTGATAAATTCTACTACAACAAAATTGGATGGTTGTTTAAAAAAATTTATCAGGATAAATTTCTCTCTTGATAGATATGAGAGTTAATAAATTGTATGTGCTTGTTAAGGAGCATATCACAAATAGTTCTTTCCTCACTTCTTAAATTTTATGGGCACAATATCATCGTTTTGAAGTCTTTATTGATAAGAACACAATTAACCTCCAACTATAACGCAAGTCAGCTCTTTGATATGCAATCTATATTACTATCTTTATCGAAACTAGCTCTACATGAAAATAAGATTCTTGATAAAGTGCTTTATATATATATTAGAGGCTGATCTTATGCTACCCCAAGACGAACCATCCAAATTTCACTTGATTCAACCACAAACTTACCTATACTATTGAACGTGAATATTGAGGTTGCTCTAGGGGTGTAGCAACCTAATTTTCGTGGTAAATTTTGTTCCTTTTGAACGAGAAATTTCTCAAAAGTTATTTTAAAATAATATAATTAACAACACATTTTCAAGATAAGTCAAAAATCACAAATTAGATAACTTTATATCAATTGTAAACTACATCAAGTTAAGGAAGGTTATCAACATTGATAACCAAATACCCTATGCTGATCATAATATACTTAAACAAAGGCTACTGGAGTGATTTAATTATTAAACGCATGTTATTGTGAGATAGTATCTTTATTATTGACTTCTTATTTTTCCTTGATAATTTATAAAGTGTATTTTCATAAATTTATTGATCATAAGTCTCCTATAATATGATGTCAAATTTAGAGATTATTTTGTGTTTTGTGACACAAATTAAATACACTTATATGCTTTAATTAAATGGTCGGTTAAGAACCTTAAATAAATAAGCAGTAGATTATGATAGTATCTTATATGTGTGCTATGTTGTCTTTTTTGATAAGAACCTATAGATATTGTAGGAATCAGTATAACTCAATCATGGTTATAAGACATCCAAATTAATTCAAACTAGAATATAACATGCGCGTTGCGCGGGATATATAGACTTTAACATATTAGTAGTATTGTGAATAAGATTTTAAAATTTCAAAAATAATATAATTTATTCATTTTGTTTGTAGAATATTTTTTCAAGTGAGTTTATTTTAGTAATTATTATATATGAGTTGCCAAACACACATTTGAGAATATGTAAAATGTTTTGCAGAACGTAATTGCAACTAATTCATATATTTAGTATTAAAAATCCATAGTGAAGATCATCCTACAAACAAAATTCATAAATAATATTTAGTGTTAAAAATCTTAAAAGTATTTTAATAAATATTAATATATGTAATTATCTACTGCAAAATCAGATTAGCCATGCTCTTTTTTTGTGTTGTGAAATATAAATTTATAGTCAAAATATTGTTAGAAAAATATAAAAATGATTTTGCCATTTGGTATTCATTTTATTCTAATCATGGCAAAGAAATGACAAATCTAAATTCCAATATTTTGAGTATGAGACTTCTATACAACATGACTTGAGAATTTTCACAAACAACTCGTATGTACGGTTGAGTAGAAGTAAAACAGATGTAGAAACTTCAAATTGGTAGTAATTTTAAAAAATTTGACAACAAAAAACATCTCCGTAAAAAAACAACAAATAACTTTTTAATCTAAATATTAAACATTATTCTTTTATCTATAAATGGTAAATAGTTTTCTCCCGAAGACACAATAATAACACTCATATAAAGCTGAATATGGACAATCTTCTTTGTCTTTTGAGGAGCCAATATATTTTTATGTCGTAGATGAGATCAAATATGTCTACAAAAATAATACTCTAACTAACAACAATCCAGGTTTTGAGAAAACTGAGCAAATAGGTATAATATGTTACAAAATACCACTTACTCAAAAGCTATTTGTGCAAAAAAAAAAAATTCCAACTATATCTTCTTTGAAAATAATTGAGTTGCAAGGCACTCATCGTAGAGACTGTGAAGAAGTAGAATAGTATACGTAAAAAAAATTTATATATTGATTGTACTTTAATTTGTAACTCAAGACACATTAACAGTTATACTTAATATTAAATGCTAAATAATAGTAATAATAAAATAATAATAATAGTAAAGTGTGTGTTAAAGCAAATTGAAAGTTGAATAATAAGGAGAATTAAAGAGGAAAAGCCTTTTAGATGTGCCACATGGAATTTTTTGTTGAGGTAGCAATATTTGAATGAAATGGCACAATATTAAATGATGTTTATGTGGGAGTCTATTTAAAAAAAAAAAGAATTTTACAACTATATCTACTTCTTTGAAAATAATTGGATTGCAAGGCACTATTGGTAGAGATTGTTTGAAGAAGTAGAATAGTATATACTAAAAAAAATTATATATTGGATGATTTTCTATTTTTACATAGAAAAATATATATTTTATTAATAATACTTTTGAAAGCCAATCTGATTGAATCATCAAAACGTTTAAGTATGATAAACACCTATACTTATGACTCGTTTACATGAATTTTTTTAAATGGCATTATTTGCTTAATAGTTGAGTAAAGTAAATAATAATAATAATAATAATAATAATAATAATAATAATAATAATAATAATAATAATAATAAATGACATGTTGTACTTAAAATGACATGTTAGCCACCGACAGCACTGTCATTTATGATCTTCTTGCACCTTTTTCCCCCAGTTGAAAACTAGCGAGTTTTTGTATTTCGTGAGAATCAAATTCAGGACCTAGGGGTTAAGTCAACGATTCATTCTCCATTACCAAATGAGATACTAGATCCATTGTTTATGCACTACTTGATTCATTTTTGTTTGCAAACATGTTATACTACCTTATAGTAAGTAGTTACTTGTTTTATCTGCTACATGAAAAATCTCTGTCTCAGTTTGTGATAAGTAATTAGGACTAATTAAACAAAATTGTGACAAATTTAGAACTGTTAGAATATGTTATGTATTTAAAATTATCGTTTGAATTAGTGAAATAAATGTAAAATCATGGTACCAATTTGTTGGATTAGTTATGTGGATATGAATATGGAATTGTGTGTGTTCTAAGTGTTGAAATTTAGTGAATATAGTTTAGAGTAGTTGGAAGTGTTTAAACTAGTTCACAATAGTTGTTGTTATATCTAGTCATCCCTTTACAAAGAGATTTGTCTCAGTACAGTCGATGACTTAATCCACTATTAATCCAATAACATACAAGTATTCTTTACTTTACCTCTCCAGGCTTCAAGTATTCTTTCACCTCTTCAGGTACCTCTTTTAAATGAAAGACTTGTTGTCACTATTAGGCTGGAGTACATTGAGTCAAGTATGTGTCTGAATTGACCATAATCTTTTTTTGAATTTTAACTCTCATTGAGAGAATAATACAATTCAATCCCATATCAATTCAAGTGTATAAAACAACTTGATTGATTTACATCAATATTTAATAACTCTCGACATAGAGAATTTTTCATTCATTCTTTTCTTGAAACCAAACACAAGAAATAATATTAGGTACTTGTTGCAAAGCTTAAACCAAACACAAACCAAACAAACACTTGAAATTTGGCCCATTAGTGGCGGTTGTATTTGCCTCAATATGTTGCAGTTGCAACCATAAGGTTGAGTAAACTTAATTGAATGAGGTTAAGTGGTTTTTGTAATTTAGGTTGAGTTACTGGAAGAAATTCTTTAGATGAAGGTATTGGTCGTAGCCAGCCAGGTTTGTTTTTATTTTCAAAATTACCATAATCACCAAGTTACGATTAAAATTTAAAAATTATTTTAACAAACTATAACATAATTCAAACCCCCTTCTTGTGTTATTGAAACTTGTGTTGGATGGCTACACAGATGTGGCAAGTGATCTTAATTCTAGAAAATTATTATATGATGACGTTTGCAGGGGGAGCTGTGTCTTGAAAATCAAAGTTACAAAAGTGAGTTGCTTTATCCACTACTGAAGCTGAGTACATGCAGCAATTGAAGCATCAAAAGAACTCTTGTTGATGAAGAAATTCTTACATAAGTTAGTCCTTAAGCAAGAAAAGTTTATGTTGTTCTGCGACAGTTAGAGTGTGATCCATCTCAACAAGAATCCAACTTGTCATGTAAAGTCGAAACATATTGAGGTGTAGTATCATTGGACACAAGATGCATTTGAAATGAAGTCATTTTCAATTAAATGGTTCATATATGATGACGAAGGTCTTGCCTATGTCGAAGATGATATGCTATAGAAAGAAAACCGACATGGTTGAGCAGTACCTTCTCACTTTCATAAGGGGGAAATTTGTTGGGTGGGCTCACTCTCCAAGTGTAACCCACCAAATTTTACTATTATTATTATTATTATTATTATTATTATTATTATTATTATTATTATTATTATTATTATTATTAAAGAAATGAAATAAAAAGGAATAAGATTATTTAATTAGGCTAGACCATTGTGGAAAACAAAAAGGGATTTGAAATCCCTAAGTCGGCAGCAAGCAGCAACACTGTCGCGCTAGAAGAAAAAGGAGAGAAAGGGGTGACGACAAAAAAAAGCAGAAAAAGGAAATTGGGTTCCCATGGTAATTGATGTTTACAATATTTGTTCTGGTCTATAATTTTAGTATGTTATTTCTACTACTGAGTTTGTTCTTTTAATATATATTGTTAGTTTGAAATACCAACTATAGTGGAAGATTGTTTGTTCTTTGAAGAAAATTTTCCATGTTAAAAATTATATTGTGTCTGATATTTAGTTTTTTGCCAATAGTTGTTGCTATATGAAATTGTATTATCTGGTTGGTCATTTATCTATACAAGTGGGAGGAAAATATTCGCATTATTGAGATAGTTATCTCTTTTTTTTTTTCCAACACTCTATTGTTGCCATTGGTTTTTGCACTTGTTCGTTTCTTCGTTCTTGTTGTTCTCACTACCGAACTCGGTTTCTTGACTGCGTTATAAATGTAACAGTTTTACATCAAGAGATGTTATGTAGTTCTGGCCAGTCTGTATAACAGTGCAAAATTCAACAGTAATTTTCTCGCTGCTGCAGCACGGCTTTGAAAAACAGCGGTTCTATCAAAAATTCACATTTTTTACGTGGAGATTTTGCAAAATAAATTACCAATTAGAATGGAATTATCAAGGAGAGCGGTGATACAAGACATTCATCAACAACTTTGCGTTTGGTGCTTTAATAAAACTGAAGCCATAAATCATTTGTTTGCTAGATGTAGTAAAGTGTTGGAAGTGTGACACCTTGTTGGCAAATGGTTGGAATGGCAAGATGATGATGATTGCTTGCAGTTGTTAGATAATTTGAAATTCAAGTAATGCATTAGTTGTATGTGATAACTAACTAACTAATCACTCAATTAGTTAGTTAGTTAGTTAGAGAGCAGTTAGAATGAATAGGGATAAGTCATGTATAAATAGCATATTCAATTCATTCAATAAACAAGCCCTACACAAGTGGATCCAAATCTGAGTGAAAAACACGAGTGGAAAACAAATGGTATCCAACTTTAAGTAACAACTTTAAAGCTAACAATTGGTATCCAGAGTCATAAGAATTGATCCAAATCTGAGTGAAAAACACGAGTGGAGTGTAAGGATTAAAAACACGAGTGAAGCGAGGATGAGTTCAAGTACAAACAATGGAAATTTTCCAGCTCATATGCCACACTTTGATGGAAAAGATTGGGATAGATGGAGAATGCAAATTCGAGCATTGTTTGGATTTCTAGAAGTGTTAGAAATAATAGAAAATGGTTTTAAGGATCTGGGAGCTAATCCAACAGAGGAGCATAGATCAAGTTTTAAAGAAAACAAGAAGAAAGATTGCAAAGCTACATTCATTCTTCATCAATGCCTTAATACAACTAACTTTGACAAGATATTTGATGCGAGAAGGTGAGGTTGCAGACCTTACAAAGGAAATTCGAACTCCTACAAATGGAAGAACAAGAAAAGGTATCAAATCTGATTCCAAGATTAAGAACAACCACAAATCAGATGGCTGGTTGTGGTGAGAAGCTGATTGAACAGAAATTGTGTGAAAATATTTTGAGATCCTTGCATCCTAGGATTAATTACATTGTGTGTGCCATTGAAGAATCCAAAGACATTTCAACATTGAGTCTTGAAGAATTGCAGGGAAAATTAGAAGTAAGAGAATTAAAAATGGATGAAAGTAATGGAGTGGAGTCTGGGGATCAAGCACTAGCAACACAAGTTCATAAGAAAGGAGATCAGAAAAAGAAATGGAAGAAGAATAAATGCAAGAAGTCTGAGGATAGGTTTGAGTCTTCATCAAAGGGAGGAAGTGCAAATGGCAAATTCAAAGGAAAATCAAAGAAATTTGACAAGAAAAAGGTACAATGCTACAATTGTGAGAAGTTTGGACACTTTGCTGCTGAATGTTGGGCTAGAAAAGGAAAACAGAAGAAAAAGGATGAGGATGAGGTATGTGCTGCACAAGAGGATGATTCATACTCAGACATAGTCTTGTTGATGGCCACCACGAAGGAAGAACCTTCTCAATCCCAATTATAGTTCCTTCATACTCAGACAAGTCACAAGGGATGGCTGGTGGATCTTGATACATCAAGAAGAAGCAAGATAAGGTTTGTTGATGATAGAACCTTGGAAGCTGAAGGTGCTGGCAACATGGTGATCAAAAGAAGAAATGGCAAGACTGTGGTGATTAAGAATGTGCTGTATATGCTAGGGATTAGAGGCAACTTACTAAGCATAGGCTAGCTAATTCATAAAGGATTTCAGATGATTATGAAGAATGATGCACTAGAAATGTATGATGGACAAAAGAAGATGATACTAAAGGTTCCTCTCTCAAAGAACAAAACATTTGTCATTAACATACAAGCTGCAGACATCCAATGTTTGAAGGCGATGAGCTCAATTGATGAAAACTGGTTGTGGCATTCAGGATTTGGCCAGCTAAATTTCAGGAGCTTGCAGCAACTAGGAATAAGGAAGATGATCAATGGAATTACTATGATTGATGTTCCTAAGAAGGTGTGTGAAGTGTGTATGGTAGGAAAACAATCAAGGAACTCCTTCAAGTTACAAGTGCAAGCAAGAGCAAAGAATTGTCTTGAAATAGTTCATAGTGACATATGTGGACCATTTGAGGTGCCATCACTAGGAGGTAATAAGTACTTCATAACTTTTGTTGATGAACTTAGTAGAATGTTGTGGATTTATTTGACAAAGACCAAAGATGAAGCATTTGAAATATTCAAGAATTTCAAAGTGAAAAGTTGAAAATCAAAGTGGAAAAGCTGTCAAAGTGCTAAGGACAAATGGAGGTGGTGAGTATACATCACATGAGTTTGACGAATTTTGTGTTAAAAATGCAATTGAACATGAAGTGATTGCTCCCTACACACCTCAACATAATGGACTGGCTGAAAGAAGAAACAGAATTATCCTAGACATGTCTAAAAGTATGTTAAAACGAAAAGAATTGCTACACAAGTTCTGGGGAGAGGCTGCATCAACAGCTGCCTACATCTTGAATAAGTGTCCAACAAAGAAGCTGTCAGAGAAAGTGCTAGAGATCTTGAGTGGTAAGAAGCCAGTTGTAGGGCACTTGAGAACATTTGGTGCTTTATATTTCAAGCATGTGGCAGACCAGAAGAGAAGGAAATTGCAGGACAAAAGTGAAGCCATGATACTAGTTGGGTACCGTCTAACTGGTGCATATATGCTCTATAATCCTACTAAAGGAAAAGTTGTAGTTAGTAGAGATGTAAATATAATTGAGCAAGAAAATTGGGACTCAAAGCAGAAAGCCAGCAGCACCACCCAGCCCTGGGACTGGAGACATGTTGCAAGCAGCACCAGCAGGAGACAGGTAGCATCAGCTAACCTACACAAATTCTTGTACCAATGCAAAATGATTATCAGACCAGTGGAGACACAATTTTAAGAAAGTATAGAATTAAGCAGATCTTAGAGAGCAAGGCAGCCACCAACACATTTAAAAGAGTTTGAAGTATACAATAATAATGACATCAACAACAGTAGAGATCTGGTTCACTTTCCTTTATTTGCAAATACACAACCTTTAAAAGTAGAGATCAAGCTGAATTTAGATGGAACAATTGCAAAATACAAAGCTAGATTGGTTGCCAAAGGATTCCTACAAAGGGTAGGCATAGACTATTTTGAAGTGTTTTCTCTTGTGGCCAGAATTGAGACAATCAGACTAGTAATAGCACTGCCTTGTGCAAGAGGCTAGCTGATGTGCCAACTTGATGTCAAATTTGCATTTTTGAATGGATTGCTTGAAGAAGAAGTGTATGTCTCTCAACCACCAGGATTTGTGATTAAAGGAAAGGAGGATAAAATGCTTAAGTTGACTTGAAGCAAGCCCCAAGAGCTTAGAAGAAAAGAATGGACTGATTCCTAATCAGCATTGGCTTCATCAAGTGCATAATAGAATATGGAGTTTATCTGAAGCATTAGCAGATTCATGGAGAATCCCAAGCACTCTCACTGGATTGCAGTCAAAAGAATCATGAGATACATTCAAGGCACATTGGAACATGGAATTCTATTTGCAACAAAATTAAAACAAGGAGATGAAGACTCGGTAGGCTATTCAGATTCTAATTGGTGTGGAGATAAGAATGATGGAAGAAGCACATTAGGCTATGTATTCAAATTCATGAAATCTTCAATAGCATGGAGCTCAAAGAAGCAGTCAGTCATAACATTGTCATCATGCGAAGTTGAATATATTGTTGGCAACTATGCAACATGCAAAGCATTGTGGTTGGAAACTTTGATGGAAAAATTAAAGGTTGATGTATGCAGATAGTGCCATTAATGATTGACAATATCTCAGCCATTAATCCAGCAAAAAACCATGTATCTCTTGGAAGAAGCAAGCACACTGAAAGAAGGTTTCATTTCTTAAGAGATCAAGTTGGAATATGCAAGCTAAAACTCATATATTGCCAAACTTTAATGCAAGTGGCAAACATTATGACGAAGGCATTAAGGACAGGCATATTTGAGGAGTTAAGACAAATGCTAGGTGCAGTATCACTTAGATACCTGAATTAAGGGAAAGTGTTAGATAACTTATAATTCAAGTAAGACATTAGTTGTATGTGATAACTAACTAACTAATCACTCAATTAGTTACTTAGTTAGAGGACAGTTAGAATGAATATGGATAACTCATGTATAAATAGTATATTCAATTCATTCAATAAACAGGCCCTACAATTCATATGCTTATATTTGTTGCACTAGAAGTAACAACTTTAAAGCAAACAACAGCAGATGCTTACAACAGCTTGCTTGCTGCTAACATGGGAATGGAAGTGGTTACCAACTTCCTGGAGTTTAATTCGGCCAGCAAAGGAAAATTTAGCACAAAGGTGTTTCATTTATTTGGTTATCAAGTACTGATTTCATTTAATTGTTTATAAAAAAATATTAACAGAAAAATAAACTTGTTAATGAAGAAGGGGTGTTTGTCTATTTGATGAGAACTTACAAAAGGTGACTGTACATTTTAAAAATAGAAAAGATGTATTTGTGATTTTAAAAGTATTAAAGTATTAAGAGATCGTAATTTATCATTTAGGTTGAGAAATGAAGATAATCTTTATTTGTGAATAGTTCTCATTGTCATTAATTGTTTTAATATTTTTTTCTTTTTTATCTATCTCTTTTTAAATGGATAATAAATAAAGCAAGAGGAAAAATGAAAATGATGTTTACTTCCACTTTGCATTTAGGAATACGTGGTAAGTTTATTTATGTTGATTGTTGATGATTTTAAAATTCTAGAGGTGGAGGTACATGTGCATACAGTCGCTTGTGAGTGTGTCCTCATGATGAAAATTTTACTTACTCTAATTAGGAAGTTTTATTTTTACAGACAAAAGTTAATGTAATACTTCTTAAGTTTTATAATGAATTTCACTTTAATAAAAAAAAAATTATTTTACATTTCTAACATAAATCTTTTGGGTCATCCTCACTTCCAACTCGTTTCATCTAGAAATATTTTTTTTTTCCTTTCACTTTATACAATCAAACGAGAAAAATTTAGATTGTTTTTTGAGATAAATTGGTTAAACAAGAAACAACTTGTAATGTCCCACATTAATTATCTACAACATAATATGTAGAATCTTATAAATGGTATTATAGTATGGTTAAATAAAAATGAAGATTTGAAATGTATTTTAACTTTGCATGTGATCTCTATTGAGGAGGTGACGAAATTTTTATGGTAGAGAGAAAAAGGGATGATTGGGAGAGAGGGAAAGAAGGAGGAAGATGGTGTTTTGTGAGATAGAATGGTGTATAATGGAGGGGGAGGGTTTAGGTTTGTTAGAGAAACGGAAAGGAATGAGAAATATGAAAGTGTCATCATCATCATCACTATTATTATTATTCATAATAATAATAATAATAATAATAATAATAATAATAATAATAATAATAATAATAATAATAATAATAAAAGTTTTACCTACTCGTATCTTAAGATTATAAAGTAAAGTTCTAACTACTGAGCTAACACTTCATCGATAAGAGAAAACCTCATTATTTCTCCACTTTTTATCATTTTTATTCAAACTATTTAAATATTCTTTTAACTTCTTCAACGAAGGTTGCGTCTAACGGAAGGGGTTAGACTTTCACAATATAATGAACTAATGTTTTGAATCCTTGCTAAAAGAGAATCCATATTTAGTTTTTGACGAGCCTCAAATTGAGTTAGTGTTAGTGGAGTAAACCTATGGAAAAAAAACTTTTTAACTTCTATTCTATTATTTTATTTTACTTTTTTCTTTTCTATTGCTTTCACTAACCAAACACACCGTAAAACAATAGTGTAAGGAAAATGGTTGACAAATATATATATTTTTTTAAAATACCCAATCATTTAAATTAGTAAAACGTACATCAATCGTGAACAATACAATTTAAAATTGCTAAACTTGAAAATGATAAATCTAAGAACAAACTCAGAACAACCAGAAATAAAATACTAAAATGTTATCAAATATAATAAAATTTATGAATATTACAAAATTTAAAGTGTTTTGAAATATCTTTATATCTAAAAATGTAATTGATGACGTCAAAGTCATTGATTGTTTATTATTAATTAACACTGAAATTTAGCTCCAAGGATTTGGTTTGCATTAGATCCCGAGGTTATGGGATTTGAGTTTTGTTAGTGTCTTTAGATGGATGTAGATGTAAATTTTTATGTAAATATTTTATCTGAGACTAAAACATCATCTATTCACCTTAATATTGAAATTTCGATTAAAAAAAGTAAATTAATATTCAAATTCCAAAGCTGACAATTACGTCTAAGTACTTCGGCAGATTATGAAAGCATGCATTATCAAAATATTATTAGAATAATAACAAGAATTTTTTTTAATAAAAAATAACACCGACTAAAATTATTGTGCACCTTTTACTTAAAAGTTTTCTTGATGAATAAATTTTATAAAATGTTTACAAACGTTGCAGTTAATCGGGATAACTGTTCTATAAATTTTATAAAAGAATTATGTTTACAAAACATAAAATTTTGAAATTTAATTTCAATAACAAAATATAATTTAAAAATTAGATCAACACATTTTATGACATCTTTTAATAGATCTTTCAACACGATTAAGCATACATGTAACATTAACACAAAGTCAAAGGGCATGAACTTGCAAAGATAAAGATCTATCTCACCTTTAAAAAAATTAGATATCAAACAGTAACACTATGCCAAAAATGACATTTTATAGCGCGTCTTTTACAGCTCTTATTAAATACAAGCGCTGTTGTATAATTTTTAAATAATTGTGAAAAAAACGCTGTTGTAGGGTCATATAGGGTCACATACGCTTGCACATAATGTTTACAACTCTTTTACAGCGCTTTTTTAAAAAGCGCTGTAAATTGAAGCGCTCTCACATAGCCTTTTACAGTGCTTTTTGAGCGCTTTAAACACACGCGCTGTAAAATGTAGCGCTCCCACCTTATGTTACATAGCTTTTAAAGCGCTGTAAAAGATTTGCGCTTTCACATAATCAAATGACCTATTACAACGCTTTTTATACAAGCGTTGTAAAAGGCTTGCGCTTTTACATTATTAAAGGACCTATTAGAGCGCTTTTTGCACAAGCGCTGTAAAATCATTCATTTTAAATAAAAATCATTCACTTTAAATAAATAAAAACAAATTTAAAACAAATTTAATACGTTGTCCTAACCCTACGAATTCTCATGTCCTCTACTTTGCGAACCCTCCTCTCCTCTTTACTGTGCGCCCATCTACAAATTGATCTACGTTGCTCCTCCTTTAAAACAAGTTGATCAACATTGTCTCAGGAACTGTATTTATTTATTTGTTGTTGTCACTAATTAAAACAATATTAGATATGTTCTGTTTTGAAATTGTTACATGATATTAGATATGTTCTCATGATATGTTTTGTTTTGAAATCAATCTTGGACCAATATTAGATATGTGTACTATATATAGGTCATATATATCAGACTTGAAATCATGCTTATTATTTGTGTAACTGCATTTATATAGGTCATAAAATGGACCGGAAATGGATGTCTGCCAATCAAATGACAAAAGAGTATGAAATGGAGTGAAGGAGTTTGTTGAGTTTGCAGTGATGAATGCAAAAGATCCAAATAGAGTCGTTTGTCCTTGTTTAAAATGTTGTTTTGGAAAACGCGTTAGAGCAGATGAGTTGGAAGGACATTTAGTATGACATGGAATTGATCAAAGCTATACATGTTGGATAAGACCCGCACAGATACATATGCTTCAACTGATTTCGACACAGACACATATGAGCCGGACCGAGTTGAGGAGATTGCAAAAGCAGTTGAAGAAGATTGTTGAGTGATGCAGAGAAAC
Source organism: Cicer yamashitae (assembly GCA_037974755.1). Classification (NCBI taxonomy): domain Eukaryota; kingdom Viridiplantae; phylum Streptophyta; class Magnoliopsida; order Fabales; family Fabaceae; genus Cicer; species Cicer yamashitae. The sequence continues at coordinate 13,122,893 of JBBPBQ010000004.1, forward strand.
CATTATATAATGGTTATACTAAATTCACAAGATTGTCGGCGATATTAAAGTTGTACAACTTAAAAGCGAGTAATGGATGGCCTGATAAAAGCTTCACAGAATTACTAACACTCTTAAAAGATATGTTGCCAGATGATAATGAACTTCCCAGTCGAACCTACGAGGCTAAACGAATTTTTTGCTCTATTGGTATGAGTTACGAAAGGATTCATGCGTGTCCTAACGATTGCATTTTATTTCGAAATGAATATGAATTACTAAAGGCGTGTTCGAAATGCAATGTCTCTCGATATAAGAAGAAAGAATCTACTCCAGCAAAAGTCGTGTGGTATTTTCCTATAATACCAAGATTTAAGCGCATGTATCGCAGTGAAGAAGATTCAAAACACTTGACATGGCATGCAGGACATGGCATGCAGATGAAAGAATTAGAGATGGAAAGTTTCGACACCCTGCAGATTCTCCACAATGGGCAAAAATTGATCACGAGTATCCTGAATTCGGGATAGAGTCAAGAAATCTACGACTTGCACTTTTCTACTGATGGAATGATTCCACATAGTCTTCAAAGCATCTCACACAGCACGTGGCTTGTGATTTTGTTGATTTATAACCTACCTTCATGGTTATGTATGAAGCGTAAGTTTATGATGTTGTCTTTGTTAATATCTGGACCGAAACAACCGGGGAATGATATCGACGTATACTTGGCTCCTTTAATTGAAGATTTAAAAATTATGTGGGAGACAGGTGTGGAAGTTTATGATGGGTATAAGAAAGAATGTTTCAATTTGAGGGCTATGTTGTTCGGCACAATTAATGATTTTCCAGCATATGGTAATTTATCAGGATATAGCATTAAAGGTCAGTGTGCTTGTCCTATATGTGAAGAGAGTACAAATTGGATGCGGTTGAAACATTGTAAGAAGAATGTATTTCTTGGACATCGTAGATTTTTACCTTATAGTCATCAGTATCGTGGGTGGAGAAATGCATTAAATGGAAAATCAAAGGAAGATAGAGCTCGTGTAGCACCGACTGGATATCAAATACTTGAAAAAGTACAAGTTTTGACCAATAAATTTTGCAAACCTTTTGCGGGAGAGCTAGTCAAAACTGGGTGGAAGAAAAAGTCAATTTTCTTTGAATTGCCATATTGGAAGTCATTGTATGTAAGACATTTTCTCGATGTGATGCATATTGAGAAAAATGTATTTGACAGTGTTATTGGTACGTTACTCAATGTACCAGGAAAGTCTAAGGATGGCATCAATGCAAGATTGGACTTGGTCGATATGGGAATAAGAAATGAATTGGGTCCCATAAAGAAAGGAAATCGCACATATCTACCTCCAGCCGCTCATACTGTATCTAGAAAGGAAAAAATTGTTTTGAGTAAATTTCTACACGATGTTATAGTTCCAGAAGGATACTCTTCAAACATTAAAACTTTAGTTTATATAAAAGACCTCAAGTTAAAAGGTTTGAAGACCCATGATTGTCATATTCTAATGGAGCATTTGCTACCAATAGGTATACATTCAATTTTACCTGAAAAAGTTCGCCGAGCCTTAACTAAATTATGTTTCTTCTTCAGGGAAATTTGTAGTAAAGTGATCGATCCTCAGAAATTACCGACATTGCAGAGGGAAATTGTTGTTACTTTGTGTGAGCTTGAAATGTATTTCCCACCCTCGTTTTTTGTTTTTTGATATAATGGTTCACCTTACTGTTCATCTTGTTAAGGAAACACAACTTTGTGGGCCAGCTTATATGAGATGGATCTACCCGATAGAACGATATATGAAAATATTAAAAGGGTACGTAAAAAGTAGAAGTCGACCAGAAGGTTGTATTGCTGAACGATACATTGTCGATGAAGCCGCTGAATTTTGTACTGGATATCTATCCAATGTTGAATCCATAGGGCTTCCCATGTCTCGTCATTCGGGATAATTATCAGGAGAATGGATAATTGGAAAGAGACTAATGACTATATCAAGGACAGAATGGGAGCAGGCAAAATTGTATGTTCTGCACAATGATGATGAGGTTCAACCGTATGTTACAATACACATGGATAAGTTATCTAGTTTGAACATGAATAGGAATCAAAATTGGATAGCTCGATAGCACAATCGAAGTTTCATAACATGGTTAAAAAATCACATAAAGTCATAGTTTGATAAAATGGTCCGAGTTTACATGTCTTTTCTTACACCGGTTATGTAATTAACGGCTACACATTTTATACCAAAGAACAAGATGATCAAACCACTATGCAAAATAGCGGAGTCACTCTCGTAGCTGAAGCGATGAATATCTCAAGTGCAAAAGACAAGAACCCAATATATGCAAATCTATCATATTTTGGGGTTATCGAGCGCATATGGGAGCTAGATTACACAATGTTTCGTGTTCCCATATTTGGTTGCAAGTGGGTCGATAATAATAATGGTGTTCGGATTGATGAGTTAGGGTTCTTGCTTGTCGATTTTAATAGGGTGGGATACAAAGATGAGCCTTTTATTTTAGCGTCGAAAGCTCAACAAGTGTTTTATGTCACTGATCCTGCTGATGATAAATGGTCCGTTGTCCTATCGACCAATAAAATAAGTGATGATAACAATAATGATGAAGATGTTGGTAATGATCTTTTCTTTGCAACATCACAACCACATGAAATTGATTCAACTGATGATGGTTTATATCTTAGAGATGATCATGATGAGGGAATTTGGATTAATCCATCGTTTCATATCATTAATGAACAAACAAATGTGAATCCCACCAAGAAAAGAAGAAGGACATCTTAATGTGTTTAATTGTTTTATAAGCCATGTAATCGGAACTGATTTCATGTAATTTAATTGTTTGATCTGCCAAAATTGAGCATTTTGGTATTTAGCTTGAGCTGTATGTAATTTTCTGCTTATACTGATTTTCTACTTATACTGGGAATTTTTCTTGAACTGATCATCCCAATATGAGCTGATCATGTAATTTAGCATTGATATATATATATAGGTATTATTTGGAAGAAAAAAAAAATTAAACACAATTTGGAAGAAAAAATAATTTAACTAATTTGGAAGAAAAAATAATTTAACTAATTTGGAAGAAAAAATAATTTAACTAATTATTTGGAAGAAAACAAAATTATTTGGAATTTTTCTTGAACTTAACTGATCATCCCAAAATAATGAAGTAACACAGCCCTTGGACATAATAAAACAAAGAGGCCTTTTATATATAAAACCCTATTACAACACTCTTTTGAAAAAGCGCTGTAAAAGGGTTTTAAAAAAATAAAATAAAGAGGTCTTTTACAGCGCTTTCTACATAAGCGCTATAAAAAGGTCACATAGCATTTGCATATAATAAAACAAAGAAGCCTTTTATATATAAAACTCTATTACAGCGCTCTTTTGAAAAAGCGCTGTAAAGGGCTTTTAAAAAAATAAAATAAGGAGGTCTTTTAAAGCGCTTTCTGCATAACCGCTGTAAAAGGGTGACATAGCGTTTGCATATGATAAAACAAATAAGCCTTTTAAAGCGCTTTGTATAAAAGCGGTGTAAAAGGCTTTTAAAAAATAAAATAATGAGGTCTTTTACAGCGGTCTTTCAAAAAAGCGTTGTAATAGGATTTTATATATAACAGTAAACCTCTTCTGTTTCCTCTTCATTACGTAAACTTCATAAGAGTGTTTCAGTTTCCTCTTCATTCTCCTTCTCATTGCGAACCCTACAAACCCCTACCCTTGTTTCCTCCTCATTACCAACCCTCATTACGTAAACTTCATACACTTCTTTCCTCCTCATCTTCATTCTCCTTCTCATTACGTAACCATATATTTTTTACTAACCCTTATTACGTCTTTCTGCGAACCCCGTAACCCTACGCTCGTTTCGTCTTCGTTCGTATTTCTGCGCTATTCTTGTTCTTCTTTGTTACTAACTGAACCCTACAAACCCGTAACTTTAAGTATTTCTTTGCACATTTCAGGTATTGTATTTATTAGTTTTTTGTTTCACTAAAATGCATGTTGAACTTATACTGCTACGTATTTAGACTACTGCATGTTGAACTTGTTGAAGTTATACTGAACTGCATGTTGAACTTGTTGTACACAAATGGATACCAACTAAGAGTTAGAATGTCAAAATGAAGAAGTTGGCAACACCAAGACTTACGAAAATGAAGTAAAACGTGGTGCAACCATAATGCAAAATGTTATAAAAGCAAGAAGTATTGGGCAAAAATTTGAGGTATACTATACTTCAAAATGTCATACTATACTTTGTTTGCTGTTTATCTTTTATCTTTTTTGAAAAAATTTGAGGTATACTTTGTTTGCTGTTTATAATTTGAGGTACTTACTATATGAGTTTATTAGGTGGGATGGAATGAGAGTGGTCAGCCAATTGACCCCAACAGTTTAATGTTTGTAAGTTATATTGGGGCTGTTGTTCAACGGAATATCCCCATCACAAACGATGATTGGAGAGATAAGGCATTGAAGGGTGCAAAAGATGTATTGTGGGCTGATATACAAGTAATTTTTTTACTCCACTTTTTTATTTATAATTTTTTACAGACTTCTTTGAAGTACTTTACTCAAACTATATCTTTATTTAGTTTGCAGACAGCTTTTGATGTTGACGAGGTGAGAAAGAGTTACGTGCTGAGAGTTGCCGGGAAAATACACCGGGATTTTAGATCTCACCTCTCAAATTGCTATCTAAGAGACCGAGATGGAAATATGAATGCGGAAGCTCCAAAAATATATAAACATTATATATCAAATGAGGAATGGAGCGCATCCGTAGCAAAACGTTCGGACCCCGCGTTTGTTGTAAGTGATTAATTTATTAGCATTTGTGTTTTATTATTCATATTCATAGCGTATTTTAAATTTTTACAAGATTGTTATTTTTTTTATATAGAATATTAGTAAGGCAAATCGCGAGAAGGCAAAAAATAATCCCCACCCATACAAGAAATCTCGTATGGGATATGCACGTCTAGAGCAAAAACTTGTAAGTAATTAAATTTCACTTTTATATAATGTGGTACATTATAAACTATACTTTCTAACCAATATTTTGTTTATGATCTTAACGAGAATAGCTACAAGACACCCAATCCGATCAACCGTTGGGTCGTCATATCTTGTGGAAGGAAGCTCGCGTAAATAAAGTTGGAGTTGTTGATAACGAAAATGTTCAAAAAGTAATAGAACTTATCTTTTAATATTGTTGGAGTTGTTGATAACGTAAATAAAGCTCGCGTATATATCACTTTAATATGTTTTAATATTGTATTTTAAAAATGATATTGAACTTATCTTTTTAATCCTACGTGTATTTTAGGCAAATCTCGAACAAAGTTCAGAAAATCAAGAGGACAACAAGGCTAGTTGCAGTAACATACTAGGTAAAGTGTTTAATGTTCCTGAATATTCCGGCCGCGTGAGGGGGAAAGGATTTGGCATAACTCTTAGAAGCTACTTTTCACAAGAGAAGCGCCAAAATCCATCTAACGAGGAAGTATTAGAGAAGATCAAAGTATTAACAGAGCAAGTGGCATTCTTGGTGAAGACGAATAAAGACAAGCAACTTGAGGATCAGCTCCAACGTGAAATTCAAATGGAGAGTGAAAACGCAAGTTGCAACGTTGGTCTCAAAAGTCTTCCTGAGGTAATTAATTACTTAATAAAATAAGAAATTTATTCAAGCTAATTGTTTCACATACTTATGTATTAACCATTGATTTAGGGTGTCACTCCATGCGTGTTGTACTTATCCTCCCCTACTCATCGCAAGGTCGGAAAAGGAACATTGTGCAATACTCTGGGCGAAGTATTGCAAAACACACCGATCCCTGCGGGCCATGTCAAAGTATCACCAGTTATTGCGTTGGAAGTAAATGCACCGTTGCCTATACCGGACAACGATGTAGATCTGAAGTATTTGGGCGAAACAATTGGCAGTTACGTGGCATGGCCCAAACATCTTGTTGCCCTTGATAAGGTATGTTTAATTAATTGAAATGTATGTTTAATTGATATGTATATTTAATTGCATGATATATGATTATGATTGATTATATTTAATTGTTGAATTTTTTCCGATGTTAACTTTAATTTCACATATATTTAGATTCAAACAAAGTCTAAAGGGAATGATAAGAAGATTCCCAGAAACGAGTCAGTCACATCGCCCGAAAAGGTTTGTCACATTTATTCTATAAGGTTTGTCATTTTTTCAGATTCAATAAACTAACAAACTGATTAACCTCATTTTTTGAGACTCAATCCAATAAACCGCCCGCACAGCAAGTCAGCTAACTATAGTTTCTAACTAATTTTTTGTTTATGATCTTAACGAATAGCTACAAGACACCCAATCCGATCAACCGTTGGGTCGTCATATCTTGTGGAAGGAAGCTCGCGAAAATAAAGTTGGAGTTGTTGATAACGAAAATGTTCAAAAAGTAATAGAACTTTGTGTAAGTATATTATCACTTCAATATTTTTTTAATATTGTATTTTAAAAATGATATTGAACTTATCTTTTTAATCCTAGGTGTATTTTAGGAGAATCTCGAACAAAGTTCGGAAAATCAAGAGGACAACAAAGCTAGTTGCAGGGACATACTCGGTAAAGTGTTTAATGTTCCTGAATATTCCGGCCGCGTGAGGGGGAAAGGATTTGGCGTAACTCCTAAAAGCTATTTTTCTCAAGAGAAGCGCCAAAATCCATCTAATGAGGAAGTATTAGAGAAGCTCAAATTCCTATCGGAGCTAGTGACACTCTTGGTGAAGTTGCAACAATGGTCTCAAAATTCTTCTCGAGGTAATTAATTACTTAATAAAATAAGAAATTCATTCAACCTAATTGTTTCACATACTTATGTATTAACCATTTATTTAGGGTGTCACTCCTTGCGTGCTGTACTTATCCTCCCCTACTCATCGCAAGGTCGGTAAAGGAACATTGTACAATACTTTGGGAGAAGTATTGCACAACACACCGATCCCTGCGGGCCATGTCAAAGTATCACCAGTTATTGCTTTGGAACCAAATGCACCGTTGCCTATACCGGACAACGATGCGGATATGAAGTATTTGGGCGAAGCAATTGGTAGTTACGTGGCATGGCCCAAACATCTTGTTGCCCTTGATAAGGTATGTTTTATTAATTGAAATGTATGTTTAATTGATATGTATATTTCATTGCACGATATATGATTATGATTGATTATATTTAATTGCTGATTTTTTCCGCTGTTAACTTTAATTTCACATTTATTTAGATTCAGACAAAGTCTAAAGGGAATGATAAGAAGATTCCCATAAACATGTCAGTCACATCGCCGGAAAAGGTTTGTCACATTTATTCTATAAGGTTTGTCATTTTTTCAGATTCAATAAACTAACAAACTGATTAACCTCATTTTTTCAGATTCAATCCAATAAACCACCCGCACAACAAACCAACTGCCAGAATAAACCAACTGCCAGAATAAACCAGCTGCCGCACCACAACTGGATGTTCGTGGTAAAAATAAAGCCGACAAAATTCAAAAATTGGAGGGTAATAAAGCTGGCAAACTACAAAAGCTGGAGGGTAATAAAACGGCCAAAGTTGCTGCTCAAAAACTGGATTGTGTAAAATCAGTTGTTGCTCCTACTCCTAAAATAAGTCAGCCACGACTTGCTCGATATGTGTTGTAGGGCACATTGGGTTCTGTTTGCAAACAATGCGACCTCTGAAGTTATATACTACCTAGATCCCTTGCACGACCATTACAACAATCACTCCGAAATAAAGACTATGTTCGACAGGTAAGTAATATTCATTTATTTCTTACATATATATATATATAAATAATGTGTTTGTTAATGCTATAATAATCACATTTATTTATTCGATAATGCTGTACAAGTTTTTCGAGCTCAAAGAGGTGCTACAGTGTCGAAGGAAAAGTCAAATAACATCACATGGATTCCAATAAAGGTTTGAAATATATGCCTTTAATCAATGCACAAATATTTATTGACTTATATGTTTTATTTTATAGTGCCCTCGTCAAACTAACAACATCGACTGTGGGTACTATGTATTGCGATTCATGAAGGAGATTGTTGATAAGAATCAAACTATAATCTCAAAAACGGTACGGTATTTTCATTATTTGATTTTCATATATAAACTATGTATATATTTGATTCTAACTCATTTATGTTCAATTTTTATATCGCACAGTACTTTGACAATTCTAGTCCAACATACTCTGAAAGAGATCTAATTGAAATAAAGGAAGACTGGTGTCAGTATGTGATTGAAATGAAGATTATTTGATTTGCTGGGAAATGGCATGCTGCAAGGGATATGGTAGTTCTGTGTTGTTGTGAATATGTAGTTGTGAACTGATAGTTGTGAATATGAAAATGTAGTTGTATGAATATGTAGTTGTATGAATATGATAGTGAATCTGAGAGTTATATGAATAGGTAGTTGTGAATATGTAGTTCTGGGTTGTTGTGAATATAGTAGTTCTATTCTTTGCAAGGGATTGTTGTATACATGTAGTTCTGTGTTGCTGTGAACTGATTGTGTAAATATGTAAAGTTATATAGTTGTAAATATGAACTGATTGTTGTGAATATGTAGTTCTGTGTTATTGTGTACTGATTTTGTGAAATGATAGTGAACTAATTCTTGATGAAAATGATTTTGGAAAAAAAAAATTAAAAGACAGCGCTTTCTAAAAAAATGTCATAAAAAACCAAAAAGCGCTTTTTCAAATTTACAGCATTTTTAAAAAAAACTAAAAT
>JBBPBQ010000004.1:13140044-13176194 GCA_037974755.1 Cicer yamashitae
ATATAGTTAATTTAAATTGTGAAAATGAAAATGTGTTATAATATATTTCATTTGAATGACAACTTTATGATTTCTTAACTAAATTCTACACAGTTACTTTAAAAAACTATCTGTACTTTATTCTTTTGAGTACCAAAGACAACCAAACATAATATTTTATATTCAGATTTTCATACAATGATGCTCTATAGATTTGTAAAGATTTTTAGAGATCCTTTATTTTTTTATAGATTTGTAACCATTGAAAGTTTAGTAATTTTTTGATAGTGCAATTTAAATGATATTTTATTTGCATTTATAGATAATGAAATACAATAAATATATATTTGAATTAAGGTATAACATAGTTTGTGAGGACAACGAAGAGTTTTAAGAATAGCTTCCGAGTTGAAAATCTTATAAAAATAATGTAACCACTAATTTACTTACTTTTAGTTATAAACAAAATATGTTTCAATTATTAATAATGATAGTGAATATGTCATTCTTATTTTGTGAATGATGATTAAAAATAAAATAATAACTTTAAGCATGATTGAATTTTCAAATTAAATTTAAGTTCACATTATTTTTAAAGTCCATATTGAATCAATTAAAATATGAAAGGGGTTATGTTTGAAGTTTGTATCAAATTTGTAGATGAAAATAGTTTTTTTTTTTTTTTTAATTTGACAACATAAGCTACATTTTTTTTAATAGGACATGAGCTACAAATTGATGTAGAGGATACTAAAGGTGTGATGAAAATCTAATTAACTGAAAGAGAACTATAAATACCTTTGAAATATGTCGAGATGCTTGAGTTCCAATTTTTGCCGTATGTGATGTTCAATAAAAATGTCTCAAAACACAACAGAACATATATATATATAGATAGATAGATAGGTGTTTTGTCTAGTTGTGTGGACAATCTATAGTAAGTTCCATAGACATAGAGAAGTTTACCGATAGAGACCCACATTTTTCAAGAAATGAGCCGAAATTGCTTCGTGAGATTGGATTCATATTTGCAAACGATCTTTAAAACATTTGGGATGAGATAACATTAGAATCATGTATTTTGTTATCAACTAATCTACAAAGATATACAAAGTTAGAAATGGAGGAAAAGTGAAAGTTGATTGGAGTAATATTTTCATGAGAAGCTTTTATGTGTGGGTTTTCACATTTTCCAAGAAATGAGCAGAGATAACTTTGTGACATCGGATTCATATTTGCATATTATCATTGAAACATTTGGGATGAGATAACATTAAAATAACGTGTTTTGTTACCAACTAATCTACAAGGATATGCAAAGTTAGAAATGGAAGAGTAGTGAAAGTCGATTGGAGTGAAAAGATGGTAGAATTATTTTTAAGAGGAGCTTTTGTGTAGGTTACTAACATATGTATATGATGATGTGTGAAATGCAAAAATTAAATTCATGAAAAGAAAGTGTGAGATGAATTGTAAAGGCATATGAAGGGTGTCAGCCACATAAAATAAATATTAAATAATACTAAAAATGTAATAAATTTAAATATGAAATATTATATTAAATATTAAAATAAAACTAATAAAATTTTGTCTATTATATATATATGTATATATATATATATATATATATATTAACATTTTAAATTTTTTTAAAAAAGTTCAATAAAATAAATAAATTTTAAATATTTTTAAAAAAAATTTAATTTGAATTTTGAATATTTTAACATATATAAATAAAATAAAATTAATTGATTTTTAATCTTTTAATAACAAAAATAATTTAATGAAAGTTTCACATTATTAAAAATAGTTGGGATAAAAAAATCTCAAGAATTACTGTGTATTGAATTGGAATTTCTAGAAAATTTCAAAAACTTTTTGATTAAAAAAAAATCTTTTGGTATTCGATTAAAATTTTACAAGATTAAAAATAATTTCCGAGGTATTCAATTGAGATTTCAAAGATTCTTTAAAGAGGGCAACAAAATCCGATGGTATTCAATTGAGATTTTTCTCAACTTAAAAATTGTGTCTTGGTATTCAAAATATACGGATTTGGATGGATTCTTTGCAAGAATGGATTTTGTAAGACTTTTTAGTTGAAAATATATATACAACTTCAATTCAACAATCTTACCAAAATCCTTGAGATTTTTTCAACAATCATGCTCTTACTTTCTACCGTTTTTGAATCTCTTATTACATATGTCAGGTCTTTACTTTTCTTTCTCATGCTTTACGTTGCTTTTGCATCTTGCTAGTTGCATTTACGTTTTGATTCTGTAGGTTTTTGTTGTTCTTCATGTATTCCTTTTACATTGCTTTTGTTGGTTTTTATTATTTTTTAAGTTTTTTTTGTTGGTTCTTTGTAACACCCCAAGTTTTATAATAAATTATTTTATTAATAAAATAGAATTTTAAATAATTAATTTGGCGTTAAAGTTATTTTAGAATGTATATTGATTAATTTTCTTTATATGTGTATTTTCTATGACGTGCTAATCTTGTACACATTTGACTAAATGAGTGATATAAATAATAAATACTATATTTTATTATCTTATATATTTTGCTAAAAATAATAGTATTTTAGTCTACATATTTTAAAGAATAAGATTTTATGCGATTTTACGTGTATATGTACGTTCGTAATTAATGTGATATTTCATTGTATGTTTGACTAATGTTAAATATGCACATATTTATATTTTAATTAATTCTAAGTATCTCATATTTTTAGTTATTTATATTTGGGGTAGTAATAATATTGTGTTTGATTTCCTTTATTTTTATATACCTGTTGTGGCATTGCGATTTTATAAAGTTTTTAAAAGAATTATCTCAATTCTGAAACTCATTTTGAAAAGTTATCTAAATTTTGGATTATATAATCGATGTGTTTTATGAGTAAAATGTTTTTTTTTTTTTAGGATTGTGATTGTTGTGTTATCATTGTCGAAATGTATATTTGAGTTTAATATAAAAAGGTGACATGCTTTTTGTAAAATTGATGGTGTGTTATGCTTTAGACCAATTTTGTGCCTTGATCGAAACTGATGATGTATCTATAGACATGTTGAGTAGCTGGTGTGAGAGGAGACTGTTATTTTGTAGATGGGTGAATTAGTGTAATTCATTATCATAACAAAGTATGCCTTATGTTTTGTGTCATGTGCACTACTTTAATGTATATAAATATACAATTTTGTTTTTTTTGTAAATTTTGAGAAAATAAGAAAATAAATTGGAACTATCTTGGGAGTGTTAATTTATTTCAAAACTTTTTATCTATCTATATATATAATTTAAATCTTCTTTCAAAATATAAGTTGAAAATAATGATTTTTATAATGATTAATTATTTAGAAATGTGTTTTTGATGATTAAAGTACGAGTGATTTTAGAAATCTTATAGATTTTAAAAATACACGTGATTTATTTTATTTTTAATTGTATTTAGAAATGTGATTTATTTTAGTTGTTTTTATTTAGACGTGATTTATTGAAAAGTGATTTAAGGAAAAATTTTGAATTCCCAATGATTTTTTTTTTTTGGTGCTAAATGATTAGTGATACATTTTATAATAATTTAAGTCTAGAAATCAATTTTTAGAATGATGTGTAACCTTTAAAGTGGTTTATGTACTACTTGATTCAATTTGGTTTGGTAGCGTGTTGTGTCTTCTAGTAAATAATTATTTATTTTATCTGCTACTTGGAAATCTATGTTTTAGTTTGTTGTAACTTTTAAGTGATAATTAATTCAAAAGAAAATTTGAGCGTGATCAATTTTGAGCAATTCGCCTTCTATGAGAGTACGTTACATGTGTATGAATCATCGTTTAAGTTATGAGATGAACGTAAAATCTTGGTGCTAATTTTTGGATTAACTATGTGAATGTGTATGTAATTATGTAAATATTAAATTGTTTGTGTTTCAAGTGTTCTAATTGTTGGAATTAGTGTATAGAGTTAGAGTAGTCGAGAGCATCTACAAGTGAAATAGTTCTATATTTCTTCAATCGGAATATTGATTATATATTGATGTAAGTGTCATTTCTTTTATTGTTGTAACTAGTTGTAAATTACAAATAAATTATTGTGAATGTGTAATTAAGTGAGTTTTTAATTTGAAGTAAGGAGTAGGAGTTGTGGCGCCGCCTTCGCACTCCTGACCATGTTAAAGATACTTTTAATTACCCATGTTTGAATTTGAATGACTACAGTTATGGTTACCTTAAGTAGTTGACTACATGAGTAAGGGGGACTAGCTACCCCGATGACTCATCGTCGATAAAAGAGGCAACGATAACCCATTGTTATTATTGTTATAAATACTTGTTAATTTTCTTTTGGAAATAGTTAGAAACCATGTTCACCTCTTATACAACTTTGAGTGATTATGAGTCTTATGTGGCATCAATATTGAATGCTAATAATTGATTATGTGACGCAAATATTAGGTTGGTGGTGTGTACATAAATTAAATATGTTTGATCTTCTAAGTAACTTGCTGGAAATAAATAAGTGCATTATGTTAGAATCTTATTATTTGTTATATATTCTCTCATTTGATAAGGATCTAGAACGATTGTATGAGTTCTATGAGTGAATCTTGTGTATGACACTTTGAAACTAATTTAGACTTTAAGTGTGTTTGAAACTATACGTGAAAAAATTTGTCTTATTCCACTATGATTATACACATCATTTTAAAAGAATAAATTGAGTGTATGTCATTGAGTTGTTATATGCATTTCTGCTTGTAATTCTTGAATGTGTGAAATTTTTTAAATGTTTCTTTATATGCCTAACTTTTGTGAAATATGTAGAGTAATTGTTGAAATGATTTAACCACTCTTTTAAGAGAGTGAACCTAGTGGAGTATTATTTGAGAAGTTAGTTCAAGTCGAAAGCATATATGATATATGTGTTATTTGATTCAACTAAATGTATTATGTTGTTGTTGACTAAATTCACATGCTTAGTTTTGCCTATAAAGGATAATTAATGATCATGATATTTTCTTCATATTTAAGTTGTTGAATGTGATGTGTGTTAATAGATTTATTGTGTCATGTTAGTCAATCATGCTAAGTCATTTATATGTCTTAGAAATGTTTCTAGACTAAGTTTGAATCTTGAGAGTGGTTAGTTAGACATTAATTTGCATATAGTTCTCTCCAAATTTCGAGGACGAAATTTCTTTAACAAAGGGAGAATTGTAACACCCCAAGTTTTATAATAAATTATTTTATTAATAAAATAGAGTTTTAAATAATTAATTTTGCGTTAAAGTTATTTTAGAATGTATATTGATTAATTTTCTTTATATGTGTATTTTCTATGACGTGTTAATCTTGTACACATTTGACTAAATGAGTGATATCAATAATAAATACTATATTTTACTATCTTATATATTTCGCTAAAAATAATAGTATTTTAGTCTACATATTTTAAAGAATAAGATTTTATGTGATTTTACGTGTATATGTATGTTCGTAATTAATGTGATATTTCATTGTATGTTTGACTAATGTTAAATATGCACATATTTATATTTTAATTATATTTTAGTTATTTATATTTGGGGTAGTAATAATATTGTGTTTGATTTCCTTTATTTTTATATACTTGTTGTGGCATTGCGGTTTTATATATATTTATTATGATTTAGTAATTAATATAAAGTAGCAATGTTATATTTATTTATTTTGTGATTTAGACTATTCTCTAATGATGGTAGTATTTTAATATGAGTATTTTGAAAAATAAGTATAATTATAGTGACTATTTTGAATATGAGAGTTTCAATTGTTAGTAATATGTATTTTTTTAAAAGGTTAATTATTTTAATTACTCTAATTTATCATATATTAGTTATGAAATATTAGTAATGTCTTGAAAATTAAATGATGTTTGGAGGAGTATTAAAAATGAGAAAAATGAGATTAAGTAACTATTAATTTTGTTTTAACAAAATAAAAATAATAATAGTAATAAAACAAAAAAGTAAATAAAGAGACTAATGAGTTTGACCAATGTGTGAACCGTAATTGTTAACGAAAAAAAATTGTGATAGACTTGCTCTTCTTCTTGAAAGAACGCGCATCCATTCTTTCTCTTCTCTAAAATTCATTGCCACCAATTCCTTGCCTTTTGAATCGATCCCAACCTCTAACCCACACAAAATTGGCCACTGAATCCATTTTTGGCATCAGTTTTATCAATCATTGCTCTGTTTCTTCAGAAACAGCTGCGTTTCTTTCCTTGGGCGAGCTATTTTTGGCCGATTCCGATCACCATGTTTGTCGTCTCAAAAAACTGACATCATTTTTGGATTCCTCTCGTCGAAACCTTCAAGAAACACTACTCATTTGCATTTTTCGGTGAAGTTGACGTCGGACCCTTCCGGCGCTCCGACGAGTCGGTGAGACATTTTCTGCAGTTTTCTTGTCGTCGATTTGACTCCATTTTTGTTCCTAAAGTTATTATTAATTATTTAACATTTATTTTTATGCTCCGCATAATTTATCCGTCACGTCTCAACGATTTAGGAAGTCGCCGTTTATTCAGATTCGCTCGCTGTACGTTGACGATATGCAGTCGCTATTGATTTATGTGTTTGAGGAAGCGTCTAAATAAGGTATGGGGTGAGAGAGCATTTGAATTCATGAGTATAACATATTGTGAGATGAACGGGAAAACCGTATTTCCCAACTATTCATCCGGGGCTCGCTACGTAGGACAGTAGCCCTTTGAGGGATAAATTAATTAATGTACAAATATGGAAATTGTGAGATTAAAATATAGAATAGAAATATTTTTAAGGTGTTGATTGATTTAATTTCTTTAAATGTGTGGTATTTGATGTTATTGTGATATTGAGTGTCGATTAATTTTATGTATATGTTTGATTAGATGAGTTTATGTGATCTGATAATAAAAGATGGATGTGTTGTGATAATTTTATGTGATGATGATGATGTATGAATAATAATTGTGATTTTATAAATTTGTGATAAGTTTATGTGATGAGGTACGATTGATGATAGTGATGCTCTAAATTTGTGATGAGTTATGTAATGATGATGATGTCTGATTTATAATAGTGATGTTATGAATTTGTGATGAAAATATTGAAGTAACCCCTGATGAAATAATTGTGATTCCAATTTGTGTTTAAGATGACGGTCTTAATGGAGTATCATAGGCCAACAAGGGGAGAAAATAAATATTGAGAATTTGTGAAGTGGAGATTATTTTGTCATCATATAGGTAGGGCCTGACAAGCCTAGTGATTCCGGGGAAGTACAACTGAATTGAGCCTGATCGTGGCGGTCTACTGTTGAGCCTTAAGGCAAGATTGTTAGACCTTGGAGGTATTCGGGTGGGGAATTCCTAGGTGACTTGGAGGTAGCACTCCAAATGTCGGGAGCTACCATGCAAAACACGTTTACCTCGACTGTCGCGTATATGTGTCTCAGGTTGAGTTGAGGGGATCTATGAGGACAGGGCCAATTTGAATTGTCCGTCCACCGGGATGGTGGCATAGTATCAGGCCTCCTAACCAAGTACATTAGAGTTAGAATGGTACCACATTGTGCAGTAGAGTCTAAGCTCATGCATAACATTGCATTTTCTTGTGATTGTTTTGTTGTGATTGATGGATTTCAAAAGTAATAATAGTTTCTCTGAGATGATTTGATGCATATTATAAGGAGATAATTATTTTACTTGAGTGATTTTGATGTTATAATATGGTACTATTTGCTTGAATATTTTGATTTATCGTAATGTGGTTATGATACGGCCTATTATGATTGTTTGCGTGTTCTTCATACTTATATTATACTATCAACATGATTTCAAAACTCACCTCCTTCGTTATTTGTGTTTGACTGGCTTGGACCTGTGTTTGTGAAATCGCAGTTATTACAGGTTAATGAGTCTTGAAGTTCAAGTTTGGGAGATGCCCCGCTCTGATAGGTGATACCGGGAATGAGAGTCATAAGTTGTATTTTTATTTGTTTAATTAGAAACAACTTTTTGGTATGAAACCTTATAACTAGTAAATTTTTGGAATTAAATTAAGAAATTCTAGTTAAATCAAAGTTTATGGAGATTGCACTATTTTATAGGAGGAAAAAGTTTAAAGTGTTCATTTTCAGTTTAGAGGAATGTGATATCTCAAATTAATTATAAAAGTTTTTATTCCCTTAAAAACATATTTGCTTTATCCGCTTCGAATTAAAGTTAAAAATTCTATTATAAATTATTATAAATTATTATATATTATTTTGGGGTTTAGGGTGTCACATTCTTCATGTATTCCTCACATTGACATGTTTTCAAAAGCTCACAACTAGGATAATAAGAGAGAGTATGAACAATCAAAATTATGCCAAACATTTCACAAGAAAATTTATTTATTTTTTAGAAAGTGGCAAGTAAGATTTCCACATCCAAAGAGTAATCAACAATGCATTCATTAGTGAAACTCATCAAATTGAGCAATGACATGATCGAAGAAATAGAATTTAAATTTCAAAACCATAAAGAGATAGCTTAAGACTAGCTTGAAGTTGTTAAAAACTCTTTATCATAGTGCACGTTGACACATAATTATTTTTCATTTTTGTTAATAGAAAAACAAATTAAAAACTAGGCTAGCTAAGAAAAACAAAAGAAACTAGGAAAATGGAAAGGAAACTTCTCTGAGTTGAACAAGTCAAGGGGCATTTATTGGGTTCTATATTCCATACCACTGTATTTGTCGGTATGTTGGTGAGGTGAGAACACACTCGAAAAAACACAAGCCCCCCGATATCTTTTAAGATGAAGCAAAAACTCGATAGAGATCAGTCATCCCCAATTGTATCATGACTTGTCTATCTTGGTCGTTAATCATCAATTGCTTCATCATCTCTTCCAACCTTCCAAATCTTTCCTCAGTGGAGAATATTGGTGGATGTTAAGATTGCTCATCTTGCTCTTGCGAATTAGGACCTTCCTCCATCGGCGTTGCTGCTTATGAGAAAATAGGATATTCTGCCGAAGCAATAAAGTACTTTTCTATCCATTTTGTAGTGATTGAGACATAAAATTTCACCATTTCTTCACCTTTTTTAGGCAACCCTTTCACCCTCTCACAAACCTTTCTTATCAAGGATGCGTGATTAAAGTAAGACACGAGAGAATCAAGAAGTGATGTTCCCCATAGATCCTTAGCTAGTAGCATGCCCACATTCATTCTTTCACCTCCTATAATTGTAGCTAGTAAGCATGCTATCTGAAGTGTCACATCTAACACATTTGAACACAACAACAGAGTATGATGAACAAAATTATCCCATGCTTTTTCCATTCAGGTGAGATCCAAGGAGCACAATTTTCTAACAGTGCCATTTTTATTTCTAACCTAATATGTTCCTAGACTGCCCAAACTGTGCAAGAGCTCCTGACTATGTATTGTTACCTTTTTGTTCTCCATTGCTTGAAAGTAACAATCCTCATAGTTCGGTATACCAAAAATTTCATTTAATACTTGAAGAGTAAAGGGAACCTTCTTTTTTGCTCTAGCATAATTGATAAATTGATCATAAGGAAGGAATTCTTCAAGTTTTAGATCAGAGGCATTTGAGAAGAATTCCATTGCTAGTGATTTGTTCGCTTCGGCGGAAAACATGGTTAACTTACCCTATCCTCTAGAAGCAATTATAGCCTTGATATAAATAAATTCATTTTCTTCTAATTGAAAGTTTTTCTCACCCATAAATTTCTTGATGGTAGGGAGTTTGGCATGATATTCTTCAGTTGCCACAATTTTGAATAGGAAAGTATCATGTGGTTTGGAGGATGATGTATTTGCAACATACTTTCATTATGCTTTATGTTGTGTCCTCATTTGGACCTGCAAAACAATTACACAACATCCAAAGTTCAAGATATTCAAGGGTAGAGAGTTAGTTCTTACACTCATCCACTTGAGAGTGGTGGTGCTATGAAGTTACCTTTTTTATGCTAGAGATTCGCCGGAAAATGGATTGGAAGAAGTATTAGAGGTTTTTTTCAAAGAGGGAGAAAAATAATGAAATAAAAATTAGGGAACAAGAGTTTTAAAACCCAACCCAGCGCACGAAGCAAGCGCTACAATGCGTCAAAATATATGGTTTTGCGTGCAAAATGCCCCCCAAGCGCGTAAATTAGTGTTCCAGTGCACATGTCAGCGCTCCAAGCGCATGCAATAAGGCCCCAACACGTGTCAACAGGGAGTTCAACACTTTTTTTTTTGTGAAATGTCCCCCAACGCAGACTCAACGCACTTTAGCGTGAGATTGAGTGCCCCAAAGCACATCAACAACAATACACTTACTTTTTTTTTGTTAGAGAAAATGTGCCTAGGCGTGTATGGCTGCGCTCCCTACGCATCCATCATTGAGATACAATATTTTTTATGAAAAATAATGCGTCGAGGCGCACCTTTTGATTTTGTGAGCACACAAAACATCAAAACACATGATTTTTTATTTTATTTTTGTAGTCTTCAAAGAAAATAAGTTAATAAAACTAAAAAAAGACACACAACTAGAATAGAATGCAAATGATATATTGTTGGATTTCCTCTCAATAAGCACTTGTCTCAAATTGTTGGATCAAATTGATGGACTTCATCGGACTGTTTGACTTTTCTCCAAAGTTAGGTTTGAGCCTTTGTCCATTCACTTGGAATCTTCTATTTGAGTTTGAATCTTTCAACTCCACCGAACCATGCAGAAACACCTTGATTGTTTTGAACGTACTCGACCATCTTGATTTAAGTTTTTCCAGAAACAACTTCAATCTCTAGTTGAATAGAAGAAGAAGTTGTCCTTTCCGGAATTCCTTGAACTTAATCTTTTTATAATGCCACTTCTTTGTTTTTTCTTTAAAGATCTTGGCATTTTCATTTGCAAAATTTCTAGACTCCTCGAACTCATGAAGTTGAAGAATTCTATATTCTCTTGCCTTGGCCAGGTCAAAATTCAAGTAGTTTGTAGCCCATGCCTGATGCTCCAACTCAAGTGGTAAGTGACAAGCCTTTCCATACAAAATTTGATATGGGGACATACCGAGAGTGGTATTGAAAGTTGTTCGATCAGCCCAAAGTACATCATCAAGTTTCACTAACCAATCTTTTCTTGAAGCATTGATCGTTTTCTCAAGAATTTGCTTAATCTTCTTCTTCGATACTTCAACTTGCCCGATAGTCGGTGGATGATATGGGGTTGCCACCTTGTGATGTACATTATATTTTTTTAGAAGAACCTCCATCTTCTAATTATGAAAATATGTTCCCTCATCACTGACCAAAGCTCTATGTACCCCAAAACATGCAAAAATTTTCTTCTTAAGAAATGCAATCACCTGTTGTGAATCAATGGTTAGGGTAGCAATAGCTTCAACCCACTTGAAGATATAATCCACATCCACCAATATATAAAAATTTGCATATGAGGATGGAAATGTACCCTTGAAATCAATACCCCACACATCGAGCACTCTACTTCTAACACGGGATTTTGAGGTATCTCATTCTTTTTGAAACATTACCGGTTCACTGACATGAACCACACTTCTTCACATAGTTGAATGCATCTCTGAACAGTGAGGGACAAAACAGTCCCGAATACGGAACCGTTGCAGCAGTTCGATCTCCACTAAAGTGACCTCATTATCAGAGTTATGAGAATGCCATAATACCTTTTATTTCTCTTCCTTAGGAATACAACTCAACAGCAACCCATCCACTCCATTTGTGTACAAAAAGGGTTTTCCCATACATAGAATTTTCCATCATGGATAAACTTCTTTCTCTTTCGTTGCAAAGTCAGCGAACCATGATGAGTTGGTAATTACGATGATGTGTTCATCAACAAAATGGTCTCGAATCGGTCTAGTGTCATCATCTTCTTCCGCTTTCTCCAACCGAGATAGGTAATCGACTACAATTTTCTATGAACCTTTCTTATCTCGGAATTTAATGTCGAACTCTTGTAGTAATAAAATCTACCTAAGTAGTCTTAGCTTAGATTCATATTTATCAAACCAATACCTCAAAGCATCATGATTAATGTAAGCAATAACTTTCAAATGGTTTAAATATGTTTTTGGTCCTTGCAAATATGCTTCGTTTTGATTTTAGTCTCTGTAATTTTTTTTTTTTTGAATTATACCTTTGCAAACTCTAACAAGTTTCAAAAAAGTCCTTTATGAATCTTTTTTAGTAAAAAAATGGTGACATGGCTAATTTCGGATAAAGTGGCACATGGTGACCGTGTAATTGTAGTTGACTAGACAATATTTAATATTTAAAATTAAAATTCAATTTTATTAACTCATTTAATTATTTGATGAAAAAAATTAAAACTTATTAATTAATTAACTAATTAACCAATTAAATAATAAAAACTCAATAATCTTCATCTTCAACCCCAAATATTTTAATAAGAACTCAACAACCTTCATCTTCAATCCTAATTTCTTCATCTTCAAATAAAAAACTCTCAAATCTGAATTCAAACCCTAAAAATTCTAGTCTTTCATTTTTCTTACACCACAACTTAATGATTCCTTTGATGGAATTAGATCGAGGGTGTTGTTTCACCTCAATCTGAAGAAGGATTGTGAATGTCACAACAACCCAATCAAACTTATGAAACTTAAATTTTAAGTACGGTTCTGCTAGAATGATTAAATATATATTTTTTAAAATTTTAAATTTTTGAAGAAAAGTTCAATAAAATAAATAAATTTTAAATATTTTTTTAAAAAAATTAATTTGAATTTTAAATATTTTAATATATATAAATAAAATAAAATTAATTAATTTTTAATATTTTAATATATAAATAAAATTTAGGATAAATACCACCCGTGGTCCCTTAACTTAATTTCAGTTAATGATTTAGTCCTTTATATTTTTTTTCCCGATTTGATCCTTTATTTTTTTAAATAATTTCAGCGTTACCCTTTAAGTGGTGTTCTGTTACGAAAAAGTTAAAAATCCGTCCTCCGTTTTCAGAAAAAGTTACCCTTTATGTTTTGAAAATATTTCAGAAAAATATTCAAAGTTTGTTCTAAGTTTGGTAGTAGGATTGATTCGTTAAAACTGAAGCTATGGGTTATTTATACTCCATAAACATCACTTCAGATCAGTGACAGTCGTTCCTAGAGGTTTGATGAACATATGCAATGGTCTAGAGGAGGGATTTTTTAACTTTTTCTTAACGGAACCCCACTTAAAGGTTGAAGATGAAGAAACTTTTTCTTAACGGAACCCCACATACATAATTTGTTATTTGAAGATGAAGAAATTAAGGTTGAAGACGAAGTTTGTTGAGTTTTTATTAAAAAATTTGGGGTTGAAGATGAAGATTGTTGAGTTTTTATTATTTAATTGGTTTATTAATCAATTAATTAGTTTTAAGTTTATAATTAAATAATTAAATGAGTTAATAAAATGAATTTTAATTTTAAATATTAAATATTATCTAGTCAACAACAATTACACAGTCACCATGTGCCACTTCATCCAAATTAGCCATGTCACCATTTTTTTACAAAAAAGATTTATAAAATGACTTTTTTAAAACCTTTTAGAATTTGCAAGGGTATAAATTAAACAAAAAAAATTATAGGGACTAAAATCAAAACGAAGCATATTTGATAGGACCAAAAACATATTTAAACCCTTTCAAATCTAATAAATAAGATTGAAATTTATCAAAAGCATAAACTACAACTGATAGTTCCTTTTCAGTTATGGCATAATTAAGTTGTGCATGATTCAAAACATGACTAGCAATTTCACTTGCATCACACATGATTTCACTTGCATTCACAGAATTACATTCAACAACTTATCCATGACTAGCAATATCAGTTGCATCACACAAAATTACATTCAACAACTTATCCTTTCTTTCTCCTAGTATTTCCACCACAACAATTGCATCACACATAATTTCAAAAGATGTGACCAATCCGGTGCAGTGATAATGGGGCAGTTATCAACTAATTTTTCAAGGTTTTAAATGCATTCAAACAATCAGAAATCAAATAATATATTCAAGGGTTTCATCAAGTTCTACTCATACCTAACAAAGAGGGTTTAATACTTCTAGACAGAAACAAATTGTCAAAATACTGCAGAAATGTGCTCCAAGTGTCAGAATTTGCGCTTCAACGCACAACATTTGTTTTCTAAAATTTACAGCATTTTTCTCCTCGTTTGATTCAGAATGTGGTTCAGTTGTCTTCAAAAAAGTTGTAGCTATAGATCTAAACTTTTATTTGCATTTGGTTTCACTCCATTTGAACATCTATAACTCTATATATGGATGAAATATGTAAGACCCTTAATTTTAAACTCTAATTTATGCAATTTTAGTATATTTGGTGTTAAATTGTTGAGGCATTTAGCCCAATTTTAATTCATTTTGTGAATTAAATACCAAAAGCATATTTTATTAGAGTTTGCTATGTGTTCATTATATATATATATATATATATATATATATTTAGATCCGGTGAGAATTATTTGGCGAGAAATAATTTATTCACGTTACGAAGAATTTATTACCGGACTGTTTTGTTAAAAATATCTCTGGTTGCTAAAAATTTTACCTGCCAATTGAGTTGCGACGAGAGTAGATATTTTTATCAAAATAGTTGAGATGTGTGTGTGAGAGTTTTAGATATTTGTTGGTTTGGGATTATATATATATATATATTATTTAGTGAGTTAGTAATATATATATATATATATGGTTAGTAAGTTGGTATGTATATATATATATATATATATATATGTAAGTGAAGGAAAAAGGAAAGAAAAACAAACAGAAACATTTTCCCCAGCCCTACGTTTTTCTTCTTTCTTTTCTTTCTCTGATTTCACGAAACCGTGTTGGTGGTTTTCAAAAATGCCAAACACAAACCTCCACTTTTCTTCGACTTCAAAGCTTCATCTTGCGAAGTGACAGAAGGGAAAGTTACTACGGTGCTAGTGAGCCAACTTTGGAAGTGTCGTGCGAAGCGAAGTTTTACCAGAATTTAATCGCGGTGCCGTAATCGGCCGTTAAAGCTACAACGAAGGTAAGGGCTCCTTCCAAATTTTTAGCTTGCATATAGGACTCTATATGTGTATTTGTGGAGTTTGATTTCGATGGGGTTTATGTGTGAATTTGGGAAAAAGAAATTTAATGGGTTTTATGTGAGTTGTGGAAAAGAAACTTGGTGGTTTATGTTTAAAGATTTTGAGTTTTGATTTGGTGTGTTATGGTTGAAGATTTTGGAAAATGAATTTGATGGGTTTAAGGTGTAATGTTGTGGCAAATGAATTCAATGCATTTTATGGGTGAAATGGTGAAATTGAATTTAATAAGTTTTGAGGTGTGGGTGATGGTGATTTTTACTTTGGTTTGGTTGAGGTGTTTATGGGTAACGTTATGAATGTGGATAATTGCCTTATGTTTGAAGATGTGAGAATTTGAATAAATGCAATTTATGTGTGGATTTTGAGTTGGTGTGGAATGAATTGATGAGATTGTGTATGTGGTGATTTGAATTCGATGTGAATTGTGAATTCAATTTCATATGATTTGAGGATTGTATGAGTTGAGTATACTTTGTGTTAAATTTGAAAATCATTAGTGTTAAATGAGTATTAAAAATGAGGAATCCTTTAATAGCTGCATTTACTTAATGATTGTGGTGTCGAGAGGAATCCCCTAGCAGCAAATAAGTGGCATAGTTGACCTTCACTCCCGCCTGACAGTTAATCATCTCAAAGATCTTTTCAACTTCTTGGATCCACTGATCCACTTTCTCTGAATTCTCATCACCCCTAAACTTGGGAGGATTGTAACGACGAAAGTCCTCTAACCCCCTTGACTCAGCAGCACAGATCTCTCTTTCCCTCTTCTCCAGATCCCGTAGAGTCTTTGCAGCTGTCTGTGCAGCAACAGAAGCTGCCATGTTATTCATTGCTTCAGCCATTTGATCATCCCTATTGACGTTGACCCTTGCAGCGTCGTTCCTTCTTGGAGGCATTGTTTCCTATAAAACCAACATCAATAAGAAATTTTAACACCCTTTAGAAGAATTCCAAAAGACAATATTCGACCTCAACAACTCAACACTACACCGAACCCGACACAAGGACAAATCACCCCGACGCATGATCAGATGACAACCCCCAAGCTACAGGTTAACCTACAATCTATAACCAATGCTCTGATACCACAATTGTAACAGCCGGATTTTTTTTTTAAACAAATTAAAATTCATAATAAAGAGAGAAATACCTTTGCATAAAATATTTAAGTCGTATCACAACGACAAAAGTCAACAATAATTACAAACAGCGGAAACGGTTTTGAAATGAAAATCCAAAATATTTAAAACAGAAAAATACACCGGGGCTATGAGACCTATCCAACGTAGCTCATACCCCTGGGGTATTCTCGGCAGACACCTGTACAAAAGCACTGCCCCAAGAATTTTAACTTCCCCACGTCACATCAAAAAGTGGTACAAGGACCCATCAAAATAAAAGTCAAGCTGACAATATATAGGTACAGTCTTCCAGAATGAAATAAATACAACCACAACAGATAAACATCTAGCCCCTATACAGCCATCTAATCTGATCATGCTACAAAAAAAACTATAACCCAAGTGATCTCCACGCGCCCCGCAGAAATCCTTCTGACACAGCAGTGGTCAGGTAAGTCTAACTCCGTTACCATCTCCAGAGTACTAACTGGTAGGACGATCTTGATTCCCATCTGAGGGCAAAGCCCAGATTTCAACAATAATTGTAAGGGTCACCAACCGAAATTAACAAACATCACATAGCATTTAAATTTTAAATGCACAAAATAACCTTTCAACTTAGCATACATCTAGAAAGGGTTTTCATATGCCACACATGCATAATCAAAGTTGAAAAATGAAGTTTTTAACAAACTGCACTGTCGTATTCGAATACAGCATCCTTGTATCCGAATACAACTGTGAAAATGGCATAATTTTCAGTTTTGAAAATGTTTGGATATCATTCAACGCTTACCACATAAAGTCAATCAATAACACTCATCAAATACGGCACAATTACAAACCACAATCGAGTATGTATATACAACCATCACAGTATATCAAACATGACTCGCGTGTCAAGCACCCTAATGAAATGCGTATATGCCAATGCACATGATTCCGGAATTCCAAACCAAAACCCTCCTCGAAAGGGCGTAAATCATAATTGTACAGTCTCTCACAGACCAGTACTAATTATCAAGGTGCAATCTCTCACGGATCAGCACAATTTACTATCGTACAGCCTCTCACAGACCAGTACTAATTTTTTATGCGTGCAATCGCTCACAGATCAGCACGACTTACAAGAGTGCAATCTCTCACAGATCAGCATGACGCGAAAATCCCTGCAAGGATAAGATGAACCAACTATTCACATGGCATCATCTCGTAGCCCATCACGGTTACCATTATCACTATGGCCCATCGCGGTCACCATGTACTATGAAATGCATGAGCATACTCTAACTCTTTTCACCACAACCATTAAGTAAATGCAGCTATTAAAAGATTCCCCTTTTTTAATACTCATTTAACACTAATGATTTTTCAAAACTTTTCACAGATCATACTCAGACATATTAATTCATAATCCAACAAATCCACATCAAATTCAATCTACAAACCACATTATATACAACAATCCAAATTCCACAAATCCACACCAAATCACTACAAATTACTCATTTTCAAAACTCGTCATATTTCAACCACAATACACCAATTAATTTCCATAATTGCAAACATGCATTTGCACCAAATTCATTTCCTCAAATCACTCCTCAAACACATCAAAACAATTTCACATAAAACACCTTAAATTCATTTTCTGCAATTCCACACATCAAACACGACAAATTCAATCAATTCGAATTCCAAAATTTCACACCAAATTTAATCTCCAAAATTTTCAACCATAATCCACACATAAATCACATCTCAAAAATTCATAATAGTAATTATGAACACATAAACCACACCAAATTTAATCTCCAAAACAACATTAATATCTCAGAGTTCTCCCCACCGCTAACTCGGTGCCAACAGTCTCGATTCCTTTTCGAGACTCAAGGAGCTAACTACATAAACATAAATATTCATAACAATTTGTTCACAACTAAAGTTCAAACTCATTTATTTGAAAATAACTCATTTCGTAACTCAAACACGTCAAAATCAATTTCTTTTTTTTTTTTTGTTAACCATTACTAACAAAATCGACCACATTAATCACATTAATTCAATTTCAGCAAATCGCACACAATTCACATCAAACTACATCTCAACTGCGTCAATTTTAAATTCCGCTAATTCCCGCATAAACGAATCAAATTCATTTTCGCCATTTTACACATCAAATACACCAAATTTCTTTTCCATAAATTCACATATAATGTCCTAAATGCAGACTAAAAGTTTGGAAGGAGCCCTTACCTTAACGATAGCTTAAACAACCGATTACGGTACCGCGATAAATTCCGGTAAAATATTTTGTTCGCACGTCACTTCGAAAACTAGCTCACTAGCACCGCAGCGTGGAGGTGAGCAACTTTCTCTTCTGTCACTTCGCGAGATGAAGCCTAAATCTAGTAAATAAATAGGGATTTGTTTTTGAAAAAAACCAAAACTTTGGTTTTTCTTTCTTTGAAACAGAGAAAGAAAAAGAGGAAGATGGAGGCACGGGAAACTGGGAAAATGCTTTAGGTTCTCTTTCTCTCACATAACCATATATACTAGGTTATACTATTATACATATATATTATATACTAACATATATATTATTATTATATACTAACTAATATATATATATATATTATTACTTACAAACATAATATTATAATATTATATATATATATATAGATTATAATTAAACCAAATAAATAAATATCTAAATATTTTTACACACACCTCAACTATTTTGATAAAAATATCTATTCTCATTGCAACTCAATTGACAAGTAAATTTTTTAGCAATTAGAGATATTTTTAACAAAATAGTCCGGTAATAAATTTTCTGCAACGTAATTAAATTATTTCTCGCCAAATAATTTTAAACGGGTCTCATAAAAATATCACTGGCATTTAACATACAAAATACCATTAAAATTGGCTAAAAAGCCTCATAATTCAACACAAAAATATACTAAAATTGCATAAATTAGAATTTAAAACTAAGGGTCTTACAGCGATGGTGCCATGGTGATAGTGGTGACCAAATGGGCCACGGGATGATTCCATGTGAATTATTGGTTCATCTTATCCGTACGAGGATTATCGCGTCGGTGATAGTGGTGTTCGAATGGGCCACGAGATGATTCCATGTGAATTGTTGGTTCATTTTATCCTTGCGGGGATTTTCGCAACGTACTGGTCTGTGATAGACTGTACACGGTGAAAAGGTACTGGTCTGTGATAGACTGTACACGGTGAAAACGTACTGGTCTGTGATAGACTGTACGCGGTGAAAACGTACTGGTCTGTGATAGACTGTACGCGGTGAAAATGTACTGGTATGTGATAGACTGTACGCGGTGGAAACGTACTGGTCTGTGATAGACTGTACGCGGTGGAAACGTACTGGTCTGTGATAGACTGTACGCAGTTAAAACGTCCTGGTCTGTGATAGACTGCACTTAAGTAAATCGTGTTGATCCGTGATAGATTGCACCTTGGTAATTAGTGTTGGTCTGTGATAGACTGTACAATTATGATTTACGCCCCTTCGAGGAGGATTTTAGTTTGGAATTCTGGAATCAAGCATTGGCATGTACGCTTTACATTGTGGTGCTTGGCACGTGAGTCATGTTTGATATATTGTGATGGTTGTTTATGCGTACTTGATTGTGGTGTGTGATTGGGTTGTATTTGATGATGGTGATTAATTGATTGAGTAATGAAAGTGTTAGAATGATTTTGAAATGTTTCAAAACTGAAAATCTGTCATTTTTACAGTTGTATTCGAATACAACAAGGTTGTAGTCGAATACAGTTGAGTTGTTTTTGCCTCTGACTTGCATTTTCGAAAGTGTATTCGACTACAAGGAAGCTGTAGTCGAATATAGTTGAATGGATTTTGTTAGTGACTTCGCAATTGTATTCGAATACAAGGGGGTTGTACTCGAATACAAAATCTGCAGTATTTTTCACTGTTTTCGCAAGTGTATTCGACTACATGGAGGCTGTAGTCGAATACAGTTGTGCTGTTTGTGCTATTTTTGCTGTTTTTGCTGTTTTTCTGCTGTTTTCGCATCTGTATTCGACTACAGTTATGTTGTATTCGAATACAACAATGCAGTTTTGTCCGAAACTTCATTTTTCAACCTTTTTTGTGCATGTTTAGCATATGCAAACCCTTTCTAGATGTATGCTAAGTGGAAAAGTGATTTTGTGCATTTAAAATTTAAATGCTTTGTGGTAATTGTTAATTTCGGTTGGTGACCCTTTACAATTTTGTGGAAATCTGGGCTTTGCCCTCACATAAGCAACAGGGTCGATCTAAGGCGTGGCACAGCGACGGGTTGGTTGTCTAACCGAAAGTAGTGGGGCTTGTGGCCGCTCGTGGATTCTCAGTACCCAGTCACCCTCAGTTAGATTAATGATCAGCTAAGGGTTCTATTTAAGAATTTTATTTATGTCATCTTTCTTATTTCAAGGTTGTTGTTGAAAAAGAAAACTTATGTATTTGAAACAGATTATTTTAGTTGATGTATTTTATATTTGGATACTTTGGATTTTTGTTCAAAACCATTTCCGCTGTTTGTAATTAATGCTGACCTTTGTCGTGGTGTTACGACTCAAATATTTTATCCAAGAGCATTTTCTTCATTTATGGAGTTAACTTGGTGTTTTTATCAATTTGCGCTTTTAAAAATCGGGGTGTTACAAAATACTCTACAAAGGTCATGTTTATTTCTCACCAAATAAAATTCAGCACTGCACTAAAATAACGAAACAACATAATTATATCACAAATAACTACTCATTCAAATAAATAAAAATATAAAAACGCCATTAAATTTAAGAACTAAAGTTAACCAACTATATCAAATAACTCCTAAAAATAACTAATAATTAAGGTGGAATAAGATAATTAAAGCCTAAAAACAAGGAAAAATATACATTAGATGAAAAATAATAATATATTTTAATTTTTTAAAAAATAAATAATTAAGAAACTCAGCCATCTTCAAAGCATGTTCTTCATGTTCATCTTCTTCCTTGTCCATCTTGTACATAATCTAGAAATGACACAATATAAAATTCAAACTCACAACCCCTACAATCCCATACCCAAAATTTTTATGGGTTTCAGATCTAATATTTTATTGGGTGCTATCTTTTCATTTATTATTTTGTATTGTGAATAGAATAATTTATTTCTCTTAATTAAATTATATAAGAAAATTATGTTTTTCATTGACGTACTTGTACCTTGATTTTTTTATTTAAAATATCGCATCTCGTTTCCATATTGTACACATACCTATGCATCAAGGTTAGTAATTAGTTAGATTATGTTAATTTTTGGGATCAAACGCAGGAGCTCTTGCTTGAAATTCTTTCTATGTCCCTTAGTTCAATAATCACCTACATTTGCTTAACAATTTTTCTAGGGTCTTTTGACAATGTAGTGGGAATCTTAACAATAAAAATGTAAAAACAATTGAATAATTTGAGACTATGTGCCTAACTCCAAGTAGTGAAGTTTACTATCCAAAAATCTCCCTCCGTTATCTAAGTCCCATTATAAACTAAAAGTCCTCTAAAAGTGTAAATGTGTTGCATTGTGATTGCTATATAGAGTTTTTTTTTGCAAGCCTTTGGTATAATGTATTAGATTAATTATTTAATTTATCAATTATTGATCGATAATAATAAATTATTATTAGTTATTATTAATGTATATTAAGGTACCTTTTTGCTAAGCACTAATTAAATGATGAATTATGAGTTGGGTATTGTTTCTAAAAGGGCCATGATGGGTTGGACAATTCTGGAAAGCTCAATGAGAGGTCATTGCTCTCAACCGCTCAACTATTTAAGTGTTATCCCATTAGATGGTTAATATAATCCTAAAATTGTAAACGACAATAAGGATAGTTCATCCCTCATCTTTCGAATAAGATCCATACCTATAATTTTCACTAAGATCCTCACCAAGCAACCAAAATAATTAGTATTTAAGTAAAAAAAAAAATCCAATTTTAAGTTAATCTTGGACATTGGGAGATTTGAAAAGGCGAAAAAACACCAGAGAACACAAGAAATTGAATATTTGGATGGGTCTCCATTTATGTATTTCTTTCTTTCTCATTGTTTCTAATTCCTTGAACATTAGTAGTTAACGCCTAGGTACCGTATTCAACTCCCACATAATGAAAAATATTTTTAATTTCCAACGGCGAAAGGAGGGTTAAAAGACCACGAATAGTAGTGCCTGTTGGTGGGGCTGGGCCATGGCTTGTTTTTTAAATAGAAGGTATTTTTAAGCATGAAAAAGTAAATAGAGCTAATACGAGGAAACTATACTATTATAACTCTAGAAGGAGTTGAATAGAGTTCGTTATTAGCACATGTTAATATTAATATGATTGAAAAGAGTTATGTTTATGAAAAGTGTGAGTATAGCTATTCATCTAGGATTATTAGCACATAAATGTTAATGTGATTGCCATTAAACGAGATAGGATTAGACACTTCAAACAAGAAAATATTGATTATTGATTCAACTATTGATTCAATCATGACTTGCTATGGAATTAATATAAAATCAAATTGAATAAAATTAAGTGATAGAAAAACTTAACCGTGACAAATTTAACTCAAACACATTTTATGATTATTGCAACCTATCAAAACAAAATTTAACAATAACATTAAAAATTATGAATAGATTCAAAAAATGATTTTCTTTTTATTACAAACTTTTATATAAAAAATATAAAACAATTTTTTATCACCTCAAGACACCGAGTAAAAGATTCAAAAAGTAAGAAGATGGAAAAAATTGCATTGATATTTAATTGGTTCGTGTACTCTTTTACTCTATGTAGAATATATTCAATCCTCATTCAACATGAATGATAGTTTCTTCCTTTATGTAATATAAACATTCACAAGATCCATCTTTAATTAATTACAAGGCTTGTTCAAACAATCCTTCCATGCCTAAACACTAAAGAACCAGATTTTCAAAAATATCCTTCAAAATAATTTGAACAAACACCTTTAAAATGAAAACTTTTGAACTTCCAGAGAGTTGGGTAAGTCAATTCATACATTAGGTGAACCGATTCACATGTTCTAAATATGACACCCTTAACTCGAATAAAAAAAATAAACAAAGTACACTAATCTGGAAGCAAAGTTCTCAACAATTTAAAATAAAGTATCAAAATTTCTTTTCAAATATAGGATTAGAACACCACATTTACACTTACACAAAACACTTACATTAAAATCCTCACCTAGTCAAAGGTATATCGTACGAAAAATCAATATCCTAATATCAATCAAGTTGACAACTCCACAAGCCATCAAATAAGCACTATCATTTCATATTTTCCTAGTCATACTTTACATTCAAATCAATTATCAAATTTTACATCAAACAATGTAATGGATATTTATAAATAAAGATAGTTCAAAATACATCAAATATGCAATTCTAAAATAATTCAATTAACACATATTCATCAAAACTAAATAAAAAACAATTCTATAAAAGTTTCTAATTCATGTTTTAATCTCACTAATTCTAAGTGTTCTCATTAGTTAATAATTACTCGAAGGGCTTTAGCCATATATAGCGAGTCCCATATATAGCCTTATTTCGATTCTTTCACAAATAGAGAGAATGTAATTTTAGAGGAAGAGAGTTTGATGTTGTGTTCTTGTTGCTGCCCATGTAGAAGATGATAGATTTTTTTATTTTAATTTGAGAGAAAGGGGGTGTGAGTGGAAGGATAGAGGGTGCCGCCTTAGTTAAATGCCCAATTCTCTTTTATTTTCGCATTTTAAAAATTATACAACCACACAAACTCATTACTAACACTTTCATAACTAAAATTGAGATCCCAAAATAATAATTATACATCAAAAAAATTATTTATAAAATAAATATAAATCTTGTACAAGATAAATAATTATAAATAAATAAATTAAAGTTATAGTAAGAAGTAATTTAAATATAATAATGTACTTGTTTATCATTTAGTCACAATTACTAACACATATATACACGTAAAATTATACTTATAAAATAGTCACACTAAAATACTAATTTTTTAGGAAAATAAATAATTAAATTAAATATAATATTTATGGTTTATATTACTCATTAAATAAAGGCTAAATAGCATCCGCAGTCCCTTAACTTAATTTCACTTAATGTTTTAGTCCTTTATCTTTTTTTTTCTTCACGATTAGGTCCTTTATTTTAATTTTAAGTGACAATTTGATCTTTTATGTTTTAAAATGTCAACAATGTTATCCTTTATTTAACAAAAATTCAAAAAGTTCATCAAAATTTTCAAACAAAACCCATAAAATTATTTATCATCTCCAATATAATGCAAAACTCAAATATCCAAATAAACTCATATTTTCATCTCCAACAACATCAAATTCATCAAATAAAGAATAAAAATATGAGTTTATTAAAAGATTTAAGTTATGAATTTGATCAAATTTGTATTATATTGAAGATGATAATTAATTTTATGGGAAGATTTTGATGAATTTTTTGAATTTTTGTAAAAAAAAAGATAACATTGTTGACATTTTAAAACCTAAAAGATCAAATTGTCACTTAAAATTAAAATAAAGGACCAAATCGGGAAGAAAAAAAAAGATAAAGGACTAAAACGTTAACTGAAATTATATTAAGGGACCGCGGGTGCTATTTAGCCTTAAATCAAATATGTATAAAATTAACACTACATAGCAAGCACACATATAAAGAAAATAAACTACAAAATTTACCAACATATATTTTAAAATACTCTTAATACCAAATTAATTCTTTAAAAATTCTATTTAATCAATAAAATAATTTATTGTAAAATTTGAGATTTTAGTATTCTTGCCTCGTTACAAAAATTCCGTTCTCGAAATTTGTAATACGCGATAAACAAGCATACATCTAACTTAACCTTTTCAAACAATGTCTTATTTTTCAAGAAAAAAAATTTAATTTCTAGTAACGATTACTCTTAAAGTTTCATTAAGGTAGGATAATATGAACAAAATTAAACTCTAGAAGTTCCTTGACAACCGTCGCAAGCTATGTACCCCAATCTTCAATTTTTTTTTTTTGTAGTGATATGCTCATAACCCACATAAAAATAGACAAAACATGCAATCTTTTAGAAGTCATGAACCGACATACATAACTATAGTGAGAGAGAAAATATATTTTCACATGTTCGAGTTATTTTTAATTGAATACAAGATCCATTTTCAATTGATTACGAGGCTTGTTCAAACAATCCTTCCATTCTTAAACGCTAAAGAACTAAATTTTCTAAAAAATCCTTCAAAATAATTTGAACAAACACCTTTAAAATGAAAACATATGAACTTCCAAGGAGTTGGGAAAGTCAATTCATACATTAGATGAAACGATTCACATGTTCTAAATATAACATCCTTAACTCAAATAAAAAAATAAACAAAGTACACTTATCTGTAAGGAAAACTCTCAACAGTTTAAAATAAAGTATCAAAGTTTCTTTTCAAATAAAGGCTTAGAACGCCACATTTAAACTTAAAAATCCTCACTTAAAAATATATTGGAATCAAAGCAACTAAGATTTATCTTTATGGTACATTAGATCATTAAAAACTTAGGAATGATTTATTTTCATCATAAAATAAAAATAAAAATTAATATTTGATTCCCAAGACTTCAAAAAATACAATACATGACTCAAGACTTCAAAAAATACAACACATGACTCCTACCCGATATCACCTATCAAAGCACAAATCACCGACTAACACCCTGTAACAAATGGATGAACAATTCAAGTTGGCCATGTCCTCATAGATCCCCTCAACTCAACCCGAGACACATATATGCCACGATCGAAGTAAATGTGTCTTGCATGGCAGCTTTTAGGAATTCTCCACTAGAATGCCCCAAAGTCAAACAGCCTTGCCATAAGGCTCAACAACAGACCTCCAAGAACAAGCTCATTCAGTTGTACTTCCCCATCATTACTAGACTTGTCATGCTCTACATATATGATAACAAATAATCTCCGCGTCAGATACCCCCTTCGTTTACTAGACTACTCACTTCATTAAGAGCACCATCTTTAGCACGTGTCGGAACTACCACACTAATTCATAGTCTAAGGGGCAACATCAATATAAATATATATATATAGACACACACAGTCATCACAGAATCTCACATTATACAATTCAAGGGTATATCTCAATGTCAATCAAGTTCATAACACCATAAGCCAAAGTAAGCACCATACTTTACATTCAAATCAATCGTAGTCATACTTTACATTCAAATCAATCTTCAAATTTTACTTCAAATTTTACAAAATATATCAAATACACAATTCTAAAATAATTCAATTAGCACACATTCATCAAAGTAAATCAAACAACATCCTATAAAAGTTTCTAATACATGCTTTAACCTCACTATCCCAAGTATTCTTATTAGTTAATTACTACTCCAAGGGTTTTACCTATACGTAGCAAACCCCAGATGACTGATGCGAAATATGGTTTTCCAATTCATCTCACTTATTTTTAGGGATGGCAACGGGTAGGGTTTGGGTAGGGTACTATGGTACCTGTCCCCATACCCGCGTTTAAAAAATACTCATACCCATACTCGTACCCTCTTGAATATCAACTTTAATACATGTACCATTACCCTTTGGGTACCTAAGTGTCTGTATCCATACCCATTATCCACACTTTAACTAAAATAGATCGATAAAAAAATGATATTGTTGTAATTAAATTTAAAAATTAACCAAATATCTTAAATCCAATCATAAAGTATTATAAACTAAAATATTTTCTAACTCAAAATATTTCAAATGAACACAAGTTACAATACACGTTCAAATATCCATAATAATACTTTATGAAGTTGTAAGTCCTACAACGGTATTATCTGAGATCTGTAAAAAAAAAATTGATAGGAAGTTGCAAGTATAATTATAAAGTCACGATTAATAAGACATAACTCTTACTTATAAAGTCACAATTATTTACCTATTCATTAGAATAAAATTCTTAAAAAGTTTACAAACGTTTATCTGTCGATTATAAATGTTGTAGTGGTCTTAATGATATCAATAAATGCTAAAAAAATAAAATAAAACAATTAATTAAACTAAACACTAATATAATAAATAAATAAATAAATAAATAATATATTTATATTAGTGTGGGTACGGGGCGGGGTGGGTACTATAGTACCCGCACCTGCACCCATACCCGCTTAATTTTGCGGGTAATTGCCCGTCCCCGTGCCCATATCCATTATGCGGGTTTTTACCCTACCCATTGTGGGTTTTTTGTGTGGGTACCCACTAGGTCTGAATCTAATTTCCGTCCCTACTTATTTTACACTCATGAACTCGAACTTACCCATACCTCATGCCTTATTTTGATGCTTCCACAAAATAAAAGAATCAACAACAATTTTCTGCAGCAGCGACATATCGCCAAAGCACAACGAACGTGTTCGAAATAAATAATGGGTTCACAAAGTCGACAAAACATGACTGATAAATTATGTGAGCCTTAGAAATTATTGTTTAATAATTAATAAAAAAATTTAGGAACAAAAATGGATTCAAAACGATGCAAAATAGATAGTTAGAAGAAGTTTCACTGACACACCAGAGCATCCAAAGGGTCCAACGTCAACTTCATTGAAAAATACAAAGAAGTAGTGCTTATTAAAGGTTTCGACACAAGGAATCTAAAACTGATGTTCATTTTTCCATACCACAAATGTGGTGGCTGAAAATGGCTAAAAACAGTCCACAAAGGAGACAAAAAAGTTGTTGTTTCTCGCAAAACAAATATACGATTGATGAAACTGATGTCAAAAATAGATTATGTGGCCGATTTGTGCAGGAAAGGCTTAGAATTAGATTAAAATGATAAAACAATAGAGAGAATTTAATTTGAGAGGAAAATGGTTTGTTGTTGCATGTAGAAGATGATAGTTTCTTTTTTTTTTTTTTTATTTGCAGAAAGGGGTGTGAATAGTAGGATAGAGGGTGCAGTCTCACAAAAAAATCTAATGTACTTCCATTTTCTTATTTTAAAAACTATACAACCACCTAAACCTATTATTAATACTTTTATTATTAAAATAGAAATCCGAAAGTAATAATAATACAAGACAGTTATTTATAAAATAAATATAAATCTTGTAAAAAATAAATAATTAAATGAAAATCGGAGTTAGAAATAATTAAAATATAATAATGTTCATGTTTGTCATTTAGTCACAAATACTAACACACATATACACGTAAAATCATCCAAAATCTTATCCTCTAAAATAATCACACTAAAATACTAATTCTTTAGAAAAATAAATAATATTATTAAATATAATATTTATGATTTATATCACTCATTAAATTAATTATCTATAAAATTAACACTATATATATATATGAAGCATACATGTGTTTCATATAGAAAAAAATAAATCACAAAATTTATCGAAATCTAGTCTAAAATACTCTGGAATCCAAATTAATTCTTTAAAAATCATATTTAATTAATTAATAAAATAATTTATTATTAAATTTAAATTTGGGGTGTTACACCAAATATTTTGAATTGATATGAAGACCTTTATAAGTCGATTAACACATGTGAGTTGATTAACACTTTATCAAAGTTTTTAATGCATTTACATTTATCTTATTTTTAAAATAGAGTTCTCCAATATAAAGCATGGATCTTTTTATTTTTATTCACATTTTTTGTTAACTTAGTATGCTCGAGTTGAGTAAATCAGAATTATTAATTTTGAACGGGTTACTTGTTGATGGATATAAATGTTTCTTTAATAGCAAAGTTCAATATATAAAGGTTGTTCCTCTAATTTCATTTACAAATATGTACTTTTTATGCTTCTTGTAAGTGTTAGGAACCAATTTGATGTTTAGAAAAGTATTTTATGAGAATAATATATTTGACTTCACAGAGTGTGAAAGAAGATTCGCGTTTTTGAAGACAATCAAAAATAAGATTTGATTCAGATTTTTAATTGAAGAAAATCTTTGACCAAGTTGAAAAGGAGATATGAATTATTTACAAAAATATTTGATCAAGATTTATCACAAGAAGATATGATCAGCTTAGAAAAAACACTTAGAAAATATTTCTCATTCAAACAAGTGTTTCTCTCTTTGAACTCTAAGATGAATTTGGAACTTTGAGCTCGAGCTCTTCTATTTTTTTAATGATTTTTCGATGATCTACTTCTTCAACCTTTAGTATCTATTTATAGATAAAATTAGGGCTTCAATTTTGTCCTTGTTTAATTTTGAGTTGTATTTCATTCCTAGCTTGGTCAACAATGATCTTATTTAAAAATAATTATGAACAAGATGTTTTTTGATAATATGTTCTTTAGCCAATTCTTTATTTCTGAATCCAATATGAGGAGTTCTTCTAGATTGATTATGTTCCTATTTTGTTCAGATTGAGTTTGTAAATTCTTCATATTGATATTGTTCGTATTTTGTTAAGATTGACTTTATAAATTCTTCAGATTGATACTATTCGTATTTTGTTAAGATTAAGTTTGTAATATTGATACCCTAAGTATAAAACGAACTTGATTCCAATAATCTCCCCCTTTTTGATGATGACAAAACTGTATTTTTGATAATAACTTTTCTTTTAAATACTTTGACTCCCTCTTACTTAAGGCTCCTCCTAAGTATAAGTATTTTTCTAAGTACTTTTTCTCCCCACATTATCAAGCATCTTTCTCCCCATTTTATCATGAGACAAAAGACTTGAAAGTGAAACTTGACGTTTTTTTATTTATAATTTGCCCCTTTTTTAATAGAATGAAAATAACATAAACATAAAACATAAAATTTATCTGAAGTGTGAAACTAAACTACTCTAAGGTTGGCACAACATCAGTTAGATAAAAGAATAAGGTTTAGGTTTTTCTTGATGAAGTCAAACCTATATTTAGCTAGTGGTTTGGTGAATTTGTCAGCCCATTGATGTTCGATGTCTACAAACTGAATATTAAGCACACTTTTTTGAACAAAGTCCCTTAATGAAATGGTGTTTGATTTCTATGTGTTAAGCTCTAAGATGAAGTAGGGTTTTTGGTTAGGAAAATGGAAGAGGTGTTATCACAATAAATGGGAATGTTGGTTTCTAGGATTTTGTAGTCTTCTAGTTGATGTTTCTTCCAAAGTAGGTAAGAGCTACAACCAACTGCTCAAATGTACTCACTACTCAGGTTCTGCTATTGACATGAAAATTGTGTTTTGTCTCTTACTTGACCAAGAGATTAAGTTGTCACCTATAAATCTACAGTTTCCATTTGTGTTTTTTCTATCAAGTTTATCTCCAGCATAATCAGAATCACAATACCCACTTAGTTTGTACTCAGAAGGTTTCTTGTAGAACAAGGTAATGTTGGTAGTTCCTTTTACATATCTAAGGATTCTCTTAACAACAGTTAAATGTGATTCCCTACATAGCAATTATGCTTTGCCTTTACTTGATCAAAAGATTAAGTTGTCACCTAGAAATCTGCAGTTTCCATTAGTGCTTTTTCTCTCAAGTTTATCTCCAACATAATCAAAATCACAATACCCAATTGGTTTGTACTTAAAAGATTTCTTGTAGAACAAGGTATTGTTGATGGTGCCTTTTAGGTATCTAAGGTTTCTCTTAACAATATTTAAATGTAATTCCCTACGGTCAGCTTAAAATCTTGCACATACACATACAGTAAACATACACCAGGTCTGGAAGCAATAAGATAAAGTAGGGATCCTATCATTCCTCTATAGGTTTTCTGGTCAACTTTTTGGCCTGATTCATCTTGTTGAAGAAAACAAGTAGAGTGTGTTGGTGTAGCCATAAGTTTGCAATCACTCATCTTAAACTTCTTGAGAAGCTCTTTTGCATATTTAGTTTGATGAATGTATATACCTTTTTGACTTTGCTGAATTTGTATACCTAAGAAGAACTTAAGTTCTCCCATCATAGTCATTTTAAATTCAAGCTGCATCAATTTAGAAAATTCTTAGAAAGAGTGCCATTAGTAGATCAAAAAATAATGTCATCAATGTAAATTTGAATAATAAGAATGTTATCTCATATTGATTTTCTAAAAAGTGTATTATCTACTTGTCCTCTTTTAAGATTATTTTTAAGCAAGAAGTTACTAAGTTTATCATATTATGCTTTAGGTGCTTGTTTTAGACCATACAAAGATTTCCTAAGTTTAAAAACATGATTTGAAAATTCAGAACTTTCAAAACATGGGGGTTGTTTAACACAAACTTCTTCAATTATATAAATATTTAGAAAAGCACTTTTAACATCCATTTGAAATAATGTAATGTTATTATTTGCGACAAAAGAAAGTAGTATACGAATCTTGGAGAATATTTGTGCTTTGGTAAAGGAGTGCTAGCTGAGGTAAAGGCTCCTTCAACTTTTTAGTATAACATGTTTATTATATACTTGTTGTTGGTGTTTGGCTACATGGTAATTGATTTAGTGTTTTACTACTTGGTGCTTGATTCCTTGGTGTTGTTTTCTGATGCTTGATTTCTTGGAGTTTTGTGATTATTCTAGAATAATGCAGTTTAAGTATGATAAGAAATAAGGATTGAATAATGTGATGAATGCATATGATGTAATATGATGTGGTGAATTAGTGCTAGATATATGGTGAAATGTGTCCATGAATGCATTGATGATGTGAGCTGTCAGGTGGACATTCACAAATTCATGACATAATTATTGGTGATGTGTTGTCAAGTAGACTTCACAATTTCTTTCAAGAAAAACACTTATGGGTGAGGTGATATTCCATAATCATATGCACATGCATGTAGACATTAGATTAGGGTGTTTAAAACCATGCTTTATTAATTGTTGTCTATGATTACATAACTGCTATGTGTTATCTGTAATCTCCAGTTGGTGACCCTTTACATTTATGGATCAGGCTAAACGACTATGATTGTGAGGATACATTTATGCATAGTTTGAGATGATGGTGAAAATGTAGTAGAGTCATTGCTTCGACCACCAGTCCAATGTGTTAGTGCAAAAGTTGTTTTAACTACAATACTCTGATTGAAGTTTTGATGATAACAAAAACAATAAGAACAATTATTCCCTGACTATTTACCAAGTGTTCAAATTAAGTTAGAAGGTAAAGATTTATATTAATGACTATCTATTTTAAGGTAGCATAAATTAAGTAAGTTAGATATAATATTCTAAGTGTTTTTAATACATAGAATATTATTAACTATTGAACAAGTAATTTTGTTTACTAATAGAGTAAATCATGATATATTAAAAAGAAGCTTTGCAACAGGTATCTAATAACCTGCACTCCGAGTCAAGCTTTAAAAGACACAAGGAAATATAAATCAACGAATGATCGTCTAATTCAATGATCAAAGAAGAATCTGAATGAAGCATCTGAAAAAAGTCAATGTTCTGATAAAAGTAAAATACTCTGATAAAGTAAATTACTTTGTAATCTTTATGAAGCAATGGCTTGTCTAGTAGAGCTATTATCCTAAGACAATGTTCAAAGAAGATTTTTGAAAAAGCCTTGAACATATCAAAAGAAAAGAATGAATGAAAAATTCTCTATGTCGAGAGTTATTAAATATTGATGTAAATCAATCAAGTTGTTTTATACACTTGAATTGATATATGATTGAATTGTATTATTCTGTCGATGAGATTTAAAATTCAAAAAAAGATTATGGTCAATTCAGACACATACTTGACTCAATGTACTCCAGCCCGATAGTGCCAACAACTCTTTCATTTAAAAGAGGTACCTGAAGAGGTGAAAGAATAGTTGAAGCGTGGAGAGGTAAAGTAAACAATACTTGTATGCTATTGGATTAATAGTGGATTAAGTCATCGACTGTACTGAGACAAATCTCTTTGTAAGGGGATGACTAGATATAGCAACAATTATTGTGAACTAGTTTAAACACTTCCAACTACTCTAAACTATATTCACTAAATTTCAACACTTAGAACACGTGAAACACACACAATTCCATATTTATATCCACATAACTAATCCAACAAATTGGTACCATGATTTTACATTTATTTCACTAATTCAAACGATAATTTTAAATACGTAACATATTCACACACTTATTCAACTACTCCAAATTTGTTACAATTTTTTTTTAATTAGTCCTAATCACTTATAACTGTTTGAAAACAAAAATGAATCAAGTAGTGCATAAACAATGGATCTAGTAGCTCATTTGGTAGTGGAGAATGAATCGTTGACTTAACCCCTAGGTCTTGAATTTGATTCTCACGAAATACAAAAACTCGCAAGTTTTCAACTGGGGGAAAAGGGTGCAAGA
Source organism: Cicer yamashitae (assembly GCA_037974755.1). NCBI lineage: Eukaryota > Viridiplantae > Streptophyta > Magnoliopsida > Fabales > Fabaceae > Cicer > Cicer yamashitae. Next base: position 13,173,803 of record JBBPBQ010000004.1, read on the forward strand.
AGATCATAAATGACAGTGCTAGTCGGTGGCTAACATTTCATTATAAGTACAACATGTCAAATATGACACAATGAATCAATTAAGCACAGTCCACATCTAACATCAATATCAATATCATCAATATCAATATCAATATCAACATATCAATATCAATATCAATATCAATATCAATATAATATATTAAAACAAACCCCCAAAATAATATGTTGACATGTGACACTCATTTTGACACATCATTCAATAGTATGATGTGGCACCTCTAGAATTCATTCATTTTTTATTCCACATTCTACTAATTCATTGTTTATATCTCTATAACTAAAAACACAACAATAAAAATATAACTCCCATTACAAACTTGATTTAATTGTTAATTACTTTTTTAATTCATTGCATATAAATACATCACAATATTTAAATTACATTTTATTAATTAAAATGTATCAACCATAAATTACCACAAAATATATACAAACATAATAATCACATGAAAAATCAATAATAAAACTTATGCACAAACAATCCAATGAAGTATAAATTAAAATAAATAAAAAATATTAAAACACATGCATTTAAATTAGCAAACCTTTGCACAAAAAAAAAAAACCAACAAAGAATATTTTTTTTAAAAATAAAAATGTTACATTATACATTAAGTATTTACAATGTAATATAAAATTTGTGTTCATTTTTCTTTTTAGTGCTCGGATACATATTTTATTCCTTTAATACAAAGAAAGTATTTGTCTATATAAATTGTTCATGAAAATAAATACATTCATTTCAAAATATTAAACTTATAGATTTGATGAAGTATAAATTAGAGCATAGTTTCAATTAACGTCAAAAATAATCAAAATCAAGTAGTGATTCCTTATCATTCCCAATATTATTTCGTGTTTTTGTCGTAAAAAATAATACTTCGAGTTTATTCATTATATGCAGTCTCCAGAAAGGATAATTAAATCTAAATATTTTTGAAAGAAATACGTGACATAACACCTTTAATTAAGAATCAAATCAATATCAATATAATATATTAAAACAAACCCCCAAAATAATATGTTGACATGTAACACTCATTTTGACACATCATTCAATAGTATGATGTGTCACCTCTAGAATTCATTCATTTTTTATTCCAAATTCTACTAATTCTTTGTTTATATCTTTATAACTAAAAAAACAACAATAAAAATATAACTCCCATTACAAACTTGATTTAATTGTTAATTACTTTTTTAATTTATTGCATATAAATACATCACAATATTTAAATTACATTTTATTAATTAAAATGTTGCAACCATAAATTATCATAAAATATATAAAAACACAATAATCACCTGAAAAACCAATAATCAAACTTATGCACAAACAATCCAATGAAGTTTAAATTAAAATAAATAAAAAATATTAAAACACATGCATTTAAATTAGAAAACGTTTGCAAAAAAAACCAACAAAGAATATTTTTTTTAAAATAAAAATATTAAATTATACATTAATTATTTTCAAAGTAATATAAAATTTGAGTTCATTTTTCTTTTTAGTGCTCGGATACATATTTTATTTCTTTAATACAAAGAAAGTATTTGTCTATATAAATTGTTTATGAAAATAAATACATTCATTTCAAAATATTAAACTTATAGATTGGATGAAGTATAAATTAGAACATAGTTTCAATTAACGTAAAAAATAATCAAAATCAAGTAGTGATTCCTTATCATTCCCAACATTATTTCGTATTTTTGTCGTAAAAAATAATACTTTGAGTTTATTCATTATATACAGTCTCCAGAAAGGATAATTAAATCTAAATATTTTTCAAAGAAATACGTGACATAACACCTTTAATTAAGAATCAAATCAATATCAATATCAATATCAATATCAATATCAATATCAATATAATATATTAAAACAAACCCCCAAAATAATATGTTGACATGTGACACTCATTTTGGCACATCATTCAATAGTATGATGTGGCACCTCTAGAATTCATTCATTTTTTATTCCACATTCTACTAATTCATTGTTTATATCTCTATAACTAAAAAAACAACAATAAAAATATAACTCCCATTACAAACTTGATTTAATTGTTAATTAATTTTTTTATTTATTGCATATAAATATATCACAATATTTAAATTACATATTATTAATTAAAATGTAGCAACCATAAATTACCACAAAATATATAAAAACACAATAATCACATGAAAAATCAATAATCAAACTTATGCACAAACAATCCAATGAAGTTTAAATTAAAATAAATAAAAAATATGAAAACACATGCATTTAAATTAGCAAACCTTTGCAAAAAAAAAACCAACAAAGAATATTTTTTAAAAAATAAAAACGTTAAATTATACATTAA